>JAXFYN010000166.1:134198-372686 GCA_036172215.1 Camellia granthamiana
TAAGTTTCACACATTTCCTATCTTTTCCATTTCCCTTTCCTAAATTCCCTCTTCAAATCCTCCACAACCAAACACAACATATGTTTTCTAGGAAATTGAAAAATATAAAAAATGTCGAGTAACATTTTTTTTACATGTATTTGTTGCCTGCATTTCATGTTGATGGAAATTGTGTCTTCTCATGACTATCGTAGAAACTTCAATATGGACAATAGGTTATGGATATGGATACTGTGCTTACTCTACAACTCCATTGTTCACATTTGAAGCTCAAGATAATGGTGTAACCCTGTTTGGGCATTGTGTAATTCTATTTCTTTTAGCTACCTTTTATACCTTCTTTCTGTATATGGTTAGGCTTGCAGTCATTTTTTGCATTACTGGATGCTCATGCAAATATTTTTTGGATAAATTATATCGGTAGTCCTTACATTTTGTTTGTTGTATTATTTTGGTACCTGTCATTTTAATTAAATCAATTTTGGTTCTTAATTTTAATTTTTATGTCAATTTGGTTTAATTGATAACGTTGATCAAGATTTTTGAAAAAAAAATAGTTACTAAATTGGTTGAAATTAAATTTACTAAGTTGAATAAGTTTATAATTTTGCTCATAAAAACATGACGCATGCCACCATGCACACATTTGTCATAAAAAAAATACTAACAATTGTAATTAGTTTGACCAAAATTGAGATAAAATCATAAATTTATATTCAAAATGGAGCCAATCAAAATTATAAGGATTGAAATAACACAAGAACTAACATATATTGGAAAAAACTACGATACACACCCCTCAAAAGGTGTGTACCGTATGTACCTTATAATTAAAGAAGAAAATAACATAATTTCATACTTTGAGTCATAACTATAAAAAAAAAAAAAAAAAAAAAAAAGTCATAGCCAAACAACACATGGGGCATAACCAAAGATCTCATAAGTCACAACTAAAATAAGGTCATAACTAAAGAAGAAAAATGATTATAAACTATTAAAAAAATGACATAAGTTAATGGTGCGTATGGTACGAAGTATATATAGTAAAATGTTCTAATATATAGAGACTGACAGTGTAATTTGTCCTAATTTTTAGGCATTTGGCTCAATTGCCTGTGTATGACATTCAAGATTTCGCTTTGCACTGTTTGCCAAGGCTTTTTTTGGTTTTCATGATTAATTGAGAGCTAGTAGTTTGGTGATTCTGATCGATGTTTTGAAAATTGGATATGTGAGCGAATTGGAAAAAGTGATTAGACGGATGAGTCACTGGTTCAATCGTGGGTGAATCGAAATTAAACCACGATATCATAATTATGTCATACATATATTAAAATTAATAAATATAAAAAATTTAAATATTCAAATTTTAAATTTTAAAAATAATAAAAAATTACAAAAAAAATATTTCTTAAAATTTATTTTATGTTTTTTTATACATTGATTTTAAGTAAAAATAATTAAGATAATACTGAATATATTGTATATATACTTATTGTATTGTCAACAATTGTGTTGATAGCTTAGTTGTAACGCCCTCATTTTAAACCCATAATTTATATAGCATTGACATGCATTGATATAAGAAAAATAAAATATTATTCCATTCATCAGAGTAATCTTATTAAAAGACATTACATGTAACAACGAAAGAAAAAGTCCTACGGGCTTACAGTTTTCCAAACTAACACTTGGGCACAAAAATGAGTACTAACTCAATTACAGATTAAGCCCTAGGCTTGAGTTTACATGTAACATCAAAATAAACAACTAATTAAAAAGAGTCTTCAACTCTAAATCCTTCCAAGCTAATTCCTTGGAGGCAGCATATCACCTGGACCTGAAAATGATGTTCCCATATAGGGTGAGCCACAGCCCAGCAGAGATATACTAAACCAAATATAAGCATCAACTAAAGCAATAGCATTCGATAGATGGTTAACACTCATATTTCAATTATATCACAATGCAATTTCATGACAAGTATGTCCATGATAAGTTTCACCTTTCATTATTTATCCGACTTTCCATTTATACAAACATGGCTCAGAACCTGGCCAAATAATAAAATGAGACTATATCTCATACTTATATCACTTCCAATATCAACAGTTTAAGTGAGACTAAGGCTCAAACTAAAAACACTTCCACAAATCATTAAGTACACATATTTGTTTGTACTACAACACTTCCATAGATCAACAAGTACACATATTTGCTGTACTAATGGAGTCCATCCCCTTTCTCCTCCCAAACTGGTTGGAGAGTCCATCCCCTATCTTCCCTCAAATCGTGGAGTACATCCCCTATCTCCTCCCAAACAATATGCATATTCAATGTATTTAACACATGACATATACCATATTCAATCAATACACGTATTTGCTGTATTAATTCAACCGTCATATTCAATGACTTATTCAAAGCGATTAGTTTCAGTTTTCCCTAATCAGCATGCAATGTCTACAACAATCATGACTATCCTCCACCGATAGCCCAAAACAGTTATTTCTAAACAGAAAATAAATATATCAACAGTTACAATCACAACATTTTCATAGGTGAGTGATTAAACTATCCAACTACACCATTCAATCTCATAATTCCCCCATTTCGTGAATTAAACTTAATTCCACATTTTTCCCGAAATTAACTATACAAATTAATTTATTTCAGCCGTTAGGGCTTTTACCCCTTTTCTCAAAAATTAACCCTAAGGTTCAATTTTTCTCAATTTGACACTAACAATGCCACTTTTCATGGTTTACAATATACGGAGTTTAATATAAGAAAAACCCCCATTTTGCTCAAATTACAAATCAACCCTAACTTTTTCCAAAATTACCCAACAACACCAACATATCAAAATGACCAAAACTTAGGTCAAAACCTATAAGATGGAGTAGGGTATCCCTACCTCGAAGTGAAGAACTCAAATGGAGAAGATGGGGAAAACCCAATGTGCTCCAAACCCACTATTGCTCAGATTAAAACGAAGCCCTCAACCCACTCTATCTTTTTAACAAAGGAGCTAGGGTAAAAATACACTCTAAGTAGATCAAACCTAAGAGAGAAGGTGTGTAGAGAGAGAGAGAGAAAACGGACCTAGGGTTTTGAAATCAAAAGAGGGTGAAAAATGAAGTTTAAAACTGCTATTGCGAACTGATATAACACAGGCTCGCTCGAGGGAAGACTTGGTCGCTCGAGCGACCAGACACAGAAAACTCTTGCTTGAGCGAAGAAAGTCTCGCTCGAGCCAAAAACTCGATGCTTCAGGTCTACAACCCAGAAGCACGCTCGAGCGACAGAATGCTCGCTCGAGCGAAGAACTCGAAAACATACACCTCACTCGCTCGAGCGAAGGAAAGCTCGCTCGAGCCAAGAAACACAGCCCTCAGGTCTGAATGAGACGCAGACGCTCGCTCGAGCGAAGAAACTCTGGCTCGAGCCACCAGACACAAACACAACTCTCGCTCGAGCGAAGGACCAAAATTCTGGGCAGCAACCACTTGCTCCCAGACACAACCAACCTGTAACAGACCTACCCATCACATCCTATAACTCAAATACGAAGTATGAAAGGACGTAAACAAGATCTATACAACTACTAACATCCACGGAACCAAGTCCGGATCACTGTACAACAAGGGGTAAAACCCGGGATCACTATAACCTCCCCCCCTTAAAGAATTTCGTCCCCGAAATTAAGCACAAGTTTTTCGAAAACAGTTTTTTTCTCAATTTAAACAGTGTTACATTTCAACATTCAATAACTCGACCCAATACCGGTCATTCCATCTCTTATCAAGACACATTTTACAATACGTAAAATAACATATATTTCAACCTACATTAACATTATGCATTTTCCTTCCAATTCTAACAATTTCATATC
Organism: Camellia granthamiana; assembly: GCA_036172215.1. Classification (NCBI taxonomy): domain Eukaryota; kingdom Viridiplantae; phylum Streptophyta; class Magnoliopsida; order Ericales; family Theaceae; genus Camellia; species Camellia granthamiana. The sequence continues at coordinate 138,094 of JAXFYN010000166.1, forward strand.
ATATCCAACGTTCATGATACATTTCCAGTTCTACTATATACTCAACATATGCAATGTTATACTAAACTTCCATTTCGAGGCAAGTTTCAAAATTCTTCCATTAAACCAAAACATTTTCAATGTTTTACAACTTAAGACATATATAAAGCTCTTAAGTTCAACAATATTACAAAATCTAAATACATGATTACACATCAATAAACATGTCCGGATATTTCTCACGGACTTCCAACTCACGTTCCCAAGTGGCTTCCTCCACTCTGTGATGTTTCCACAGAACTTTTACCAAGGGAATGGTCTTGCCTCGCAAGACTTGATCCCGCCTATCAAAGACCCGAACTGGCCTCTCCTCATACGAGGCATCCTCATCTACCTCTAAGTCGGTCCAATCCAACACGTGCGATGGATCCGGCTCATACTTTCGAAGCATACTCACGTGAAAAACGTCATGAACTCCGGACAACTGCGGCGGCAAAGCTAACCGATAGGCAACCTCGCCAATCCTCCCAAGGATCTCAAAAGGCCCAATAAACCGAGGGGACAACTTCCCACTCTTCCCGAACCTCATCAATCCCTGCCTAGGTGATATCTTTAGAAAGACATGATCACCAACCTCAAACACCAAAGGTCTCCTCTTACGGTCAGCATAAGATTTCTGACGGCTCTGGGCTGTAATAAGCCTCCTACGGATAAGCTCAACTTTCTCCGTCGTTTCCCTCACCAACTCCGGACCCAACAAAGGTGCATCACCCACCTCGGCCCAACAAACTGGAGACCTACACGGTCGGCCATACAAGGCCTCAAACGGTGCCATACCAATACTAGACCGGAAACTGTTGTTGTAGGCAAACTCCACCAATGGCAAGTGCCTCTCCCACGTCCCACTAAAGTCAAGGACATAACCCCGAAGCATATCCTCAAGGATCTGAATAGTACGCTCGGACTGCCCGTCTGTCTGAGGGTGATAAGCCATACTAAAGGTCAACTTAGTGCCCAAGGCACTCTACAAACTCTGCCACAACCTCGCAGTAAAATGAGGATCTCTATCCGAGACGATCGTCACTGGGACCCCGTGCAATCTCACTATGCCCCGAATATACAAATCGGCAAGATGATCTACCGAATCTTTCACGCGCATAGGGATAAAGTGTGCCGTTTTAGTCAACCGGTCTACAACCACCCAAATAGCATCACTACCCCGCTGAGTCCTCGGAAGACCTACAACAAAGTCCATAGTGACATGCTCCCTCTTCCACTCGGCAATAGGCAAGGATTGCAACAAACCCGCTGGCCTCTGATGTTCGGCCTTCACTTGCTGACAAGTAAGGCACTTAGACACAAAAACTGCCACATCTCTCTTCGTGCCTCTCCACCAAAACTGGCGACCCAAATCTCAATACATCTTAGTGCCTCCCGGATGCACCGCAAGGCGTGAATGATGAAACTCTCGGAGTACCTCCTCTCGGCAAGCCTCCGGCACAAACAGACGGTCTCGGTATCTCACACTCAGGTCGGGATACACAGTCAAACCCTTCTCAACCTTCCCATTGGAGATCTTCTCTCGGAGGGATTCTACCTCAAGGTCACCTCTCTGTGCCTCTAACACTCTAGTCACAAGTGTAGGCTGTGCAACAACAGAAAACAAGGCCGCAGCCTCAACGGATTCGCCCAAAAACAAGTCAAACTCGCCAAGTGCACCCAACATCTCCCACTCCCGGATGGCTATACAAGCTACATCACTAATGGATTTTCTGCTAAGGGCATCGGCCACAACATTGGCCTTTCCCGGATGATAATGTAACTCAAAGTCGTAATCCTCAATAAACTCCATCCACCTCCTCTGCCTCAAGTTCAAGTCTTTCTGTGTAAATAGATATTTTAGACTCTTATGATCCGAGAATACCTCAAATTTCTCACCATACAGATAATGCCTCCAAATCTTCAAGGCAAAAATCATGGCTGCTAACTCTAGGTCATGTGTAGGGTAATTCTTCTCGTGTATTTTCAACTGATGTGAACCATAGGCTACCACTTTCCTCCCTTGCATCAACACACAACCCAAACCCTCTCGTGAGGCATCACAATAAACAGCATAGCCTAAACCTCTCTCCGGAATAATCAAAACCGGAGCAGTGGTCAATCTAACCTTCAACTCTTGGAACGACTTTTCACAAGTCTCACTCCATACAAACTTGACCCCTTTCCGCGTCAATCTAGTCAACGGTGAAGCTAGCCTGGAAAAATCCTTCACAAACCGGCGGTAATACCCAGCTAATCCCAGAAAACTACGGATCTCAAAAACACTCTTAGGCTATACCCAACCCTGCACTGCCTCAATCTTGGATGTATCAACAGACACCCCCCCGGAGACTACATGGCCTAAGAACTTCACCTCCCTTAGCCAGAACTCACACTTCCCAAACTTAGCATATAGCTTATGGGCTCTAAGCAACTCAAGCACTACTCTCAAGTGTTCCTCGTGCTCCTCCTCAGAAGGTGAATAAATCAGGATGTCGTCCACGAAGACGACCACAAAACGATCCAAGAATTCCCGGAATATACGGTTCATCAAGTCCATAAACACTGCCGGTGCATTGGTGAGCCCAAAAGGCATCACCAGAAACTCATAATGGCCATACCGCGTACGGAATGCCGTCTTCGGAATATCCTCCTCCCTGACCCTCAACTGGTGGTAACCCGATCTCAAATCTATCTTAGAGAAACAACGGGATCCCTTCAACTGATCAAACAGATCATCTATACGAGGCATAGGGTACTTATTCTTGACCGTAGCCCGATTCAATTTCCGGTAATCAATACATAGTCTCAAGGCACCATCTTTCTTTTTAGCAAAGAGGGCCGGTGCTCCCCACAGCGAAACACTAGGACGAATATAGACCTTATCTAGCAATTCCTGGAGTTAAACCTTCAACTCACTCAACTCAGCTGGGGCAAAACGGTAAGGTGCCATAGAAATCGGCGCCGTGCCGGGCACTAGATCAATAAAGAACTCAATCTCTCTATGAGGTGGCAAACCAACAAGATCCTCGGGAAAGACATCTGAGTACTCACAAACCACTCTCGGCAATACAATCTGGGTCTTATAACACTCACCACTCATAAAGCTAGCAAGTAGACCACTAAGCTCACTCCGCCCTCGCGGATCATACACCGGTGGCAAAACACTACCAACCCGGTCCCCCAAGAAATGGAAACACTCCCCGCTCAAGGTACAAACAGTGACCCTCTGGCGGTAATAGTCAATAACAGCCCGGTATGACGATAGCCAATCCATACCCAAAATAACATCAAAGCCTTTCATGGGCATGACCACAAAGGAAAAAGGAAGCCTACGGTCGGCGACCTCTATATCACACCCTCTACATCCGTGTTTCAAAATCAACTCGCCCCCAACAAGCGATACAACACATATAGGAGATGCTAATAATGCCAACTCCAACTCCAACACAGATACGAATGCAGCAGACACAAAAGAATGGGACGCACCCGTATCAATCAATACACTCGCAACCGAGTTGCAAAACAAGAAAGTACCTCTCACGACAAATGGAGCAGACACAAGATCCTGCGCGGTAACAGCATACACGAGCCCTGACGGTCTCTAATCTACCTGCTCACCTCTAGGAGCATAAGACTGCTGCACAGACTGGGACGATGAAGCTCCCTGATTGGCCCTCGAGGCCTGAACCGACTGAGCTGGCTAAAAACTCTGCCTCTGCCCAGATGCACCAGATGTGCCACTCAACTGCAGGCAAAACCTCTTCAGGTGCCCCGCCTGACCACACTGATAACAAGACAGTGGCTGACCCCTGCCTTGACTCTGGCTCTGCGGTCTAGCTGAAGATGAAGCAGCTCTCTGACCTCCCCACTTGTGACCTAGTTGGCCACATTTAAAACAAGTCACGTCTCCCTGACTGCCTTTCCCGGATCCTGCACTCTGCACCGGAAAGGTCGACCTAGCAAAACTACCCTGAGACTGCTGAGGGTTAAAACCCCTTTGTCTCCTGCCATCACTCTGGCCATCTTGACTCCTCTTGGAGCCCCTCTGCCCCTCATCCTCCTGCATCATGATCTCCATATGGGCTGCAGCATCAACCAGACGCCCATAGTCTCGAATCATAGACCCGCCAACCCTCATCTTGAGGCCACGCCTCAACTTCTTCTCGAACTCAATACAACGGCGTTCCTGAACGCCACAAGTGTAATAACCCACATTCATGTCTTAGTCATGTTCATGTGCATTTACATAACTTTGTCTTATTAAGTTTGCATTCATGAATCTTGTCTTGTTTTGCTTAAGTGTTGTATGCATGCTTTGTTCCTTCCTTGCTGTCTCAAGCCTAGGTCATGCCAAGCCTAAGTCATGCCAAGCCAAGGTCATGTTAAGCCTAGGTCATGCCAAGCCTAGGTCATGTTAAGCCTAGATCATGTTAAGCCTAGGTCATGCCAAGCCTAGGTCATACCAAGCCTAAGTCATTCCAAGCCGAGGTCATCTTAAGCCTAGGACCATCTTGGAACCATTTTGGTTGACCTGCACCATCACCTAGGCATATTGGCCGAGATGTCATCATCTAGGCTGAGGTGTGCATCACCTAGGCCGAGATATGCATCATCTAGGCCGAGATGTTATCATCTAGGCATCCTAGATCCTTAATCCTTGCACCTAGTGATCTTGTTCTGGGACTGGAATGACCTAGACCGAGGTGTGGCACATCTAGGCTGAGGTGTGGCACAGCTTGGCCAAGTGTTAACCTTCCTAGCCGAGGTCATTGAGACCTTACTTGCCGAAGCCTATGTCCTTAGCCGAGATCATTACTTGCCGGAGTGCCTTTGCCGCCTAGCTTGTTGAATACACTTTGTCATAGTCTTGTCTTTTCACTCAGTCACCTTTTTGAGGAGAACCAACCCGGTAGCGCCACGTGTCCGAGCAAAGTGTTAAGTCAGCCGGCAGAGAGAGAAACCTATCATTTGTTATATCTTTGTTCTAAGGAGGAGAGAGAAGCTCTAGGAAGAGAGGAAGAGGAGTTCTTGAGAGGAAGTAGATTTCCAAGCTTGATTCCTAGAGATCGAACCGTTAGATCCGTGTTCTAAGGTTAGATTCTTGATCTGCTCATGTTGTTCTTTATGATCACGTTATTGCATTGCACGATTGAATATGATTTGAAAGCCATGCATTGCTTTAAAGTTCGGTTTTAGAAAGAGAATATGATATTCATGTGTTCTTGAGGAAAAACCTTGTTTTGATCCGAAAGTTTGTATCAAGATGCATGTTTTCGTGTTTGTTTTCATATGATCTTTAGGTATGGGTACCCAGGTCCATGTTTTCGAACTCATGCCATGCAATCCCAGATTTTGTAATAAAGAAGTTATGATTTTAGCATTCATGTTCTTCATGTTCATGTTCTTCATGTTCATGTTCTTCATGTTTTTCAACAGGGGGAAACCCAGATTTCCAGGCTTCATTTCCCTAGGTGTGATCACCGAGATCACTCTTGCCTAGATCATACACCTAGGCCAAGCATCGTATCTCACCTTGGCCTATCTTGCATGATCACTTGCACCTTAGTCTATCTTGCATGCACACCTAGGCTAACCACTGCACACCTAGGCCGACATGGTACACCCTTGCCGGCACCTTGTAACACCTCGGCAGGCAGCTGCACCCCGAAGCCTGGGTAACCACACCTCGGCCAAGAGGTGTGGGACCTCAGCCAAGACCTCCTGAGTTCACTCAGCTAGGTCATTTTTGCCCAGATCATTTCTGTGCATCCATTCCAAGACCTGGTTGGTACCCAGCATGTTTTCCCTAGATGTTTGCCAGCATGTTTTCGCTAGATGTTTGCCAGCAAGTTTTCCCTAGATGTTTACCAGCATGTTTTCCCTAGATGTTTCCCAGCATGTTTTCCCTAGATGTTTACCAGCATGTTTTCCCTAGATGTTTGCCAGCATGTTTTCCCTAGATCATTTGCATTCATGTGAAGCTTGTTTTTAAGAGTGCATTCAATAGGCTTTGCCATGTGTTTGTAGGACTTGGACCTTTGCCTTGATCCTGATGTCCCAAGAACTATGTGAGTGGTATTTTTAATAAAGCTATGTTATCATGTTTTGATAAGCTTTGCTTTGCTTTGTTTTGAAAAGTATTTGTTAAGCATGAATGATTACCCCTATTTTGTGTATCAAGTATAAGCTTTGTTTTGGATGACATTCTCGGAAAGTCCCTCGTGCTGGAGGACTCTAAACTTTCGCAGCACCATTGTGTTAAAGCGGGCTACGGGCCTAAGTAACACAAGTCCCTCGTGCTGGAGGACTCTAAACTTTCGCAGCACCATTGTGTTAAAGCGGGCTACGGGCCTAAGTAACACCAGTCTCTCGTGTTAAAAGGATACGGTCCTTTGTAACATAGGTCCCTTGTGCTAGAGGACTCTAAACTTTTGTAGCACCCTTGTTTTGCCACCGACGGTCTATGAACGGATGGGTTTGTTTTGTCAACAATGTCATCACCCCAAGTACATGTTTTGATACAAGTCATGCCAAGTACATGTTTTGAACAAGCTATGATATATGTATTGTTTTGACAAGGACCTCGGGAATCATTCATTAAACCCTTTATTGCTTATACCATTCACTGAGTATCCAAGCTCACCCCCTCTATGTATATATCCAGGTAACAAGCATGAAGGCGGTGACGCCGAGATGTGTTATTTGCAAGATGATGTTTGATGCATGTTATGTCGGCAATCTAGAAGCTTATGTATTTTGAACACGTCGGCTTGAGAAGCCTTTTATCAAGATGTAATATGTATTTTACTTTGTTTGTATATCCAAGTTGTAAAGCTATGTAAAGATGTATGCCATTTCATTTGACTTATGCACAGCTCTTATGGACTAGTTAGATTTACATATATTGCTTCCGCACATGTAAGCCCCATATATTATACTCTGATTGTGTGTGAATTTTGAAAGTTGGCCTCCGGTAATCTCGGATTACTGGCCATCACGGCACCATTCTACTAGGGGCGGAATGGGGTCGTGACAACAAGTTTAGGTGCAAACCTGGACAAACTGGTGAATGCAGCCTCAAACTCAGCTACCGAAGAACTCAACTGCAAAAGCTGGCAGAACTGGTCTCTCAGCTTCTCCCTGACAGCTGCAGATAAGAACTTCTCCTGGAAAGCACTTACAAAAGCCTCCCAAGTCCCTCTTATACGCCCCTTTGTGAACTTCCACCACTGACCCGCATCCCCCTTTAGCTGGAAAGATGCCAAGGTCACCTTCAGAACCCCGTCCTCGATGCCAAGCATCTCAAACGTCTTCGTTGTCTGTTCAAGCCATTCATCTACCTTAAGCGACTCTTTTGGATTACCCAAAAACTCGTCCGGGTTAGACCGGAAGAACTCCCTCTTCAGAAATGCAGATCCTGCATCTGCCACATGAACCTGGGCTTGATTCTCAGCCCTAAGAATGCCCACGGACTCCCTGAATGCCCCTGCTATCTCACGGGCTAAGGCACCAATAGCCTGCTGACCCGCTGGTTCGGCCACATTGGCCTGACCAATACCCTCCTGCTGTTCCGGAATCTCATCCGGTATGGGCATCTCTTGCCCACCACGCCTACCACGTCCTCGTCCTTGTCCTGACATCCTAATAAAGGAAACAAAGACGATTAATACACTAGCACATTAATAAATGTGCCGAAACTATAACACTCGCGTCCTAATGCATTGGACAACAGTAATTCATTCCACGTAAGCACATAATCACATAAGCACCTACGAATTTCATTCCTAGATAATGACAGTCCCGAGGCGTCGCTAGAGTTTCGGTTGGAAACAGCATTGATCAAGTGCTTTTCCAACAAGACTCATAGAGACTCAAGGATCCAATCAACATCCTAGAAACTACATTCCATACCCACATAGTCACATAAACATGTTATCATATAAGCATATAACAGTACAGCTAAGTCTCTATCAAACGAGATGAACCCATTGTGATACTAATCACTTCCCACGTACCCAAAGTATTCAAACCTGGCACGCTCTGATACCAAGTTGTAAGACCCTCATTTTAAACCCATAATTTATATAACATTGACATGCATTGATATAAGAAAAATAAAATATTATTCCATTCATCAGAGTAATCTTATTAAAAGACATTACATGTAACAACGAAAGAAAATGCCCTATGGGCTTACAGTTTTCCAAGCTAACACTTGGGCACAAAAATGAGTACTAACTCAATTACAGATTAAGCCCTAGGCTTGAGTTTACATGTAACATCAAAATAAACAACTAATTAAAAAGAGTCTTCAACTCTAAATCCTTCCAAGCTAATTCCTTGGAGGCAGCATATCACCTGGACCTGAAAATGATGTTCCCATATAGGGTGAGCCACAGCCCAGCAGAGATATACTAAACCAAATATAAGCATCAACTAAAGCAATAGCATTCGATAGATGGTTAACACTCATATTTCAATTATATCACAATACAATTTCATGACAAGTATGTCCATGATAAGTTTCACCTTTCATTATTTATCCGACTTTCCATTTATACAAACATGGCGCAGAACCTGGCCAAATAATAAAATGAGACTATATCTCATACTTATATCACTTCCAATATCAACAGTTTAAGTGAGACTAAGGCTCAAACTAAAAACACTTCCACAAATCATTAAGTACACATATTTGCTGTACTACAACACTTCCATAGATCAACAAGTACACATATTTGCTGTACTAATGGAGTCCATCCCCTTTCTCCTCCCAAACTGGTTGGAGAGTCCATCCCCTATCTTCCCTCAAATCGTGGAGTACATCCCCTATCTCCTCCCAAACAATATGCATATTCAATGTATTTAACACATGACATATACCATATTCAATCAATACATGTATTTGCTGTATTAATTCAACCGTCATATTCAATGACTTATTCAAAGCGATTAGTTTCAGTTTTCCCTAATCAGCATGCAATGTCTACAACAATCATGACTATCCTCCACCGATAGCCCAAAACAGTTATTTCTAAACAGAAAATAAATATATCAACAGTTACAATCACAACATTTTCATAGGTGAGTGATTAAACTATCCAACTACACCATTCAATCTCATAATTCCCCCATTTCGTGAATTAAACTTAATTCCACATTTTTCCTGAAATTAACTATACAAATTAATTTATTTCAGCCGTTAGGGCTTTTACCCCTTTTCTCAAAAATTAACCCTAAGGTTCAATTTTTCTCAATTTGACACTAACAATGCCACTTTTCATGGTTTACAATATACGGAGTTTAATATAAGAAAAACCCCCATTTTGCTCAAATTACAAATCAACCCTAACTTTTCCCAAAATTACCCAACAACACCAACATATCAAAATGACCAAAACTTAGGTCAAAACCTATAAGATGGAGTAGGGTATCCCTACCTCGAAGTGAAGAACTCAAATGGAGAAGATGGCGAAAACCCAATGTGCTCCAAATCCACTTGCTCAGATTAAAACGAAGCCCTCGACCCACTCTATCTTTTTAACAAAGGTGCTAAGGTAGAAATACACTCTAAGTAGATCAAACCTAAGAGAGAAGGTGTGTAGAGAGAGAGAGAGAAAACGGACCTAGGGTTTTGAAATCAAAAGAGGGTGAAAAATGAAGTTTAAAACTACAGCTGCGAACTGATATAACACAGGCTCGCTCGAGCGAAGACTTGGTCGCTCGAGCGACCAGACACAGAAAACTCTCGCTTGAGCGAAGAAAGTCTCGCTCGAGCCAAAAACTCGATGCTTCCGATCTACAACCCAGAAGCACGCTCGAGCGACAAAATGCTCACTCGAGCGAAGAACTCGAAAACATACACCTCGCTCGCTCAAGCCAAGAAACACAGCCCTCAGGTCTGAATGAGACGCAGACGCTCGCTTGAGCGAAGAAACTCTGGCTCGAGCCACCAGACACAAACACAACCCTCGCTCAAGCAACAAACTGCTCACTCGAGCGAAGGACCAAAATTCTGGGCAGCAACCACTTGCTCCCAGACACAACCAACCTGTAACAGACCTGCCCATCACATCCTACAACTCAAATACAAAGTATGAAAGGACGTAAACAAGATCTATACAACTACTAACATCCATGGAACCAAGTCCGGATCACTGTACAACAAGGGGTAAAACCCGAGATCGCTATTAAAGTGCTTGCTTTTCATGCATTTGGTTCCATATTGAAAGTCTCTTCACAACATATTTTTTGAAGAAAGTTCAATTGTTGAAACCCGGCCAATTATGTCGACCCGCAACTACTTATTCTGGTTGAATCGGCAATTCTTCTGATTTTCAAATGCTAAGTCGATTTTGAGCATAGTTTGGATTTGAAAGGTCATCCGGACTGGAACTAGCTCCTGTTGCCGGTTCGACCGATCCAACTAGCCACTTTGGTCCACGTTTTCAAACATTGATTCTAAATGCTTTACCTTTACTTCAGTGCAAATTTTACCAACCTTTACTTTCTTTTTCAAACAATTCATTCACAATCTCAGCCAAATAGGCAGCGCCATTGAGGCCCTAGTTTTTCTCTTTCCCATGCAAATTATAAGACTAAATTTCTATTTTGTATAACTCTGATTGTGTAGAAGAGTATCACATTTCATATCATCATGGTCCGTAACATTTCAAAAATTACGACCTGATCAGTAAAATCTTCACTAATAATGAAATAAGAGTCTGTTTGGTATAATATGCAAGACATTGAAACCAATCATTTGGTTCTGTTTGGTAATCATTTTCTTTTTAATTTTTTGTTTATATTTTTAAATTTTTTTAAAATTAACATAAAAACGTGTTTGGTAATTTTTTTGATTTATAAATAGTTAGTCTTAGTTTATAAATAAGACTGAAAAACATGAAAAAAAAAATAATAATAAAATAAAATAAAATTGCTTTTTTGAAAAATTAGATTTGTAAATCCAAAAACATGGAGGCAAAAAAAAAAAGAAAAGGAAAAGGGTAAATTACATTTTGTCCCTTCATGTTTGACTACTTTCCCACTTTGGCTCTTAAAGTTTATTTTTTTCCACTTTGGCACTTTATGTTTCAAGTTTTTTCCAATTTACTCGTAAAGCTAATTTATGTTCAAAATTAGACAGAAAATATCATAATTACTGTCACATAATATAAAAAAGATATTATTATATTAAGAAGTAAGTTTATGTCAAATATGTAACTTATATATAATAAAATATTTGTATGCCACATGATTATCAATGTGTCATTTCTGTCTAATTTTGAAAAAAATTAGCTTAAGGAGTAAATTGAGAATAACTTGAAATATGAAGGACCTAAGTGAGAAAAACAAAATTTAAACTTTAAGGGCCAAAATGAGAAATTGTCCAAACATAAAAGGGACCAAGTGTAGGAGTATAAAAATGGTCCGTGTCCTATGGGTGGCCCGAAACCCGCCTGCGGCTTGGGGTGGGCCCAGCCTGTTCAAGCCCCGGCCTGAGTCCAGTCCGAGGCCGTGAGCCTGGGCTTGGGCTGTTGTTTTAAAACCTGGCCCGACCAGTGGGCCAAGGCTGTCTGGGCCGACCCATGGCCAGCTCAAGGCCCACTCAAAGCCCTGCCCGAGGCCCAACCTACCCGAGGCCCAGTGTCATTTTTAGTGAAAAATAATACAATTTTTGTTGGAAAAAATAAAAAAATAAAAAAATATATTTAGACCCGCCCAAGCCCGAGCCTAGGCCTAGGCCCACTGGCCCGGCCCGGCCAAGGCCCGAATACCCCCTGGCCTGGGTTTGGGTCTAATTTTCTGGTTTGTGGGCCGGCTCGGCCCGGCCTAAATTTTGGTGGGCGCTTGCGAGGCCCAACATGGGATGTAATGTGTGTGCTTATATTTTTATTTTTTGTTTTTTTTCCCCTTGCCACGATCACTAAAGCTCTCTTTAGAATTCTAAAATTAGAGCTCTTATCATTATTGAACACAAAAAAACAAACATAAACATCACATCATATAATAGATCCCACCATTAGAGCTCCTCCTAGAACTATAAAATTAGAACTCTCAATCATTTTTGTTGCTACCCATATATTATTCAACGCTATTCTTCAACGGTAAAAAAATAGAGATATCTCTCTCTTCCTCCCTCTCTCTCCATCATCAACAACAACTCAGCAGCAACAGGTATCTCTCTTTTCTCTCTCTCGTCTCCCTCTCTCTCCTCTCTCTAAATGTAAAATGTAAAATACACAAAAGGAAGAAACAGAGATAGTTCATAGAACCGGTAGGAAATAGCTGCGTTTGTTTTATGGCTTTTGTCAATTCATCATTTGGTTAGAGTTTAGGAGGGATTTGAAAAGGAAGAGAGAAAAAGTACATAAATTAAATAAAATTGTAGATATATTGTATTCATATTTCACCTATCTTTTTTCTTTCCGTTTCCAGAATTCCTTCCAAAATTTCTGAGCCAAACACAGCTTTAATTTCCAATCTCTTGTCCTCCATTGCAGGCCCTCTCTAACCCTATTCTATCCTCATCTCCAAATTACACTATCAAATCCAACAAATTCACGACCCCTGCCACTTCTCTGTCACAATCATCTTTGTAATCACTCCAGTGCTTTGTATTTCTCGTCATCCTCATCCATGGAAGCCCCTCCTGAAGGTTACAGAAGAAACGACGGGCATTTGTATCATCAATCCTCCCAAAATGGTCACATGTTCATACTATTCTCGTCTCTAGAATTAGTTTCTCATCCTTTCTCTAAATGTAAAAATACACATGAGGAAAGCTAGCATTATAATTGTGGTTTGTATTTATGTATAACATATATTCACTTCGTTCTCATTATTATACTCGCTCTTTTTTTTAATTAAAATTATGATCAATTAAGTTTGTATGTATGGGAAACAGAACTTAATTATGTATGTCTAATTTTTAAATTGATTTATGGTTGGTATTGTATTAATATGTTTATGTTTGGCTGTTTATTATAATTTTATGATTTGTATGATTTTCATCATCATAAATAATTAAAAAAACAAAATAAACATTTTATGCATTAAAATAACAAATACGTTTTTGAGTTTTTGTTTTTAAACATTTTGTTTTTGATTCAAAAAAAAAAAAAAACAAAACAAAACAAAACAAAACAAAATGTTTAAAAAAATTTAAAAACAAAAAATGTTTAAATTTTTTTTTTTTGATTTAAACATTTTGTTTAAATCAAATATGTTTGCAGTTTTTTTTTTTTAAAAAAAAAAACAATTTATAATTTTTTTGTAAACATAAAAATAACCGTAAACGTTACCAAACGCCAACTTATTTGTTTCATCAATAATGATATGATAAGGGTGTTGAGCATTACATGATTGAGTTTACAACAAATCAAAAATTAATACATAACCTCTAATGTCATTGTAGGTAAATTAAACGACTTAAATTGTGAGTTTTAATATTTTTTCTTATAAAATTATAGTTTCTTTCTAGGTGAGAAAATACCATTTTGTTTGGACAAACAACAAATAAAAGTGGACATGTATGTTTTTTTTCTTCTTCTTTTTTTTTTTTTTTTTTTTATTGTATTCAATCGGCAATTTAATTTATAAAATTTATAAAAACTAATTTTTATTTCTTATCAAATCTCACCACTTTTAAAGAGAATCAAAACATGAGTTAAATTTTTCTTTTTTATTTGTCACTATTTCTCTTTTTTGTTCAGGGGGAATTACTTATCAGTTAGATAGAAAAAAATAAATTACACAAACATTACACCCCCGCAACTTTTCACTTGCACCCCACCATAAAATCACTTGCACCCTTTATATTTTTATAATTTTTTTCTCTACTCCACTCCACTGGTTAAGTAATTTTTCTTTTTTTTTCCTCACATTTTTTTATCACTTTAATCATCCAACAAACTAATGAGAGAACTCTTTTTTCTATTTTTTCTTTCTTTCTTCTTTTTTATTTATTTATTTATTTTTTTTAAGCAAAAATTTCAATCCAAACAAACTATAAGAGAGAAATGAGGTGGGTGATTCATTATCACTTTTGGGTTTTCTCTTAAAATTAAGATTAGTGTTTTAATATTAATTTATTTATTTTGATTGAATTTAAAAATATATATTTTTCATTATCAGAAATATAAGAATCTTATGGGTTTGAAGAAAATTTTTTTACTTCTGATTTTATTCAATAAACTACTTTAAAGTGAAGACTTACAAATGTTTTCCATTTTTTCATGTCCCAAAATGCCATCACACGTTCTAACACAAGCCACCTCTTACATGACCATTTGTAATCTATACAACCTGTTACCCAACCATTTTACTTTTACCCAACTGTTGCGATTTTTGATAATAAATTTTGTTCGCTGTGTTGTCCATAGAATGAGAAGTTATCTGGTGGGCCCATCCTATCATGTCGTTGTATGCCCATATTATAACAAGAGAGTACTTAATCACTTTGGCTAAAACATAGAAGAGAAAGTAAAAAAAACATTAATTATATGACTCAATATAGTGGTGTTTTGAGAAGTTAGTAAAAAGTTGATTTTTTTGACTTTTTTAGTCTATTTTGTCTTTTTGTAAGTAAAAAAATATGAGATAATGTGATCCAAAATGAATAAAAAGTTAAAAACTGACTTTTTATTTGATTGCCAAAGCACCCCACAATTGTAAAGATACATCACGTTACATGAACCAATTTGATAATTTCTTGGATGAGACACTTGTTGCTCTTTTTTTTTTTTCTTTTTTTTTTTTTTCTTTTTTTGTGCTCTTCAATTGGCAATAGTGCCTCTTGACCACCACTGCTGCAGTCTTTCAAAACTTTTACACAAATAATGACTTGAAATATTTCATCTCATAAGAATCTTTATTCATCACTTGTAAAACTCAAGTTGTGTGTAGGATTATTTTATTGGATAGATTAGTAATTAAATTAATTTTTATGGGTCATTTATTAATATCAAAGAATTAGTTATGAGATGGCATTATATTTCCTATTATTTAGATGGGTAATTTTGTAACTTTGAGAAATTAGGTTAATAAGCCCGCCTATTGTGGCTTTAAGTCTTGGAAAACAACAAAACAAAGGCTGTGAATTGCTCCATAGGCGGCTAGGGTTTGAGAAGATAAAAGAAAAAAGAAAAGAAAAAGAGAAGAGAGGTTCAAGTGAGGCTGCAATAGGGATTGGAGTCAGCACGTTGGTGATTTTGGGACACTCATTGGTTAAGGTAAAATCTGTCTTTACTGTTAATTATTAAGTTTATGTTGAGGAATTTAACAATCAATGCATTAAGGGGATTTGGAAGATCTATAGGTGCCTACTTAGGTTTTGAGAATTGGGTGCAATGTGTAAGTGTAACTTTGGGTGAGTAATAGAAACAATGGAGTTTTGTATCATGGGTAAGAGTGTGTTTAGCTATAAAGTTGGGTTGAATAGTTTAATCACTTGGATATTAAAACAATGCATTAATCTAATATGGTGGGGCTTTTGTGGGTGTATGTAACACATAAAAATATTAATTTATTTAAGGTTTTGTTTATTAGGTTTGTGTGATTGAAGTGGTGGAGTTGGGTGTTTGGAGTTGGTGTTGGAATATTATTTCTAAGCGTTTGGTGTAAGTAACCCTCTATCACTGTTGGTACATTTTTATTCCTATTGAATCATTTAAAATTATAAGTATTTATTTATAGCCTTCATGTTCTCTTAAAATAAAATATGGGTCAAGTATAAAACAGTATCGAATATTATTATGAAAATTATTTGAATATTTTGTGGAACTATTCTGAAAATTGTACTAAACGTTTATTCTGAAAATATTGAATGTTTTATTTAAAATTTGTGTACTGTTTGAATTTTGAATATCACTCTAGTCTGACTACGATTTTGACCCTAGCCAATGGGGGTTATTTATTGGCACAGAAACTAGTTTCTTTTGGAGCTTTACCGCCGGCCTATGTGTGGTTTTGGGCCTTGTCACAGGCTAAGTGACCGTAGTCACCAAGACTTGGGCTTTGTGAATCAAATCATTGAACCATCTGAATATTGAACCATCGATTTGAACGACGAATTTACTTTTAATTATCTTGTTAGCTTTTCAATTAAAATGTATTGTACATTGTTTATTTCTAGCTATGAAACCATCTTACAAATAATTGTTCATTTATTGAATTGTAACAAAAATTATATTTATTGGTTATCGACTATTTATTTTTTTTGTATACTTGATCTAGCTAGCAGTGATGGTTGGTTATTCACTGGGCTGTTTAGCTTACCCTTATTTTATTTATTTATTTTCAGATTTTGAGGAGTAGAGCTACGCGGGGTTTTTACTCGGGGGAGTGCTGAGAGTAGGACTATGATTTAAGTACTTGGATTATTATTTTGTTAGTGGATTATATTAGTAGACTTGGTGGACAATTTCATATGATAAGAATTATTTATTTTTATGAATTTTAGCATTATGATAGTTAAGGATTTAATTTGAGTATTTTATATTGTGGGTTATGTGATTGACTCTTAGCCTTACATGCTCACTTAAATGAGTGTGCGGTGTTGTCACGGAGCTTGGGGTGTGACATCACTTAGCACAATTATATTCTTTCTTGAATTACTTCATACAAATCAAAATTCACAAATCACCTTAGCCCCAACTACTTCACATAGAACAATGAGAGACACACCAACTACACTCACGAATTATAGTACAACCACACCAACTACACTACTTGAAAACTCTCTCACAATATTTGTTTCCCAACCAAAACAATTAAAAATGAGTTTAAATTTTTTTTTTTCCTTACCAAATATCACCACTTTCAAAGACAACATGAGTTTAAATTTTTTCTTTTTTTTCACTATTTTTCTTTTTCTTTTTCCTTTTTTTTGGGGGGGAGGGGGGGGGGTGGGTGGGGTGGAATTATTTATCAGTTGGACAAAAAAAAAAAAAAACAAATCACACAAATATAGAACTTTTCACTTGTACCCCACCATAAAATCACTTGCATTTTCCATATTTTTGTAACTTTTTCTCTGCTCCATTGTTAAGTAATTCCCTTTTTTTCCCTCACATTTTTTATTGCTTTAATCATCCAACAAATTAACGAGGGAACTCTTTTTTTTTCTATTTTTTCTTTCTTTTTTTAGCAAAATTTCAATCCAAAAAAACTGTAAGAGAGGAATTTTCTCTTAAAATTAATGAGGCGGGTGATTCATTATCCTTTTTTGGTTTTCTCTTAAAATTAAGATTAGTGTTTTAATCTTAATTTATTTATTTTGATTGAATCTTCACCTTGTTGCCTACACTTGCATCCACTTGTGTTCGGGCTAAAATCACCATTACATCCATCATTCCTGTTCTCCCACATGCTAACCTGGTGGTGGATTGGCTCATATAAACCCATCATTCCTGAAGTGGCAAATTGAGTTGATGAAGAGTTCATACCTTAATTCACTGATTAAAAGGCAAAAATAATAATTCAGCTGAAGCATCATACAAATTATGTAATATGCAAAATTGCATCAACCCACAGTGAAAGAAGACGTCTCAGAGGAAGCTAAGAAATTAATCGAGTGACCAACAAGAAAGTAAATCAAGAAACAGAACTTGACCAAATTACAGAATTATAGGCAAAGCCCACCAATCACAGCCTTTTAATTACAACTCTTGCTACTGTCATTTGCTATGATAGAATTAGGCAGTCTATTTGTCAAAAATTTAAAATTTAAAAATGAGAAAAAGAAAGAAGAAAAAAAGTTCTTCTACTGACAAGAATGTGAGGGAGAATGCTTATTCACTGATATATGATTACATGACATACATATGCACGATGAGGCCTCCACTGTGGGATAGCATATGAATTCTTTTGGGTTCTCGAAAACAATTGTGGTTCTAATACTTTTTCTATAATAGATAAGCGATGCATCCATCCCTAATAACATCCAGGAAGGCAAAAAATGATATGCTAAGAAATCCGGAGAAGTAAAGCTGCAGGATTGTATTTACAAATATAACAAGTTATTTCATTAAAACAACACCCCCAAGCCACCAAATGAACATATGCATATACTTTATACACATACATACATATATAAATATATGATCAACCTTAAATTAAAACTGAGAATGTGTATGGATTACATGTCAAAAGAAGTCGACACACTATTTAATAACTCAAACCCTCACTTCAACAGCCAATAGTCCTTCTGCGATCTATAAATCAATAGAATTACCATCGAGACACAAACTCGATCACCGAAGAGCTTGAACAACAAATCATATACTAATTCTTAGAAGTACAAGAAATGAATTGATACGATTCTACGATATGAACTCGAGCAAATCAATGCAAGCAACAAACACCATATTACATATACAGAAGCAAAAACACAAACACTTGGGGTATATGATATCATTTGCAGCATCAAGTCCTCAGAGTGAAATCAACAACAAATTCAATTCCTCCAAATTAATGAAAACAACAAAGAAAGAAAATTTGAGAGAATTGAAAACAAATACAATGATGTATATGAATTGATTAAGAGAGACTAACCTATTCATGTGGGTTAGAGTTGGATTGTGCTAGAAACCAGCAAAAAAAAATTTTAAAAATGGAAAAGATCTTTCATGAGTCCCATAATAATGCACTCATCATTTGAAAACCCATTAAAGTTTAAGCTACAGAATAATCAAACAAGTCAGCCTTCTTTTCCATCCAGCTAATTTGCTCCTAATCTTCTCCAACACAGGTCTCCAAGTGGCTTTTTCTGCTTGGATTAGCTCCTAGAGGTAACCCCAGATACTATAGGGGCAGATTCTTAACTTTGCAATTCAATAATTAAGCAAAATCATTAAAGGAATCCTCTGCTACACCCACTCCACAAACTACACTTTTGTGGTAGTTTATTTTCAGCCTAGACAATACTTCAAAGCATCTTAAAATCCTATTTAAATTGCTAACTTCCATCACATTAGATTCACAAAAGAGAATTGAGTCATCTGCAAATTGTAAGTGGGTAAGTGCAACAACATTAGATCCAATTTTCACCCCCTTAATTAAATCCTGGTTATGAGTCCTTGAGAGTAATACAGTTAATCCTTTAGCTACAATGTTAAATAAGAAGGGGGATAGGGGATCCCCTTGTCTCAGGCCCCTTTGTGGACTAAATTCCTCTGTTGGAGATCCATTAACAAGCACAAACAACCTTGCAGTAGTTACACATTCCTTCATCCAGTCTACCCATTTTGATCCAAAACCAAAATTTGAAAGTATTGAGAATAGGAAATCAATTAACTGAGTCAGAGTTGTTAACCAGTTAGCTAGAAAAAGGAAAAAAAACTAATAGTAAATGAGAAAGACATATCAACAAAGTAATTATATAGTCTATTCAAATATATAAATATTTGGGGCCTCTTCAATGTTGGAGGCCTTAGACAAATGTCTTAATGGCCTATTAGTCAAAGACGTTACTGATTAAACACATTGCATTTGCAGAGTTGACTTTGTTTCCCCCCCCCCCCCCCTATTCTTTATTGATTCTTTTTCTTATTCAATTTGTAAATACGTTTGAAGGCTTTTTAGACTAAAAGTAGTCTCTGTTTTTCTAACTTTGAATGCACTATTTTGTTTTTCTAGGAAATTATATTAAATAATTGTTGTCGTTTATTGCTTTTTTCTACAACAGCATGAAGATACTTGAAACAAAGTAATGCCTTTAAAAAATTATTGTTCTTCTATTTTTGGGGTCTTTGATTTATTGATTCATTCCAAACTAGAGTTTATATGGGTTTATGTGTGGTATGTATGGTCATGCTACTACACCCCTTTTGAGATGTGTACCATATGTAAGTTATAACATTTGTGATGTTGATTACCACAAATGTCATTACTAAATATGAGTTATAAGTAAAGAAAAAAATATAATATGGTTATATGAAAGAATAGGGGCATTGCTCAAGTGCGAGCATGAAGGTTTGAGTCTTCTTTCAATCTTTACACATCCCAACATCTTTAATTACTGGGACCAACACTGGGTAATGTTCTTTAGACTCCTATGAAACAATGAATCTGAATACCTCCCAAATTCATAAATTCAGTAGTTCCTTGAACAAAATTGAAAAGATTTGTATTCTGAAAGATAAATCCGAAACTGTTCACTACCCAATCCAATTATGATATACTATGAACAGAGATTTATGAAACTGATGAGAGGACCATGTGATAGAGGTTTGTTAAAACATAAAAGTGAAAAAAAAAAAAAAAAAAAAAAAAAAAAAAAAAAAAAACAGAATTGCAATGCATATATATAATTTAATAAGTAGTCAGAAGCTAAGAGGGGAATAGGCATCTTTGCCAGGACACTAAAGTTGTAACGCCCTCAAAATAAATACATAAAACCCATCATTCTTGACATGCAACAATATAAGGGAAATAAACATCTTTCTATTTATCAGAGTAGTTCTTACAAAAGTGTTACATGTTGACAACAAAAGTAAAGGCCCTATGGGCTTCCAACTTTCCAAGCCAACACTTGGTTACAAGAAATGAGTACTAACTCATATACATATTAAGCCCTTGGCTTGAATTTACATGTAATACATCAAAGGAAAGCAAAACAACCAAAAAGTCTGTCTGCCTCTAGCCTCCCAAGCTAAGTCCTTGGAGGTGGCATGCTACATGTACCTGAAAATGATGTCCCATATAGGGTGAGCCACAGCCCAGTAGAAATATACTAAACCAACTATAAACAATGACTAAAATAACGGCATTCGATAGATGATCTACACTTATATTCCCACTTATAACACATTACAGCTTCATGACATTCAAGTCCATGTTACATCCCATTTCCCACTTCTCTTTCAACTTTGAGTTTGAAAACAAGGCTCAGAACCTAGCCAAATAACTTGATGAGATTATGACTCGTCTTTACAACACTTTTGAAGTTCATAATGGATACACATTTTGGTGTTGTATCAATGACACATAAACTACTTCCATACTTCACGAAGGATACACATTTTGGTGCTGTATCAATATAACATAAAAATACTTCTATACTTCACAATTGATAACGATATACATTTTAGTGCTATATCAAATCAATTCAAACACTTCCATAATCCACACTTGATACACAATGTAGTGCTGTATCAATGTCAAACAAAATCCGGTTTAGAGGTCCATCCTCTATCTTCCCCTAAACCGTGGAGTACATCCCCTATCTCCTCCCACACACACAATGTATATAAACGTAGATCATATACATAATCAATCAATACATAAAGTTAATGTATTATTCCAACCGCTATATTTATTAGCATACTCAATCGATTAGTTTTAGTTTGCCTAATCATCATGCAATGTCTACAACAATCAAGACTATCCTCCACCGATAGCCCAAAGCAGTTATTTCTAAACAGAAGATAAATGCACCAAATGGATAAAATATCAACATTTCAACTAGGTGAGTGATAAATGATCCAACTACACCCTTTAATACCATACATTCCCAATTTCAACATTTTCAATTCAATTTCTCATTTCTCAAAATTAATTTTACAAATTAATTTATCAATGTAATTAGGGCATTTCCCATAATTAACAAAACAACCCTAAGGTTCCATTTCAATCAATAACCCAACATTTACCTCATTTCTCCATCCTAAACATGTATATAGGTTTATATAAGTAAAACCCCTTCTTTTGTAAAATTACATAAAGGCCCAAACTTTCTCAAAATTACCCACCAACCCCCAACATATCAAAATGCTAAAATTTAAAGACAAAGCTCATAAGAAGGAGTAGGATATCCCTACCTCAAAAGATGAAACCCAACGAAGGAGATGAAGAAAATGAAGATGCTCCAAATCGCGAGATTCTCGGATCAAAAGATAGCCCTCGACAAACCCAACACTTTTTGTAAAGGCTCAAGAGTAGGAGATCACTCTAACTAGATCAAATCTAAGAGAGAAGGTGAAGTTTTAGAGAGAGGTGGTCTCCAATGGTGGTTTTTGAAAAGTAAGAGAGAGAAAGGAAACCAAAAAGTGATCCAAAAAGTCGGATCCCGAAGTGATATATATGTCGCCCTGCTCGAGCATGGAAACCCCCGCTCGAGCGTCAGACACAGACTCACGCTCGAGCGTCCAAACCCCCGCTCGAGCGTCAAATACACGCTCCCAGAACTTTTACAGAACCAGGTCCCCGCTCGAGCGTCACACACAAACTCTCGCTCGAGCGTCTAAACGCCCGCTCGAGTGTCAAGCACTGCAGAGGAAAGTACTGGGAGATGGAAAAATACGCTCGAGCGTCGAAACTCCCGCTCGAGCGGAGAAGCAACAACGAAGAGCCCGCTCGAGCGTCAAAAGCCCCGCTCGAGCGTGAAGGCCAAATTCTGGGCATCTACTTTTGGTTTCAAAGCGCAACTAACCTGTTTCAAACCTGCCCAACACAACCCAAGACTCAAATACAAAGAGTAAAGGATGTAAACGAGATATAAACAACTGCTAACATCTACGGAACCAAGTCCGGATCACTGTACAACAAGGGGTAAGACCTGAGATCGCTATAAAAGTAGAGTTGAGGCTGCTTGAAAACATCCCACATATACTCATTTATTAGTGCAGAAATTGGGCCTAATTTTCAAAGGATTTACACTCTAACTGTATCCGAATTAATATGCTATATACTTATTAGAGTTATATAACCCCTCCTGTGTAATTGTAATTATTTTACATTTTTCCATCAGTTTGTAACATGGTGCTCTTTCGTATATACTATTTTCCCACCACCTCATTAACTCTTTTGCAAATAACAACTTCATTTTGGAATTTCTAAAGTTTTGGTATGTTCTTTTATGTCTTTTCATTTTTTTCCCCTCTCCCTCAGTTTTGTGTTTTGGTTGAAATGCTTGATTCCTTATTTTTGGCTAGTAAAAGAAGAGCCCAATACCTCTTACACTACAGCTATTGACGTCTGGTCTCCTGGCTGCTTGTGTTGTTGCTGAACTACTTCTTGAACAGGTACATATTTTGTCCTACAAGGTCCTCTAAGCTTCAATATATCTAAATTATATGGTATGCCTAATGGCCAAAGTGAAAAGCAAAATCTTTATGATATAACTTGTACAGTCATACCTTCATTCATCATAGTTTTTGTGTTAAAAAAAAAACTGAGATTAAAAGTTTAAGATCACAGTTAAAAACTGTGACCTTTAACCAATTTTGTAGTAGTGCTCATATATTAGTAGTATGTATTATGAATCTAAAGTATCAATTATAGAATAAATGTAAATAATAAAATCCAATAATAAGCATAGCATTAATATAAGAGAAGCTCTATTCACAACCCAAGATTCACCTAGGAGTAGCAGTGGGTTGCAGTGGTAAGCAAGGGTCTTGAAGATCACACCCTTCAACTTCTCAGACCTCAAAAGATGTTTATTGTATATATTAATTGTTTTATATATATTTTGTACATTAATTTTTTGTGAGCATTTTTTTTTTTTTGGTCTACAATAGTCCCAAAAATAAAAAAACGATATCGTTTTTATTATCTATTTTTTGGGACAAAATAATTTTTGTCACCAATCACCAATTTTAGGCGCGCTCAATTTTCGTATGGTGCCAAAATATTTGGCTCCTTTTTGCAACAAAAAAATTTCCTTACCAAATTAAAATTTTCGTCTAAATAAAAATCAACTTCTTTAGTCTATTTATTAGGGTAATGCGACCTAAGCAGCTGGGGTATCATTTTTTTGTTTATCATTAGATTTTTTTTAGTGTTTTTCTTTTTTACATTGGAAACTTTAGTCTCAGTATTTGTTAACTACATTATTATTAAACAAATCCATTCATGTGTGCATGTGGTGCACTTGATGAATGTACTGTAAGTTGTAACCTTGAAGATTTTTGTTTGTTTGTTTTTTTCCTAATCGAATATATCATAAGTTTATTTTTCTTGTCTTTCTTCACAAGGAATTCTGATTGAAGCTTGATGGATAAACCGACTGGTCCTCCAAAGTGCCCGATCACTCCATTCATTTTCTTTTGGTATTCCGTTGATATCTATTTGTATGTAGTTATATATTTTCCATTATACAAATTCTTATATTCATTTTCATATGTTTATAGCCAAGGCCAATCAATGGAGTTGGAAAAAAAAACCCAAATGAAAGTAGATGTGAAGGTAAGTGCAACGTATTCTTCTTGTTTGTAGTATTCCTCTTCTACTTGTAAGCTTGTATGTAATTGTTCATATGATTTTATGCATGTAATGTAGGACATTGGACACAAATGAAATCAACTTCCCAAAAAAGAAAAAAAATAAGTACATACAAATGGGAATGCTGCAATCTGAACAATATGCCCTACTAAAAATTGTGGTCCAGCAAAAGCCCCCAAAAGTAAAAATTCAAACCTGGATTGAGCTTACATCGATTTGTAATATTATTAGAAGGCTGGACAAAGCACAACAACAGGCAGTGACTAATATGGGGTTTCATGGCATCCTAAGCCTTAGGTGCACGCACATAGATCATGACTTGTGCCATTGGTTAGTTCAGAACTTTGATCCTTCAACTCGTTCATTGAATGTCCACAGTCTTCGAATGCTTCTCACCGTAGATGTTCATGAGTTGATGAGATTACCTTCCAATGGTCTAGATGTCAAGTCAATAGGGTCTGCAGATGAAATTACAAACCTATGTGACAAACTTGCCGTGAAGAATAAATTTGTTCCGTTCATATCTTTAAAATCTTATCTGATTGAAACAAAAAATGCTAGAACTAAATTTAAAAGGAAATTTGTCTTATACATCATAGGAGCCCTCTTATGCCCTACCATGAAGGCAGGCGTACACCAATCATTCATTGAGATGGTTAAGAATGTTGAGTCCATCAGTCAATTCAATTGGGCAAAGCACACACTTGATTTTCTTATCGACCGCATTGATATTGCCAAGGTCAAAGAGCAGTCTGATGTGTGCGGCTCTTTGCTTCTCCTAATGGTACCTACCCTTGACGTGCAATTATTTCATCTATTAATTTTTATAGCATATTGTCTAACCCTCCCCAAAACAATACCCCATACTTTTCATTTATTGCTAGTTAAAATATAAAAAAGATAAATCTTTATTTTATTTTTTATTTATGTTCTCTATAACCACTCTTTATTTTACCTAGTGATACACAAACTGTTTAAAGAGTCTTTCCAGACTCTTCAAATGTAGTAAGACTTGAAGAATTTTGTTAAAATAGCTATTATAATAGCTAATCCATTAAAGTGACTAAAATATGATAATGCTAATTATAATAGCTAACAAGTCTTGTTTAAAAACTCCCTTAGAGATTCTGATATATGTATATATACACACTAGCATTATACCCGTGCTATGCACGGCCTTAAAACAAATAATTAAAAAATTATTTTTTAAATTAAATAGTAACAATTTTAAGATTCAAAGGTAAAATAGTTAAAATTATGTAAATTAAGTTATTATTGAACTACACCCAAGTGGTGTTTTAATTATGTTGTTATTAATATTATATTGGGCAAACTACACCGGTGGTCCCTATGTTTTACCCATTGTATAATTTTGGTCCCTACACTTTCAATGGACTTGATTTTAACCCTTAATTTTAAATTTTGCGTCAATTTAGTCCAATTGATAATATCGCTAGTGTATTTTAAGAAAAATTATCACTAAATTAGTTGAGGGTAACTTACTGATTTTGGTAAGTTTATAATTTTGCCCTTACAAATATGGCACATGATACTTATGTGCATATTTTTCATTAAAAAAAATGCTAAGAGTTGTAACCAATTGGATCAAATTTAGACAAAATTATAAATTCAAAGTCAAAATCGAATTAATTGAAATTACAGGAACTAAAATGACACACGGATCAAAGTACATGGACTATCATCATAATTTGCCCTATTATATTTTAAGTATTATCTAACAATAATTATGTTAAAACCTGATTAATAGATATTAAAGCAACGAAAAATTTCACTTGTTAAAAATAAATCAACAATGATAGAGACCACTAATTTTGGAGCTCTAAAAAGACCACTAATGACATGGCACTCAATAAAAAAAGAAAAAAAATACAACACCAAGGCCAAAACATCAAATCATTTATGGTGGGGCCTACTGCCAAATCATTAGTGGTAGCACTAATTAGTGCTCCCACTCATTTTCCAAAATAAATATATTGTTTCACGTCAATTTCTTGTCACATGACCATCTGAAGCTTTTGATTTACAATTACATATTGAAACTCAAATTAGAGACCGAAATGAAAGAAAATTGAGAGGAAGTAATACTGATCCATTTTCTTAAGTCACTCTCTCAAATCAAATTCATCTTATCCTACATCAAGCCCTAACTATAAATCATTTCGCGCTCCCTTCTCATTGCTTCCAATTGCCTTTTTTTAGTATCTTTAGTTAGCCACCCTTTTTCTAGTGCCTTTCTCCAGTCACACTTGCAAATTTCAACCCAACAATGCAATTTGCTAGAGCTCCTACATATATTCACCAATCTATACTCCAGTTAACTAAACTAACTCTCTGTGAATAATATCGTCAAATTGTTAATTTTAAAGTTAAAGGAGATTTTTGTAACTTTAAAGTAGGAGATTTTTTATCCTGATATGGTTAACTTTAGTTTGACATAACTGAATAGTACAATATTTGAGCCAATTTCTTTTGCCCCAAGTTTAACTATTTTAAGTCATACATATTTTTGACATATATTTGAAATAATTACATAAGATTTTAACCATGACATTCTTTTGTATGACAATTATGTTTTGTTTGAATAGTGAATTTAGGAGAAATAAAATGAAATTAACTAAACAAAAAATATTATACTTTTTTTTTTTTATAACAATTATCTTTCCTTTTCTTTCACTTCATTTTTTTTCCTACGGTCTTTTTGTTTTTCATGATTCTTTTATTATGTAAATCGAAGATCCAAACAAAAATCTAAGTCCACGATAATAAATTTATAATATTATAATAATTCCAAGTATTTTGTCTTAACATGAAACATAAAAGTGACAAATTAATCTTACTTGAATAATAACTTTGTGCCTATTTGATAGATTATATCTATATGCATATTTGCCTTCTTTTTTTTTTTCTTTCTTTTTTTTTTTTTTTTTGAGAAGCATATTTGCTTGTTGTGGTAAAAAAAATCATATTTTCTTGAATTAATTTATCTAACAATATTTAGTTTGTCTTAGACTTATAACTGGATATCATAAGATTAATAAGAAATTTTCAACTTCAGATGGACCATTTTGGTCAAGTGAATCATTTGACTCTTTAATAATAAATTTATAAGAACATGTTAATATTGCAAAATAAATAAATAATAAGCTTATCCAGTTCAAGCATATTAGAGTTACGCTATAAATTTAAGTCAAGTTACCTACTTGGCTTATATTCATACTTAATTACATGAAAATTATGATTGTATTATGGGATCAAACTAATGTTTTTATGAATAAGCTTATCCAGGCTCCTTTACTTACCCCATTAGAGTTCCGCTATAATTTTAAGTCAAGTTACTTACTTGGCTTATATTCATAGCTAATTACATGAAAATTATAATTATGTGATCAAACTAATTATTTTATGAATGATATATATGGAGGGCCTATAAAATGAATTGTTTGGATTATCAGGTCGGATTTCATGGATTCTCAACTTTAGATTTAAACTTGAGAGAACCTAACCTAATAAAAAAAAAAATTAACCTGAAAAAATTTAAACTTTAGATTTCATGAATAATATTTTTTATTTTAGGATAAAAAAATTTGCCACGTAACAGAAAGAGAAGCCACCACATTATTAGATACCAAGTTATACGCTCACATATATAATAATATAGATAAAAATTATATGATAGTATGGCTAAACGCAATTTTTGTACTCAATTCTCTTGTATTTTAAGGGTACTAATGGTTGACACACGCTATGCGTGTGTAATTTAAATAAGTAAGCATAAAAATAAATAATAAAGAAATTAATATTATAACATGTATATTGTCTAAATAGTAAAAGTGTTCTTAATGAAACTCAAAGTCTTAGGTTTAAATCTTACTCACACTTTAAATAATATTTTCTATTTTAGGATAAGAAAATTTGTCACGTAACAGAATGAGAAGCCACTACACTATTAGATACCAAGTTATATGCTCACATATATAATAATATAGATAAAAATCATATGATAGTATGGCTAAACTCAATTTTTATAGTCAATTCTTTTGTATTTTAAGTGTACTAGCGGGTGGCACACGGAGTTACTCATACGAGAGCATTACCCAAATAAGATATCTCTTTCTACAGAGTTCTCTCCTGGCAACATAAAGTCTAACCAATCACTGGCTTAGATTTAGGTAATGTAATATGGAGTATTTACGTGTAAGTCCTAATGCTTCTTTTGATTACCACCAAGAGATGTGCTTTATGAGATAAGGTAATGATTGGTGGAGGATAACGTTTGATTTGTTTTGTTTTGTTTTATTTGAGTAAAAAACCAAAAAAACCTATGCAAAAGTATATATATATATATAAACTAAAATTACACACAGTTTATTTATTTATTTTTTTATAATAATTACACTAATTTTTTTTTTCATATTTCCCATATTATATTTGCCGATCAAATACATTAATAGAAAAAATAATTTTACCTTTCTACTTTTTTATAAAATTTTACTTTCGTGTCAGTTGGGTTTAGAAATGACAATTTTACTTTAAAAAAAAAAAATTATAAATACACAAGACAATCACAAAATAATTATATACAAAAAGACTTACACTAAATACATGAAGGAATTTACACCATACATAGAAAAGAGTTACACCATTATAAAATTATAACTTTTTTTTGCCACTGATTCACTAAAATATAATTTTTCTTTTTAACAATATATGTCATACTATTACCTCTCATTTTAATTGGGGATGAGATTGAGTTTTCAAGTCCGTCCTTGGCACGCCACTGTATATATTTTTTGGCCCTATTCTTAGTTGTATCCAAACAGTCACAAATTGGGCATATAAGATAAAATATACTATTTTAACTAAATAGAACAAATTGTCACATTTAATCCATAATCATTTCATTTTTTTTTTTCTCATAGAAGCTAAAAGGTCTATTCCAAGGGAGGCTTTTTAGCCCTAGGCTAAAATAGTCAAAAAATTAAAAAGCCAACCCACATCCCAGGGAAATTCTATTTCCAACACCCTGATAAACTCAATCAACACACTTAATGAAAAATTAGATTAATGACAATTATATCCTACTTGAAATTTACTATAATAGCCATTGAGCCTTGAATCGTTGACTCGATCGAATTCGACTCTGACACTAGAGAGAGAGAGAGAGAGGGAGAGAGAGAGTGAGCTTCGCTGGTTGTTCATGGGGGCCGTGCCTTCAACGCCGCGCCGGAGCAGTGCTACGCGGCCGCAAGACATGGAAGAGTATCTAATTGGAACGTTCGTCGGCGAGAAATCGTTTCCTCTCGCCTCCGATTTCTGGCAGAAATTGCTCGAGCTTCCTCTCAGCCTCCAATGGTCGCCCCAGCGTGTATCTGAAGCTTGTGAGGTTTTTGGTTAGTAGTTTTTGTTTATTCATGATATTGCATTCATATATAGATCTCACAAGGCAAACCCACTTCTGTTTTGATTTTTTTTTTTGATTAAATTTTGAATCAAATGAAATACAATGCCGTTAGCATGATGCGCCAAGCCCGGTGCATGCAGTACAGATGAATGAATGCAAACATGCGAACATATAGATGCTAATTGAAACATGCCCTAAACTAACCATAATAAGCCAATAAATAAAAGGGAGAAAGACGTGGGGTTGGAAGACATACACCACACACACGCACACTTATTACAACATTGCCCTCCCTTGGAGGGTCCGAATAAATAATATAGACCAAATAATAAATTAACTATCCTAACTAATTAATTATTACAAACCCTTAATTAATTAGCAAATTAACTATAAAACAGTTTAAGTATGAAACTAAAAGAGGTCGCCACACCCCCACCTCGAAATGATTGAATGATGCATGCTCGATTCGCCTCGCTCGGAAACCCGTTGCCATGCCACTGTTGCCTCTGTTTGCATTGTTTTGTGCCTCTAAGAACTATGAAAATCCTTGGGATGCTCCTGAATCACCTCATAGTCATGCTGAAAAGTCACCGGCCAGAATAAAAGGTCACCGGCCACATTACAAATATACCCTCTGAAGTTTAATTAAAATAAGAATTATCCTTATAGTTCTGAAAATTACATTTCACTCCTTGAAATTTCTAATTTTATAACTAATCACTCTTTTTGTTAATAAGTTATCAAGTCAATTAATAGTTTTTAATGATGTTAGAAATATATTTTAATTAATAATTTAGATAATTTTATTATTGTATAGAAGAGTAATTATGAATTTTATTTTTTTAATTAATTATGTTAAATAAAAATTCTAACAAGAGGATATTTATAATTTTCTAAATCACATAAAATAATCTATATTTTAAATAAATAAAAAAACAGAGAATTTATTTATAATTTAGCCTTATGCGAAACATTTTCTAAACCTATAACCAAATGATCCTTCATCTTCCCAATCATCTTTACATCAACCACTGTGGTTGTGGTCTACAACCACCACACCAAATTGATGTTGGCCATACCAATTATTTTGAGGGTCTAGTGATATTTTTTTTATTATTTAAATCTTGAACCTTTGCTTTTTTTGGGGATAAATTACACTCGGCCCTTTTAACATTGGTAAAAAGTACAATTAGCCTACATTTTGACATAACTATATTGTTTTAAAATTTTAATTCACATAACAGTTAAATCATTTTTTTGTCAATGCCTACTTACTATTCTGTATTAATTTCAGTCACTTTAATCGTAGTAAAAGAAAAGTCGTTATAATTATGTCAAAAATATAATGCTAATTTTGGCCTTGTTTAGTTTGTGTTTTGAAATATTATTTATTTATTTTTTGTTACAGGGAAATCTTCACATTCTCCTGCAATTCCAAGACAACGCTCGTTTCAGATCACCAAGGTATCCAGTTATTCGTTCTAGATGAGAAATTATGACCTGAGAACTTGCACTGATCCCTTAACACAAACTCCAATTAAGTCAAGACTTACGTAGTGCAAAGGAGTCGAACTCACGCTAAGTGCCATGTATAGTAGCAACTTGAGATCCTCCCCTAAGCCAACTGCGCTGAGATAATTAAGATCCAATCACTCTATCTAATCATTAAGATCAGTTTTAAAATGAGTTCACTAAATCTAAATATCAAATTGGTAAGTTGAGATAATTAACTTGATAGTATCCAATCACTATATCAAATTACTAATATCCAGTAAATGAGAATAATTTGAAATTAAAATTAGAATCACATTTATTACAAATCACAGATCTAATAGTTTCATATAAATGAAAATTTAATTAAGTAAACTACTTAGAGAAAAATAAAGAATAATATTAAAGTTGCTCCAAGCAATGGTGGAAAAAAAAATTAATGAAAATTTATTTTATAAATAAAAGAAAAGTAATGTAATAACACTCAATTTACATTTTTTTTTTTAATTTTTCTTTTAACCTCTTAAAAATAAAGTGTGTTAAACCAAAGCACTTTCTTTCTTTTTTTCCCTATAACTTTTGGAAATTAGTTGTCACTTTTTTGTCTTTTTTCCTTTTAAATGAAAACACTCACACAAGTTATTTTGTTTTAAAGTTTCAAAATGTTTGAAAAGATATACATGAACCGAAAACGCTAAGAGACAATTGTTTCATATATCTGCATTATCTATTATATGTGGCACATTTGTGAAATGTAACCTACTCATAAATTTTCAACAATAATCTCAATAAATTAGAATTTAAAAAAAAAAAAAAAAAAGATCCCTAGTATTACATTGATGTTAGTAAGCATCCCTTGAAGCTTCGAAAGATTTGATAGATGAACTTGATTTATTCCTTATATTGCTTTGTTAAAAAGATCTCGGATATCATTCATGTAAACCCCTTTATTATTTATACCATTCACTGAGTATCCAAGCTCACCCTCTCTATATATATGTAGGTGATGAGCAAG
This sequence comes from Camellia granthamiana, assembly GCA_036172215.1. Taxonomy (NCBI): domain Eukaryota; kingdom Viridiplantae; phylum Streptophyta; class Magnoliopsida; order Ericales; family Theaceae; genus Camellia; species Camellia granthamiana. The sequence goes on from JAXFYN010000166.1 coordinate 170,268, forward strand.
ACGGCGGCGACGCCTAGATGTCTTTTGCCGATGTGTTTGCCGACGTGTTTTGGATTGTGTTTTGCAACATCTTGAAGATTATGCTTCTTAGTTATTTCCATTGTATTTTGTACTTGATGGCTGAGAAGCCTTTTGGTCAAGATGTATTTTTGTACTCCATTTGTTGTATTAGAGCTATGTAATGATGTATGACATTTCATTCAACTTATGCACTGCTCTCATGGATTACTTAGCCTTGATTTATCGCTTCCGCATTTGTAAGCCCCATATGTATACTCTGATTTGCGTGTGGATTTTCTTGTAAGTGGCCTTTGGTAATCTCAGATTGCTGGCCATCATGGCACCATTCTACTAGGGGCGGAATAGGGTCGTGACAGATTGGTATCAGAGCACAAGTTCCTCATAGAACGTTATTCACACCCTTTGAGTCCTAAAGAGCATAGGATTTCCCTTAGAAAGATGTTAGGATTGCACCATGTTGCTTGCTGCCTGACAATATGTGCATCATCTCGGCATAACTGCTTGTTGCTTGCATACATACTTTATTGCTCATTTCGTTTTAAAGTCACATTTTGCATACTCATAGCACGATGAGGAGAGGAAGACCACCAGTTGGCCGAGATCAATCAGAAGACCGATTGGACCGATTAGAAAGATTAGTTGAAGGTTTAACTCGGGAGTTGAGACAAGTGAGACAACAGAATGCTAGTGCTACATCTACCCAGGCCGAACAGACGAATGGCCGACATACAGTTCCGCCTCCACCTCCTCCAGTGCCTCAAGCGCCTCCACAGCCAGCCTTGTATGGGGATGGAACTATGACTTTGATTAAGGAGTTCAAGAAGATGAACCCGCCGAGGTTTCAAGGGGGCATAGAGCCGATGAAAGCCGAAGCGTGGGTTTTAGGAATGGAGAAGCTGTTTGAGATTTTCCCCAGCACCGATGCGCAGAAGGTGGCATTGGCCGCATTTACGTTAGACGACGACGCCCGAAGATGGTGGATGATAACCCGAGAAGGAAACCCTAACTTAACTTGGGCCAGATTCTTGGAGCTGTTTTACAACAAGCATTTTCCCCTTAGTGTCCGAGATCGCAAGACCACGGAGTTTCAGACTCTGACACAAGGAAACAAGACAGTGGCAGAATACGACCGTGCTTTCACCGAATTGGCGAGGTACGCGCCTTATATGGTCAGTGATGAATATAGGAAAGCTAGAAAGTTCGAAAGCGGATTGCGTGGACCGATACAGGATAGAGTCAACATGCTCAACATGCCGACTTATGCCGGAGTCTTGGACAAGGCTATTCTTGCAGAAGCTAACTTGAACCGATATCAGAATGTCGGAGAGAATCAGAGGAAGAGACAGAACTATGATAACCGTCGAGTTCCGTTTAATGCCAAGAAGAAGGCGAATGTGGGCAGCTCCAGCAACTCGAACCAGGAAGGTAATTCTAAGCCGATGTGTACAAGCTGTGGGAAACCACATTCCGGGGTTTGCCGTTGGGCGTCAGGCGCCTGTTTTGAATGTGGAGAAATGGGTCATCGTGTGAGAGACTGTCCGAAGTCAAGGACTGATGATGGTAAGAAAAATGGAAGCACCTCGGGCTCTGCACAGGGAAGTAACGTCGGAAGGGCACAGATGAGGCAGGGCAGGGTTTTCGCGCTAGTGCCAGGAGACACCCAGAATGCTGAGACAGTAGTGTCAGGTATACTCCCAATCTGCTCTCAAGATGCATACATATTGATTGATTCGGGTTCTACGCATTCATTTATATCTTCTAAGTTTGTCGAGAAGTTGAATAGAGAACCAGAACCCCTTGATTACGTGTTATGTGTGTCTGCTCCATCTGGGAGAACTATGATTGTTGCATCTATCTATAGGGCGTGTGTTGTCGTGGTTGAGGGTGTAGAATTATTAGTTGATTTGATGTCATTAAACATGACCCACTTTGACGTCATATTAGGAATGGACTGGTTAGTAATGAATCATGCATCTATTAATTGTGTTTCGAAGAATGTCACGTTGAGACCCCCAAACCAAGCCGAGGTTATTTTCCAGGGTAAAGGTGTAGTGTCCCCACCTTACTTGATTTCGTCCACTAAGGCCTATAAGCTAATTCAGAAAGGGTGCCATGGGTACTTGTGTAGTATACTGAGTGATCAGAATGGAAATATTAGTTTAGCCGATATCCCAATTGTTAATGAATTCCCCGACGTCTTTCCAAATGAATTGCCTGGCCACTTAGTCGATAGAGAAATAGAGTTTACTGTGGACATCATGTCGGGAGCACAGCCGATCTCCAAAACACCTTATAGAATGGCCCCAGCCGAACTTAAGGAATTGAAAGTGCAACTACAAGAATTGTTAGATAAGGGTTTCGTTAGGCCGAGCACTTCACCGTGGGGAGCACCAGTCCTGTTTGTTAAGAAAAAGGATGGCACACTTCGTCTTTGCATTGATTACAGAGAACTTAATAAGGTAACTATTAAGAATAAGTACCCGTTGCCTAGGATTGATGATTTGCTAGATCAACTACAAGGAGCACGAGTCTTTTCTAAGATTGACCTTAGGTCGGGCTACCATCAGCTGAAAGTTAAAGCCGAGGATGTTGAGAAGACTGCCAAGGGACTTGTGTTACTTAAGCCCGTAGCTCTTTTTAACACGATGGTCTTGTGTTACTTAGGCCCGTAGCCCGTTTTAACACGATAGTCTTTCCAAGAAAGGACCGTATCCTTTTATACTTAGTGCTGCAAAAGTTTAGAGTCCTCCAGCACAAGGGACTCGTGTTACTCAGGCCCGTAGCCCTTTTTAACACAATGGCTTTCCAAGAAAGGACCGTATCCTTTTAATACAAGGGTCTGGTGTCACTTAGGCCCGTAGCCCTTTTTGACAAGTGGTACTGCGAAAGTTTAGAGTCCTCCAGCACAAGGGACTTTTATACTTAGTACTGCAAAAGTTTATAGTCCTCCAGTACAAGGGACTTTTCAAAGATAACATCAAAACAAGCTTATACTTGATACATCGAAATAAGCTAATCATTCATGCTTAACAAATACTTTCATCAAAACAAAGCAAGACAAGATTTATCAACAGTATAACATAGCTTTATTAAAAGCACCACTCACCTAGCTCCTCAGGTGTAGGCTCAAAGCAAAGATCAGAGTCCTGACAAATCACATGGCAAATCACATTCTCAAAACAAGCTTTACATACATGTAATGATCTCGGCACTCCCACCGAATCTAAATCAATAACAAAGCGAAACATGCTGAGTGCCAAAACACTGTTTTCCATCTCATGGAAACACACTGGGTACCATCCAGGTCTTGCCGAGGTCCCACACCTCCTTGCCGAGGCGTGGTCCTGATGGGCACACACAATAACGAAATCGGGAAAATCCTGGGTTTCCCCCTGAAGAATGCAAAGAACAAAGTCATCAAGAACATCAAGAACATGCATGCTAAAATCGTAACTCGTTTATTCAAAAACTGAGATTTCACGCTAAGAGTTCAAAACATGGACCTGGGTACGCATACAAGAAGGTCGTGCAAGAGCAAACACAAAAACACGGTTCTTGCCGTGCACTTTCGGATCAAAACAAGACTTCCTTCAAGAACTTATGAACACCATTTTTCTCTTTCAAAAACCAACTTCAAATCAATGCATGGCATACAAAACCAATGCGATCATGCAATGCAGCTCGGTAAACAGTAAGGACAATCAGAGTAGAGCAAGAATCTAACCTCAAAGCTCAAATCTAACGGTTCGATCCTCAAGGATCAAGCTCGAAACTCTACTTCTCTCTCTAAGAATTCTTTCTTCTTCCTCTAGAGCTTCTCTCTCTAAAACAAAGACTTGCAACCCAAAATGATACAAAATGATATGTTTACAGGTCTGCCGGCTGACTTAAAACTCAGCTCGGACACGTGGCGCTACCGGGTTGGTTTAGCTCAAAAAGTGACTGATTGATAAGACAACTCTATGACAAAGCGTATGCAGCAAGCTAAGGCAAGACACATCGGCAATCAAAGACATCGGCTAAACACAAAGCTTCGGCAACAGGGTAACAAAGAGATCGGCTAGGGAGGACGACACCTGACCAAGCTGTGCCACACCTTGGCCTGGGAGTGCCACATCTCGGTCTAGGCCATACCTGCCCAAGGACAAAGATCACTAGTACCAAACATCTCGGCCTTGGTTCTAAACACTTCGGCCCAAAGAGTGACATCTCGGCATCCATGCCAGGGTGAAGATGGAGGTCAACCAAGTGGTTCCAAAATAATTCCAAGTACAAAGGTTCAAAGGCGAACTAGGCTAAGCTGACCTCGGCTACACACCAAGCAAGGAACAAGATCAAGCAAGCAACGCTTAAGCAAAACAAGGCAAGTCTCAAACAAAACAAGACAAGGCAAAACTTGCAAAACAGCATAACAAGACAAGATCATACATGAATGTATGCAAGTATGACTAAATCAAGTGAGGGTTGTTACAGTATTAGCGTTTTGTGGTAACACTGCTCTACTCCATGGTATAGACAGTGGATGGGGTTGACAGTCAAAATCGCACAAGAAAGCTAATGTAGCAGGTTTCCAAAGAGCAAATTTACCTCCATCGAATTCCTTGATGTGGAAACAGCATCAAGGCCCTGCTTATTTTGTCTATAGTCGAAACTCAATTCCCCATCATCGTTAGTCTGAAGGCTATTCACACCTTCATTCTCCCCATCTTCCCCATCATCAAGTCCACCAAGTTGGTAGTCAATGTGTTGCTTTTCTGTAACCAGTCTTATGTGTGGCTCAACTGCCTCAAGAAATTTAAGTCCCTTCCGAAAGAAATTCAACTACGTGAAGAGCAGAACAAAAGAGGAAAGACCAAAGACATTAGTAGTGAACTTGCAAAAAGAATTGAGAGTTCATGATATATGAATTTAATTGGAAGACATAAAGAACACCTGAGCTGCATGATGACGAGCTGCCTGTGTTAAAAGACTGCGACATTGCCCTTGCTTCAGAGATTTCAATCGGAAAACGCACAGGGTTGCCTCCTAATCATATTCATCACGAGCTGCTTGTAATTCCTGCCAAGTACAAACTTCCATTTTCCCACTTTTTGACTTTCCCTTTTCTTTCTGTTGTGCCACCATGTATTCGTACAAATTTCTAAAGATTTTGTAACTAATCAATATGAAATGTACTTCAATCATACAAAGTTAAACTAACAGAATGATTTGTACCTTTTTTCGTCGCACTGCCTTTTCATCTCCTGTGCCAACAAACAAGAGAAAGCTCATTGAATACAAATTCATAAGAATGCCATCATCATAACATACCGAGGTAGTCAAGGTATCCAACCGATGACAAGGTGACCATGACAGACCTTCCTAGTGAAGGCAGCCAAAATGACAAAAAAAAAAAAGTGTGAGGAAGGCTGGAAGGGGCAGATCAGATTGACATTTTGAAAATTGGGACGTCAAATATTTAAGATATTTCACTTTTACTCAACCGTATTAACAGTAGAAAAATCACCTATGAACTAAATCAAAGAAGTTCTTGTTATGTTAATGTTTGATTAGTACATCAACCACCAATATTTCTTCAATAAGGTTGCTCAAGGTTATGATTTTGAAACTAAATGAGGCCTAACTTTTCCGTTTTCCTTAGTGAAATCTGATTAAGGAAATTGTCAAGCTTGACTCATTCAGCAGTCAAGCTTGAAACCAAAGATCAAGTTCGGTGTATTTGATTGGTGAAAACGTTTGAAGATCATTAATCAGCCAACAATAACTATTCATGAGAAACTCGTTTTCTAGTTGGCTGCAGGCATAGATATCACCAACAACATAAAAAAATAAAAATAAAAACACTAGAATCCATATAGACAAACCTCCATTGTCCGAAGTTCGTTGAGAAGCGACTCTGATGGGGTTGTAATTGTCAGGATTACATGAGAGCGCTGACATGGAGAAACAAAGTTGAAATCAATGCTGTAAAATGAAATCAAATAAAGTGCTGCAGCATAAAACATTACAATAAGAACTCACATAGCTATCAACAAGTTTCTGGAGGTCAAACTGCACATTTCCCAGCACTGACAATACTTTGCCTGCACAAACATAAAGTAGTGATTGCAGCACAATTCCCAGGTTGGGCAAAATGTTGATTTCTCCTCTTTACGCATGAGTTGCAAAATCCAAACCAGTTGAATAATAACCAAAACAGTTAAAAAACAAGATGATAGTGATGATTACAATAATAGGTATGGTACTACTAGATCATATTCTTAACTTCACTCACAACACACAAGTTTAGGCAATGTTTCTATATACAAAAATAAAAAAACACGAACATGCAGAGTTGTAAAGCTGAGTTTAAAAAGAGAGGAACATAAAGTAGATAAATTTGGTTTTTGATCTGAGTCTGGATCCCTTATTCTGGAACCTTCTCCACTATTTATACTGTCCTGTAGTAACCGTCGAAGTAGGCTTCCAACCGTCGAACCGTCTTCCCATGATTGCTAAACATGTCGCCTTATGGTCAGTTCCACCACGCCACTCTTTTCAATTAAGCTTCCCTCCTGATTTTGAATTTAAATGTATGAGTGACCGTTAAGCCACGTCCTCTTGCATCTCTTCGTTGATCCAATACTATACAGATCCACAATAACCAATGCTAACTGCCACATGTATGATTGCGATTGGAGATTTGAACTGTCTTCTCGTATTGCCCTCATCCTGCCACGTGTTGAACTGCGATTGGCCTGTACAAAATATGTAACCAACAGATATGGTCTCTCTCTCTCTCTCTCTCTCTCTCTCTCTCTCTCACACACACACACACAGCTCCTTCTTCTCTCCTCCTCCTCCTCCTCCTCCTCCTCCTCCTACTTCATCTGCAAAGTGAAAAGGGGAAAAAAAAAAAAAACTGCCCAAAACGACGTCATTTTGGGCAGTCAAGCCACTCAGGCCAAAAGAAATTCGAACTACAAAACGGAACTGAAAAAAAAAAAAAACAGCCCAACAAATAAAAAAAAAATTAAAAAAAAAAGAAAAAGAGAAGAGAGAGGAATTGTCGAGGCATTCGAACCTCGACAATTCGAGACCCTAGCAGTGCCGATATATATTATACAAAAGAATCACCCCCAAATTGTTTTGTTTTGCTGGGAAAGCTGATGCGTAGCAAGGGTTCCTCAGCCTAAGCAGTAGCGTGTGTGTGTAGCTATCCTGTCTGTAGTGCAACACGGGTTCCAAGCCCTGCGCACATGCCCAAAACGCGTTTTATGCTCAACTTTTATTCAAGTTTAGAGTTGAACCAACCTATACTATCCTATCCTATCCTAACTAATATACATACATGTATTGGTGCGGGTTCCCACTTCTCATACCTTAAGCTACCTCCATTTAGGTTTCGTTTGAGAACAGACTTTTTTGGGTTCGTTTGGAAGTGGGTTGGCTTTTTAACTTTTTAGCTTTTTTGGCTATTTTAGCCTGAGGCTAAAAAGTCTGGTTTGGGAAGGGCTTTTGATTTTTTTGGCTTTTTTTTTACTTTTTTGTGAGAGAAAAAATGTAATGATTATGGGTTGAACGTGATGTTTTATCTTATTGGATTAAAAAGCCTATTTTGTTTTTTATGGCTAAAATAGCCAAAAAAGCCCCAAGTTGGGCTTCCCAAACGAAGCCTTTAGTAACTATTTGATTTTTTGACTAAAATATGACATAAAAAAAACTACCATGTTGGGGATGACTTTTTAATTTTTTACGAAAAGATCTGCAAAAAGTAGAGAGAAAAAGAAATCTTTAACTTTTTAGTATAGGTTGTTGGCTTTTTGACTTTTTTAATGACTTTTTAATTTTTTAGCTAAAAAAGTCACTTGCCAAATGAGGCCTTAATTACCAGACACAAAAGCAATGCAAACATATATATATATCATGCAAATATGGGTATCAGACTTTCAGTTGGCTGTTCTAAAGAGTGAAATTTCTTTTACTTCCTTCTATCGAGTCTCTGAGTGTGTAGTTTTCACCAGTAAATCCACAATTTACACTGCTTCCACTAGTTTTCGTCATTTCAAGATTTTCCCATATCAATTCATGTTTTGTGTTTAACTTGGGTAAAAATTTCTTCCATTTTGGAGTGTTAGTGCTTTATAGTTTTGCAGCAATAAGTGTATTATGTAGTTTTCCCAAAACTAACTTCCATTGTAGTAAACCAAGCCAAGAAGACTTTTGTTTCATTTGAAGACATGGGTAACATAATATTCCATGCTTTAAGTTACAACAATTCCAAAGATGAAACTTCGAAAGCTTATGCGTTGCCTACACAGGAGCAATAACAAGTTAACATGTGCTAACCCAAAAGTTGTTACAAGATATGAAAGCATGGCCCTCGGAAGCTAAAATGGCCTAGTAGCCTCTTCCATCATCTTCTTTACTCTAACTAGTTTTTCTATCTCCATGAGAACCTGCAATTGTATAAAGAGAAGGGATAGTCCCAAGCTAAGTCTCCTCATCCATTTAACTTAATCTTAAGAACATGTTATGCTTGTGTGTGCGCGTGTGTAACTTCACCTCCAAAGCCATGTCTTCTTTGGTTACAGCATCCAAGTCATCATGACCTAACTGGGAAGCCACCTCTGCAAAGAACAAGAGACTGTTACAAAAAGTGGGAAATAATAATCTAACATAGCATGAACTATAGAAAAATCAATGGGCATACTGTGAAGAGAAACAGTCGTATCTGCTGTAGCATATCCGCCTTTCAGCTCTTCATACAAAACAGCAAGCTGGTTGAACATCCATACAACACATTTACTTGAGTCAACACTGTTAATCAGGAGTGCTCAACAATGGCATATACTCTGGATGTTTATCAGGTTAAACTAATGGAAATTCTTTTATGAAGAAAGAAGAAGTGAGCTAATTAGAAGTTTGAGTGGGAAAAACTGACCTCAGAATAAGATCCAGAACTAAATATTTCTGATTCAGAAAGTTGACTCCCATTTTCTATGGCATCCCTGGCTATCATGTCTAGAGGGACATCAATCCATATAGAAAGCCCGTGTCTCAATAATGCCCTATAAGTGTTAATTGGAAAATCGAGTTGAAAACAAAACTTGATGTTTGAACACAACATAATAGACTAGTACTGCAGAACAAGACAAGTAGAGAAACAGAGGAATCAATAGACATACAGATTAGTTGTGCTCTGAACTGCACCATTTCCAGCACAAACAACCAGGCGACCCATGGATGATAACTGCTTCAATACTTCAGTCTGATAGAAGAATCACCGTAAAACTTAGCCAGTTTATCTAGATTTGAGCAACTAAAGCAGATTGCGCAATTGGATTTATTGAATTTTCTACGATTACTTGTTCAGTTTTGGTCACGGGATGCCTCAGTTGCAAGATAGGCATTTGCTCATTTATTGCACAATCCCCCTTTGAATGACAAACCTAAAGAAAGAACTAAAACTAACAATCTCAAACCCTTAAAGCGGGGCATTAAAGAAATGTCTGCAAAAGTTACCTCTGATTCAGAAAATCCTTCCTTGTCTCTCTCTCTAAAAGATTTACCAGCAGATCCACCACCTGCAGCTTCCTCAACCAAATTATCACTGCACACCAAGTAAACAAAAAAATTAACTCAGCTACCATATTTCAAGCTGAAAGAGCTTCTCCTGATTTTGCGACGGGATTGCACGGGTACCTGTCAAAGTAGCAATATCGCAATGCATCAGCCAGAAGTTTCCCCATACTAGTTTTCATGGCACCGTTTATCCCTTAATAGTTACGAGAACCATCATATCATATCATATCATAAATAAGTACACAACTAGACATAAAAAAAAAAGGTAAGGATAAGATTTAATGACAAAATTTCATCAATCACTTCATCAGCAGGGAGAAAAACAAAAAAGAAAAAAAAAGGGGGTTCAATCTTTACAAATTAGTGCTCACCAACAAGAAATATGGAAGTTCCTTTTAGATCAGGGGAAATATCTATTGCCTTGTTCTGAAATAAAACTGAACAGTTAAAATTAGCACTTCAAACCATATGAAATTATTTCTCACCTCCTACTAATTGTTGTCAAACAATATGAGACAAATGATAAAGCATAATTAATGTTACACTTGGGTTGTGTATGGATCATAGATTTTAGCAGCAATTTGGAAGGAAAAGGAAAAGGCAAGGGAAAAATCACTACCTAAATCTATGATCCAAACACAATGTTAAGTGAAAAGATAATCCTTCTTGCTTCCAAAAGGAAGCATCTTGAAAGCATTTTCTTCAGGCTCTTTCTTTTTTAAAAAAAAAATAAAAAAAATTAAAGATTTACCAACAAATAATTGGGATTTGAACATTCATGTAAGGTGGGATTAAAATGTCACCTTGACTGCTAAAGCAAGATCAACATCTGCAACCTTTGTTGCCGAACCTTACAAAGAAGAAAACAAATTGAAAGGCAAAAAAAAAAGAAAAAAAAGAAAAAAAAAGCTTTGTAAGTACAATGCTAGAGAATGTTGAGAAATTGAACCGAACCGAACATTAACAAATATAGAATAAATAGAAGGTGAAGTAACTAACCGTAAGCAGCGTCATCGGGGAGTGAGCGAGTGGTGGTGGAGAAGGGTTTAAGGGGCAATTTGGGGGTGGTGGTGGTGGTGGTGGTTAGAGAGAGAAGTGAAGTTGGAAGAGGTGTCTGAAATCGGCGCTTCAAATTTGAGAAGCCACGGGGGCTCACAACAGTTAATTGACAATGGAGGAATGGTACTGGTGGCTGTGGTGATTGCTGGAGCAATTGGCTTCGGACCTCACCGCAACTTGACCCTATTATCCTCATATCTGCTACTCCTAGTTTTTTGTCCCTTCACCTTCACTGCGTGTGTGTTCCCTCTCGCAAATATCAAATATCTAAGGCTTGGTTTGGGAAATATGGGTCGGGTGGCTTTGGACTATTTTAGTCCCTAAAAGTTAAAATAGATTTTTTAATTTAGTAAAATAAAACATCATATTCCGCTCATAATTATTACATTATTTTTCTCACAAAAAATTTAAAAAGTTAAAAAAATATTTTTCCAAACGAGACTTTCTAGCCCCAGATAAAAAATTAAAAAATCAACCCACTTCCCAAATGAACCTAAAGCCAAATATATTTTTACAAAAATGTTTTATAACTCTAAAATATGAGTTTTAATGGAGGTCTAGGATAGGTTTCACTCTATTTATGTGACGTTTTAATTTTTTTTTAATTTTTTTTATTCTTATCATATTATTAGAGTTTTCATTTTGGGTGATTATTCAGTATTTTCGAAATATGAACACGTGGTACTCTATAAAGTTTTGATTGGTAGAGAGGGATAAGAGCCAACAATTTATGTTAGGAATAGGGACAGAGTAATTGGAATTGGCTTAAAATATGGCCACGCAATGTTCTGAGATTATTAAATAATTTCCCTCTCTTTAAAGTTCAAAATTTAGAACTCTCTATTATTGTTGATATTTTTATACCTTATTAGGAAGACTTAGGCGTTGATCATTTATTGTCTAAATTAATGGCGTTTTTTTATTAAATATTATTAAAAAAAAATATTAATTATTAATTTTTAACAATAATTTGAAAATTATCACAAAAATGTTACTAATTATAATTTTTAGCGAAAGTCTAAAAAAAGTCACTAATTGTAAGTTTTAGTGATAGTTTATAAAAATCGTGACAAAAAAAAAGTCACTAATTATCAATTTTTAGCGATATATGCAAAAAAATTATTTTTAGTTACGATTTTACTAAGACTTTTTCAATAGGATTTGATGAGAATTAAGTCCAACTAGTAAGACCTATTACAAGTTTAGAGGCTTTTCCCAAAATAAGCCCTTTTTGCATTGTATTTCCCAAACTAGGCCAACTTCTGACGGAATTCCAAAACTAAGTTAAAGTGCCATTTCTATTCGCGCTTTTACTGTTAGGAGCGCAAAATTAGATGAACAGGAAAATCGCTATTAGAAATGGCGATTTTGATTAATAATTCGCTATTACCAATAGCGCTTCTAGCGTGAATTTTTTTCCAAAAAAAACGCTGTTTAGAACCGCGCTTTTAACACAAAACTTTTTCCCATGAAAACGCTATTGCTAATAGCGCTTTTAACACAAAAATTATTTTCCCAGGAAAACGCTATTAATAATAGCGCTTTTAACACAAAAATTATTTTCCCAGGAAAACGCAAACTAATAGCGCTTTTAACAGAAATATTTTTTGGAAGAAAACGCTATATCTAATAGCATATTTAACAGATATTTTTTTGGAAATAAACGCTATTTACAATATAAAACAAAAGAAAAAAACATAAATAGGCCACATGTTTACACTCTATAAAATTGAAATTGGCTTTACTAAAGCCATTGTCATATTAAAATATATTTTTTTTTCTTTTGTTTTTGTTCTGATTTAGAATGTGTAATTCATTAATTTTACATAATATGAAAAAAACCTCTTTTCATATATTAATTTTACATACTATTTTTCATATATATAATTTTAAAATCATATTGATTTAGATATTATTAAGCCAATCATGTTCATTTATTTTGCTTTACTGAAGCCATTGTCATGTTAAATTTTTTTATTTTTCTTTTGTCTTTGTTTTGATTTAAAATAATGTAATTCAATTTTTTTTTTCGTCTTTACTGAAGTTGTTTTCATGTAAATTTTTTTTTGTTTATTGTTTTGTGTTTGTTTTGTTTTAAAAGGTGATAATGTAATTAATAATTTTTTTTTGGCTTTACTAAAATATTTTTCATGTAATTTTTTTTTTCTTTTGTCTTTGTTTTGGGTTAGAAGGTGTTATTTAGAAAATTATTTTGGCTTTACGAAAGCCGTTTTCATTTAAACATACATATATATTTATTCTTTTGTCTTTGTTTTGGGTTAGAAGGTTTTTATTTAGAAAATTATTTTGGCTTTACGAAAGCTGTTTTCATTGAAACATACATATATATTTATTCTTTTGTCTTTGTTTTGAGTTAGAAGGTTTTATTTAGAAAATTATTTTGGCTTTACGAAAGCCGTTTTCATTTAAACATACATATATATTTATTTTTTTGTCTTTGTTTTGGGTTAGAAGGTGAGAATGTAATTCAGAAAACCAGTTTAGTAAACCAGTTTAGTAAAAACGTTTTGTACCCGTTTTCATTTAGAAAATTTATTTTTTTGTTTCGTCTTTGTTATGGGTTAGAATGTGATATGCATGCTCTACAGTCCGAAGCACACCCACACACTGTGCAGCTCGACGAGCAACGACGAAGGGTGAGACGCGAAGACCACCGCGGAGTGGGCCAAGAAGACGAAGGCCACAGCGAGAGCTCCTAAAATAAATTTTGTCAACATTTTTGTAATAATACTTAATACATAATATTGCCGAAGTCAGTACTTTACTAAATACTCATATGGGCATGAAAACAACATAACTGAAGTTGCAAATGTAATAGTTTTCAGTTACATAGGTAGTACAGACATAATTCTCCCACAAAAATACATTCTGGACACCATGAACTGAACACACATTACATACATCCTGGACACCCTGAACTGACCACACAATACATAAACATAACAGTTACACAGTGAAACACTTGATTCATGACCTAATATTGCATATTAATAGCCGTAACATTTGACAGACACAATACATAAACATAGACTTAAGCATAAACATAACATAACACCTAATTCGCGCTTAAATCGGCAGGTGGCTCCGAGTCTGAACAATCCGAAAGCTCAGTGTCAGAGACAAGTTCAGGATCCTCCATGATACCCTTGATAGCCGCAACATCTGGTTCTGTTCTGTTCTTCTGGGCATCCTTCTTAACTATGAGTAGCTGCATATCGCGGGCCAACCTACGGCCCATTTGAGAAATCTCACGTTGTAGTCTTTGACATAGTCGATCAACATTTTCAGGATCTTCCTTTTGGATCTCAACAGAACGTGCTTTTGGCACCTTTAGTCGTCTTTCCCGACATAATCTCTCATTTTGCACTCGCTCTATAAATAGTGCGGGCCACTTCAGAAGTCTAGCATTTGCATAACCATATCCTGTTTGATTCTCTGATGGATCCTCCACCAAACCACATGGATCTCGATAGTACTTGGGCATGACAAAATGTCGCTTCCCAAACCTATCATGATAAGCACAAGAGGCATCTAACAAAGGAAATGGTGTTTCATCTTCAGCATCGCCACTTCCCCTTCCCCCTCCTCGTCGTGAACTTTCACCCCTTTGCAAGTTCCTACCACCTCTGCGATTCCCACCACTCCCTCCCATGAACCATGTAGCCATGCTAATTTTTTAAAGCAAATAAATGATAATTTCGTAGGGTGAAATGAGTTGTAAGGTTGTGTCTTCACCTTTACTCGTTTATATAGTTGGTTATGAACGACTTTAGAAAGATGCCTCTGCATGACAATCCCACATATATGAACAAGGTATGAGTTGTCAATAGATTGAAAAAACAGAGAAAAGCAAATACTGTGGTCGAAGTCACGTGACTTGACAATCCATCTGTATATACGGACAAAATAAATGCATGCTGACTGTAAGGTAAATCAGTGAATTCACTGTTGCCATATGACTTTATGAATTGAGAATCCCACATCTATCAATAACAGATGAGTTGTCACTACAATAAAAAATTCGAGCAAAAAATTGAGAAAACCAAAGCCTCTGCACCAAGTCACATGACTTGACAATCCATCTTAATATACAGACAAAATAAAACAATGCTGACTGTAAGGTAAATCAGTGAATTCACTGTTGCTATGTGACTTTCTCAGTTGAGAATCCCACATATATCAATAACAGATGAGTTGTCACTACAAAAAAAAATACGAGAAAAAAATTGAGAAAACCAAAGCCTCTGCACCAAGTCACATGGTTTGACAATCCATCTGCGTATACAGACAAAATAAAACAATGCTGACTGTAAGGTAAATCAGTGAATTCACTGTTGCCATGTGACTTTCTGAGTTGAGAATCCCACATCTATCAATAACAGATGAGTTGTCACTACAATAAAAAATACTTTCAAAAAATTGAGAAAACCAAAGCCTCTGCACCAAGTCACGTGACTTGACAATCCATCTGCGTATACGGACAAAATAAATGCATGCAGACTGTAAGGTAAATCAGTGAATTCACTGTTGCCATGTGACTTTATGAATTGAGAATCCCACATCTATCAATAATAGATGAGTTGTCACTACAATAAAAAATTCGAGCAAAAAATTGAGAAAACCAAAGCCTCTGCACCAAGTCACATGACTTGACAATCCATCTTAATATACAGACAAAATAAAACAATGCTGACTGTAAGGTAAATCAGTGAATTCACTGTTACTATGTGACTTTCTCAGATGAGAATCCCACATATATCAATAACAGATGAGTTGTCACTACAAAAAAAAATACGAGAAAAAAATTGAGAAAACCAAAGCCTCTGCACCAAGTCACATGGTTTGACAATCCATCTGCGTATACAGACAAAATAAAACAATGCTGACTGTAAGGTAAATCAGTGAATTCACTGTTGCCATGTGACTTTCTGAGTTGAGAATCCCACATCTATCAATAACAGAGTTGTCACTACAATAAAAAATACTTTCAAAAAATTGAGAAAACCAAAGCCTCTGCACCAAGTCACGTGACTTGACAATCCATCTGCGTATACGGACAAAATAAATGCATGCAGACTGTAAGGTAAATCAGTGAATTCACTGTTGCCATGTGACTTTATGAATTGAGAATCCCACATCTATCAATAACAGATGAGTTGTCACTATAATAAAAAATACTTTCAGAAAATTGAGAAAACCAAAGCCTCTGCACCAAGTCACGTGACTTGACAATCCATCTGCGTATACGGACAAAATAAATGCATGCAGACTGTAAGGTAAATCAGTGAATTCACTGTTGCCATGTGACTTTCTGAGTTGAGAATCCCACATATCTCAATAACAGATGAGTTGTCACTACAATAAAAAAGTCGAGAAAAAAATTGAGAAAACCAAAGCCTCTGCACCAAGTCACATGACTTGACAATCCATCTTAATATACAGACAAAATAAAGCAATGCTAACTGTAAGGTAAATCAGTGAATTCACTGTTGCCATGTGACTTTCTGAGTTGAGAATCCCACATATCTCAATAACAGATGAGTTGTCACTACAATAAAAAAGTCGAGAAAAAAATTGAGAAAACCAAAGCCTCTGCACCAAGTCACATGGCTTGACAATCCATCTGCGTGTACAGACAAAATAAAACAATGCTGACTGTAAGGTAAATCAGTGAATTCACTGTTGCCATGTAACTTTCTGAGTTGAGAATCCCACATCTATCAATAACAGATGAGTTGTCACTACAATAAAAAATACGAGCAAAAAATTGAGAAAACCAAAGTATGTGCACCAAGTCACCTAACTTGACAATCCATCTGCATATAAGGACAAAATAAAGGTATGCTGCCAGTAAGGTAAATCAGTGAATTCACTGTTGCCATGTGACTTTCTGAGTTGGGAATCCCACCTATGTCAATAAGAGATAAGTTGTCACTGTAATACAAAAGTCGAGCAACAAATCGAGAAAACCAAAGCCTGTGCACCAGGTCACATGAATTCACAATCCATCTGCATATACTGACAAATCTCTCCACGATTTGACTACTCAATGTGTGAAAAAATGAAACTTATGTAGCCAATGTTGTGTTTCACTTAGATACGCAATGTTACGACCTACTATTTGTATTTCATTGAAAAGTATGACTATTTGAATTGTTGTTGTCATTTGGGAAGTTATTCATCGACCTACCTGTTATGTTTTCTGTGCTATTGACGCCGGTAGTTCGTTTCACCGAGTTTACTTTTCTGTCAACCCCTCATTCATTACCAGAGTCATAATTTTTACTGAACTTTCAAGAATTGGAAGGTGACTCTTTCTTCTTCCCCGATGGAGATTGAAATTCGTTGTAAATTCATCCCTATTTCAACAGCCCCAGTTAAGGGAACCTTTTGTCCGAGTTGCCTGATCTATTTTATGTGTTTTAAGTATTCACATAATTGAACATACATTAATCCATTCATTAATCCAGAACATTCATTAACTAATTGCAATTCAATAAGGAAAGTCATGAACTCATAAATGTGTAGTTATAAATGTAGTTATTTCATAAACTTCAGGTTTATAAAAGAAATACTTGAAATACATCCGTACGTTAGACCAACAACAACATTGTCTTACACTCCATTAACGAACATATGAAAGATAACGGTGTTTGATTTCTTATTCCTCATCTGACATGTAGTAGTCAGAGAGATATTTTTCATTGTTTAAGACATTATTTCGCTCAACCATTCTCAAATCTCTGTTGCTTGCTTCTGCCATTTCAGTGGCTAGCTGAAGCATGAAATGTCGACATCTCCGCATCAACATTCTGTTGTTCTCCTTCTTAATTCTGCTAACTGCTTTTTCATAGTCACTCACATTTCGTCTAAGCATGGTCAATGAACGACGATGAGGTACTGGTGCCCCAAGGTTACGTAGATCATTATACAATCCTTCTTGCTCCGTTACCCTGAACGCCCATTCTGCTCGGATACCAGCATAATAATCCTTCGGACTCGAGTACTTTTCGCTCTTGTAGTCATACGTAAATGGAGGTAGCAGCCACACTTTCGGATTTCTTTGCTGGCGTGAACTTCCTGCACCTCTTGAAGACATTGTTAATAACACAAAAAAAATAATAATAATAGTAATTGTATATATATTACTTTTGTTATGACTTCAACAAACATCATACTGGGGTATTTATAGACATCATAGTGGTGATAGGGCAGTATGGAATAAGTGATACACGTGATATTATTTGCTGTTATTCATTTCATGTAATTTTGATTACCCGTGACTTTGTGTACCTGTGATATAGTCACGGACGTGGTTGTCAGATAAAATCATAATTGCAGGCCACAGAATCGCAATGCAATCCCTTCATATTCGAGCAGTGCATTGTCAAATAAAACAAAATGCATTGTCAAATAAATTATCATTGTTTTTCTCACCAACATAATAAAATGGTCACTTGTTACGTAAACACGATTGGAACTTTGGTGCTTATATTTTTTCTGATTTTCAGTTAATTAACTTCACACTCATCCGATTTTCATTGTCATTACACAACCGTCCATCATGTTTTTTTACCAACATAATACCATTTTCTGCTTCTTTTCACAGTCGTAATAATGTGACTCAGATGAATTCTGAAATGTAAAGAAAAAACAAGGCATGTAAGTTACAATGCAGAAGTCACATGCATCATGTAATGTGAGGGAAAAAGTCACAACGTATACAAGCATGGCAAAGTCAGAAAGTCACATGCATTACTGCACCACTGCATAAAGTGACATGCATCATTGCATCAATGCACAAAGTCACTGCTTCTGCAGCGCAATAGCCGATGCTACAGGCCTTTGATTCGTTCATGACTTGACAAAAGTGGAGTCCTGACAGCCGAATGCACTGGATAAGGTCAGTGGCATGCATGTGATCGAACAGGAAATGCTCATAAATTGGTTCAGACAAAATATTATAATCAATTAATATATTTTAGTACTTCAAATTGTAAGTATATTTCAATGCAATATTGTAGTCAAAATTCAGGCTGTGTTCAGTTATATTTGTCAATTGTTCAGTTATATTTATTAATTTGTTGAATTATTGTTTCACAATTTTTTTACTTTTTGTTTCAAATAACAATAAATTATGCAATTCATAAAAGTCGAAGTGACAACTCCTATCAAGTTGATGCATAGTTGTTCAGGTCATCAAAGTTGACGTGACAACTCTAATGCATAGTTGTCATAGTTGTTTACAATAATTGCATGCATACATACAGCTACCATGTGTATATATGGTATAAATATCATAGCATACCACAACAAAAGTTTTACAGCTATTTCTAGCGATATCATCATGACATATACAGTGGTTGATCTATATTCAGCAATGGGTCGCTATTGGGTTGCAGATGGAGATGAATTTCAATACCCATTAAATCCAAATTTGCGTTACTCACGTGCCACCGTCAATACCATGAGAGCTGAGTGGGAATTTTGCAAAACTCGAGCAAACGTTCTCGTTGAGCTATGCCGTGAAGTTAATCTTAAATTTCCTCGCCGGTTAGCCATGCGTATGCCAACTGACACTCCACAGTTGTTGCAAAGGGCATTGCATCGTATCCGCGACGAGGTTAATCGCATGACCCAACGTTTGCAAAGGTCTGGACTAATGAAGACCGCAAATGAGCGTGCCGAAGATGGGTTAATGGATGATGCACACCAGTACTACGCCTGGAGCATGGATGTTATGTATGAATCTGATATTGAGATGTCAGATGATGATGATAATGAATGAAATTGTTTGGATGAACGCCCAGGGCATTTCTGTAATGCATGCAATTTGTAATGCTTATCCATGACTTATCAATGAAGCGAGATATTTCAATTATTTTTAGCCTTGAACAAACATATTTTTTATAGCTTCTTTACACATTTTGTTCAAACCAAACGTGTTTGTAATTTATGTTTCCCTAAAAATAAACATAAATGGTTGTATCAAATTTATTTAAACTTGAATTTTATAAATGGTTGTCTCAATTTGTAAATTTGAGGAAAAATCGTAAATTACTATAAATAATGCACAGACTACGGATAATGAGAGAGGGGTAGAGATGTGAAAGAGATTTGTGTGATTCACCAATATAAATAAGAATAAAAAATTGTGAAATTATAATTGCGAATAAATAAGTATCACACTTACATCAGCTGTAAATGTTTGACACATACAAAAAAAAAAAAAATTTGAAAAAAAAAAACCTATATAGTCCATATCGCAACCGCTAATGCCCTAACCTGCCCCCAGTCCCACAACCCCGACCGTGGATCTCCCTCATCGGTCTCCTACGGTAGACTCTCTGAATATCTGGCACTCCCTCCCCTGCATGCGGCCCTCCACTGACTGCCTGTGGAGCCTGTGAGTGTGACCCCCCATCTCCTGCATCTGATGCCCCTGATCCTGCCTGTGCCTGCAGATCTGATACTGCTGTGAGCTGTGAAACTCCCACTCCCTCATCTGCTGCAACTGTATCACGATCTGCAGATGGACCCCGACCTCTGCCTCTGCCCGCACCCCGACCTCGGCCGCGACGTCCCCCACGACCATAACCTCGGTCTCTCACTCGCGCTCTAGGGGGGGCTCAATATGGGCCTCATCATCAATGTGGGAGATGTCAGTGAGAACTGCATCATGTGAACTCCTGCGCGCGGTCGAAGTAGTCCCCAGAGAAGCAGGTGGTAATTGGGTGGGTGGGGTAACAACATCATCAATGAACCGGGGCGCGGTCGAAGTACTCCCCAGGAAAGCAGGCTGTAATTGGGTGGGTGGGGTAACAACATCATGCATGAAGCGGGGCGGTGACCAATCAGGGTCAGGGTCAGGGTCAGGGTCAGCATGCTGGGTAAGATGTACGTGTGGGGAATATGGAGAAATGTATGGGGTATCATGCGGTGGGGTGACTGAAGTCGAAGGACCTGCTGTGGCTGGCGCTGAAGTGGGAGGCACTGACGTGGACGGGACTGATGTGTCTGGAGCAGCTGCTGCACTGCATACACCGTAGTCCCCAAAATGCAGACGATCTACCCGATGGGCATGCTGGATCCCCTCGTACAATAACTCTCTGATCTCTACAAGGGCCTGCAAACCAAGCTGTCCATCACGTCTGAAAATGGCGTCCTCAGCCAAGTGATATGACCTCCCAGCTCGAACCACCTGAACAAAAAATCAGATATATTAGGCTATAGTTGACTGAAAATAATCAATTATGATATTAACAATTATCTGACATATAGTACGATACTCACCAATGCCTCCAGAGAAGGCCCAACTCCCTGATATCCGGCCTCGGACATGTGGCTCGGATTACCGACAAGTAGGTGTGTATGTCGTCGATACCACAACATGTAAGGGTCGGGAGAGGGGAGGACCCCATCGCTCCAGTCAGCCTGTACAATAGTGTCGCGACGGGCATCCCACAACTGTATGTATCGCATATGATGCACACTCCAGTCAGTGCTGGCTCGGCCACGTCTATCAGTCGCATGCAACCGCCACTCGGTGTCACACCGATCCGGCATGGCCTGGACCCGACCAAACTGTCGGAGGACACGATCAGGGAGATGCCACTCAACCACGTCAAAACAAATGAGTGGTACTCTCGCCATCCATATATCCTCACCTAGTCGGCAGTAGTCTAGGAGCGTATGGAGGACATCAGCATAAGGCTGCCAGATAAACTACAATAACGACAAGTCTATTAAAAATCGCTCATAAACATATACACTCCATATGACAGTTAAAATTTAGGTATTTAAATTTGATACCTCGCCGTCGATCATCCGGTCAAGCTGGTCTCTATACACGACGACTACGTAGGTCGACACGACCTCGTGGCTCATGTCAACCCTCCACCGGCTACCTCGAGGTCCGGCCGGCAACTGCATGTCTCCCTGCCCGATGGGAACCTCACCAGGAGCAATTACTTGCCGCCTAAACGGGGCAATGCGAATCAATCTCTCCCACGCCCAAATCTGCAATAGTTTCAACGCAATTACAATACTGATATATGTCATACAATATGAATTGACATGTAATCAAATTCTTACTAACCTGTAGCAAGACAAGGGGTCCTCCGATCTGAGTCACACCCACCTGAGTGGCTCGACATAACATCCTATACAAGCATGCCAAAGCCGCGGCGCCCCAGCTGTACTGGCCGATGTCGTCAATGTCTCTCAACAGTGGCAAATACATCAGCTTGAGCAGGTTCTGTGACTGATCAGGGAGAAGTACCCCCCCCAATAAGCCACAGAATATATGCTCGCGCATGCTGCTGTACTAACTCATCCGGAGCATGATCTGGAAGATCGCCCTGAAAATGCTCGGACAGCCACCTCACCCTCACTCTACCTGCCTGTAAGTCTGCAGGTGTAGGTGGTAGTCCCAATAGCTCAGCACAGGGGGCTATCCACTGCTCCGTCGTCAATGATGGGTCAAGTCCAGTAACTGCTCGCCCATCAATCCGTAGACCGTATAGGACAGATACGTCCTGCAATGTGACGGTGGCCTCACCGATCGGGAAATGAAATGTATGAGTCTCTGTGCGCCATCTCTTGACGAGAGCAGTGATGAGTGGGTGGTCTAGTCTGATATGGCCTATACAATATACACCATAGAATCCCGCGCGTAGTAGACACTGCAAGACTCTATGGTCCAATGGACGATCCCACAGGCCGGAATCTCCCCGCCGGCATGCCACCACGGTACGTGCCTGGTCCTGCATAACAGAATGAGTAGTTTAAATTCTAGCATTATCAAGGAAATCAAAAACAAAATGCAGTGTATTTTCATTGTAAGCGTAAAGTCCAACAAACGTTATTGCATACCGGGTCCTCCCATATACTGTCAGCCCGATGTGGAAGACTCAAAAGGGGAACCTCATCAGGTAGATGTGCCATGAAGCCTGTACAGTTGAAAAACAAATACATTTTGAAAAACTGTATTGGTGAGCATGTAATTTAACTATATCAATTAAGCTCAAATTATTATGTACATGACGACTTGGAAAACAAATGTGCTCGATAATTTTAAAAGTATAAATTTGTGTGCCATTAGCATGGAAGCAATTCACTAAAATCTGAATTTTGCATATTATGTGCCATTAAATATGATAAGCAATTCAACATAACCTATCGTTATCTATGCTTCGGAGTAATATACAAATCTTTTACAAAATCATTTTACGATCTCCGTTACATAAGCTTAATAATGACCAATAACATGTGGATAGTTTTTGTATGTCAATATTTACAGAAAAATGATTGTTGATTTTGGACATAAACATCTCTACAATTTAATAATGATAATTTTTTTTGAAAACTTCATTGTTGATTTTGGCATATTTGACATAACCTCATTACTGATTTTGACATATTTGACAAAACTTCGTTACATTTATGGCATATTCGACAAAACTTCATTGTTGATTTTGTAATTTTTGTTTTGCAATAAAGTATAAAATTTGTAAATTACGTACATGTAATTCATAAATTGTAAATGTACAAAATGCTTGCTTCAGTCGAAATATTAAAATCTTACAATGATAGAAGAACTATGTGATTTTAAATAAAATTCTGTAATAAACATTTTCAATGAAGTAGAGAATAAAAACTATAGGGCTATGTGGTATAGTTAAATGTTTTTGCATTGTCATTTAGTTTAATTTATTTGTTTACTATGTTAGTTGTAAATTTTGTCAAGGAAATCAAACAATTACAATATATAAAGAATTAAACAATACAAATGATCTATTACAAATAAAAAATGTTCTATTAAATGTACAACCCCGTTTACAAATAATGAATTACAAAAGAAAAGAAAATGATCTATTACGAATAAAGAATTACAAAAAGATCTATTACAATATGTAAGTATTACATAGTCTTCATCGACCAAGTCGCGCCGGACATGTTCGCCTGTCATGACCTGTCTGCTGGCACTCGCTGCAACGAGCGGTCAAACGCCTATCTGATATGTCCATCTCATTCGGAATACGAGACATAGATGTACGACCCCGTTTCACTTGTCGCAGACGCAGTACATTAGGCATTAAAGTCCACTGCGGATCAGCCCAATAATCTTGATGCGGTATTGGATTGAATTTAGTTTCCCAAACCCTCATGTATACATGAAGCCTGTATACTAAATCAACGTACTCGAATGGATTGTCACCGCATTCAGACATTACAGCGAGCATATGAGAACATGGATAGTGTCGTATCTCATATTTCCCACAACTGCACGTGGGTTGATTCATCCGCACAATTTGTGTATTGCGACCTCGTCCATGGCGAAAAGATGTTTGCACCTCAAACACGCGGCGGGGCCTATAAAAAAATTATAATACAAACTAATGAAGTTCATGTTTTTAGGTGTAGTTAAATTGACAACATAATAACAATAATTTCATTTATATTACAAACTAACCTGTCATATGATATCAACTTGAAAGTATTTTCCCTTGCGATGCCATCCTCAATAGTTTTTTGCATCTCTCTAGGGTATTGGAACTCATTTCGTACATCTAGTTCAGCTTGGGCTCCCATCTCGTCAAAATATTTTACAAGCCGCCGAAATGTAAATTCAACCATAGCTGAGATAGGTAAGTTCCTTGCACCTTTCAAGACGCTATTGAAGCACTCTGCATCATTGCTAGTCAATACCCCCCCACCGATGTCCACCGTCATACGAAAGGGCCCACTCCTCAGGATTCATCTTGTAAACCCAAGTGATGGCTTCTTGGTCAATAGCCTGTATTTGTTGTAAGTAACCATTACACTTTCGTCGTTGATGAGCACTTCCTGCTTTCCATAGAAGTTGTTTCAGCTCCTTATTTTTGAACGTAGTGTTAAAGTTACTACAAACATGTCGAAGGCAGTGCCGATGATATCCAACAAATTGGAGCGAGGGATTCAACCAATGCCGCCTAACAGCAGCTAAAATACTCTCAGCTCAATCGGATATCAAAGTCACTCCCTGTCGGTCCATGACAATATATTCCTTGATATTTGAAATGAAGAACGACCAAGACTCCAAACTCTCCTTGTCGACAACAGCAAATGCAAGCGGTAGTACTTTGCCATTGGCAGTGACAATCGTTGCTACAAGCAACACACCAGTGTATTTCCCGTATAAGAATGTACCATCTATGGTTATAACAGGCCTACAATGTCTGAATCCATCGATGACGGGTTTGAAAGACCAAAAAACAAAGTGGAAGACGGGCATAATGGTTGTATTTCCGGTATATCTATGCTTCCATTGCACGATGGTGCCAGGATTAGATGTTTGTAATGCATACATGAATTTAGGCAACATCATATATGATTCATCCCAATCCCCGAATACCATTCTAATTGCCTTTGCCCTTGCATGCCACGCCTTCTTGTATGATATAGTATAGTTCATGGACTTTTTTATATCTTCGATGACATTCTTAATGGGCATATCAGGTTCGTTCTGCATACAACAATACCTATGAGTCAGATTATTTTGGTGTGAACACTTTAAACAAACAATTTTGGTGTGAACACTTTAAACAAACAATGTGTATATAAATGTAAACATTTATTTTGTATACTCACCGCAACTTGTCCCAAAAGATGAGAAGCAATGTAACTGGAGCTAATATTTGTGTGGTCCTTGTTCATTCGTGGGTATAAACAATGGTGAGGACCCCTATACTGTTTTATTTCAAAAAGACCATGTCTCCTACTAAGAGATGCACACAACCACCATCTACAGTCATGCTTGCAAGCACACACCCAAACGTCTCGCTTGGAGGTTACGACTTTATACTCTCGATTATTTGTTGCATGGTACAATTTCACAGCATGTACGAGTTGCTTCTTATCAACGAAGACCATCCCTTTGTCCAACTCTGGATTTTCAGCATTCCAGATTCGGTTACGGGGAACGACATCGCGGTTAGTAATGTCAAAATCACCACCCATGTGAATGTTTTCATACAAAGGGATTTCAGGTCTAGGTGGAATGGGGGCATTCTGAATATCAACGGGAGCGTCGACATCATCTTCTTCATCATCATCATCATCTGATCCGCCCAATAAATTTTCTTCATCACACATTTCATTCTCATCATTGTCTAGGGCGACATCAGGACCGTACATGTCAGTGTCAGCAAACTGCACAGAATTAACCGTTTCAGCCATATTACCAGCAACTTCAACTGGAGTCATATGATGGCTATAGGTGGACACATCTTGGGTGTTATTGTGAAATTCAGTCTCGTATCCACCACGTGAACTTGATTCTCCACCATGGCCATGAAATGTCTGTTGTGTGTAGCCAGCTGCATAACATTCATTTGACTCATACATAGGAGACTGAAATGCTGTCGTGTCAATCCCATGTGTCAGCAATGTAGTGAACGGATGCGAATCCATCTGTGTTATATTCGGAAGATTCTGTACAACCTCTTTCTGAATGTACACTTCCAAACAATTTGGTGGTTCGAAATTTCCACCGATACTTAAAACGGTGTTCAACGCCTCATCGTCATTTATCGGTAATATTTTGTATTTGCTGGTTGCTTGCCACTGGCGATAAGGATATCTACATTTGAAGATCAATCGGACTGTTTCCCCGTAACTTGCGACCTTGGACATAAACATCTCTTCCAAATTGGCAAGTGTGGTGCCAAGTTGCACCCTATATATCCCTTTCGGCTCAGCATCATATGACACACCTTCATCGGGATCCCGAATTATGTTTCCCCCCCAGTAAAAGATAATTGGAACAGTTGCCATATACTTGCTTCAATGAAACAATAAATATTAAAATATCAACAATATACATATATCGAATTCTACTTGTAAAATAAACATTACAAAAAACATTAAAATTTGCAGAAGTCACAAATAAAAGTAACCCTCTAATTTTTTGTCAATTTATATTTTCCAGGGTTGAAGGAACTGTAGAGGTGAAACAGTAATTCAATTTATATTTTGTCAACTATATATTTGTGTCTCAACTTGTTCAACCCGGTGATGTAATTGTTCAGATTTATGGAAAATATAAGTTAATTTGATTTGCTCAAACATGTGTCATTACCGACCTTAATGACAAAGTTATTTCCTATGTGACAAAGTTATTTCCTATGTGAACTAGTAACCCTCGTCCATTTTGTAGAGGTCATGCAGGCTTTCCTATAAAATTAAAACAAAAAGCTCATTTTGGATAATTTTGGATCGTTCTGAAAAGTGAGAAAAAAATTTAATTGATTTACTCCTTTTTTTTCTTACACATACAAAAACAAAAAAATAATTACAGACATAATTTATAATGGCAAAAAATTAGAGATCATTAAATTGAAGTTGGTGGTTAAATGTATGGACTACATTTTGGATAGTTATCCATGTCAATCTATCGGGCCATCCGTACCAATTATTTGGTATTACAAAACACAGGCTTACCCATCAAAGTGCCAAATTTTTTTTTTTTTTCCCTTCGTACGTACGAAATTGCGATGGACTATTAATTAAAATAATTTAAGACTCTTTTCATGCATATATTGTAACTAGTCTAATAATAACTTCTAATTATACAAATATAAATAAAAATTATTAAAACATAATGTTTACACTTTCCTTTTCAATGGTAGTGGACAATCACAAAGTGGAAAAGGCGATAAGTCAGTTCGTTCAATACCCATTTCAAAAACTTTTTCAAATTTAGTTCAGTTTTCTGAGGAAATTTTAATTTGTACTACAATGCTATTATATGTATTACAAATTCAGCTCATTAAATTTTTTAATCATATTTTGGGTGCCTGACCCCAAATATAGTGAAATAAATCAAACGAAATTAAACCAAATTTTTTTTATTTAAATCAAATAGAGTCAAATTTAAATATTTTGAGAAACCAATAAAAATATTTCTTTTGAATAAAATAGAGTCAAAAATAAATATTTCAGAGAACATGATCTTTTACTTGAGAGAACATGATCTTTTCATGGAGAGAAAATTAAATATTTTTTTAATCAAATACATTCAAAATTAAATATTTTTTTGTTTAATAATTATATTTTGTAGAAATTAGACATTAACAATTTATGAACCATAATTTGATTCAAAAAATATAGACATTTTCATTCACAAGCATAATTTCAAAATTTCAATTTCTGATTTCAAATTTCAAAATATAGACATTTCATAATTCGAATTCAACAATTCTCAATTACATGAATTTCGTAATATGACATTAACAATTACGAATTATATGAATTTCAATTTTTTCTAATTTTATTCTTAATTAAACAAGATTACTTTTAAAACCATAATTTGAAACCCTAATTTCCTTTTCATTCCTCTTAACAAGCAAAAAAAAAAAAAAAACTCACAAGCATGGTTTTAAAAACCGGACCGGACCGGCCGGTTGAACCGGTGACCGGATGGGGTTCCGGTCCGGTCAGCCCCCTTAAACCGGCCAGTTGTAAAAACCGGCCTATTTATTGAAAACCGGTGAACCCACCGGTTAAACCCGGACACGGGTTGATTGAACCGGTCCGGAGTTTTTTTATTTTTTTTTTAGTTTTTTTTTTATTTTTATTTTCTTTCTTTCTTTTCTTTCTTTCTTTCTTATTATATATATATATTATATAATAAAAATTTAATTGGAAACTCTCTTTTAAGGGTCTCCTCTTGTGAGGAATCCAATTGAGAGCTTGAAATTATTGTGAAAGAGCTTCTATCTATTTATAAGAAAAAAATTCTTCCAAAAAAAACTCAACAAATCTATGTGGGATTCAATCAAATTCATTGGAGGGAAACTTAAAATTTTGATATCCCTCCAAAAATTTTGCTCTTCTTTCAATCAAAGTATTTGAATTAAAATCATATGGAGGGAAGGGAATATTGAATATTTGATTTCTTCTTCCAAAATTAAAATTAATAATATTTCTAAATATATTTTTATATTTTTTAATAAAAAAAGTATTAAGAGAAATATTTAAGATTATTAAAATTTTTAATTTATAATTTTATTACTTATATTTTTATATTTTTTAATAAAAAAAAGTATTAAGAGAAATATTTAAGATTATTAAAATTTTTAATTTTTAATTTTATTACTTATATTTTTATTTAAATATAATTTTAATATATTTATGACGTCACGGTTCGATTCCGGTTCAACCCGACGGTTGAATCGGTGACCCGTCCACCTGATCATTTTTCCGGTTCATTCACCGGTCCGGTTTTTAAAACATTACTCACAAGCATCATTTCAAAATTCCATTTTCTGATTTCAAATTTCAAAATATAGACATTTCATAATTTCAAATCAACAATTCTCAATTACATGAATTTCGTAATATGACATTAACAATTACGAATTATATGAATTTCAATTTTTTCTAATTTTATTCTTAATTAAACAAGATTAATCATAAAACCATAATTTGAAACCCTAATTTCCTTTTCATTCCTCTTAACAAGCAAAAAAAAAAAAAAAAACTCACAAGCATCATATCAAAATTCCATTTTCTGATTTCAAATTTTAAAATATAGACATTTCATAATTTCAAATCAACAATTCTCAATTACATGAATTTCATAATATGACATTAACAATTATCAATTATATGAATTTCGGATTTTTTAATCGCAATTCTTAATTAAAAAAAATTACTTTTAAAACCCTAATTTCAAACCCTAATTTCCTTTTAATTCCTCTTAACAAGCAAAAAAAAAAAACTCACAACCATAATTTCAAAATTCCATTTTTTGATTTCAAATTTCAAAATATAGACATTCAATAATTTGAATTCAACAATTCTCAATTACATGAATTTCATAATATGACATTAACAATTATCAATTATATGAATTTCGGATTTTTTAATCGCAATTCTTAATTAAAAAAAATTACTTTTAAAACCCTAATTTCAAACCCTAATTTCCTTTTAATTCCTCTTAACAAGCAAAAAAAATTATCAATTTCCAATTCAACAAATGTACGTTGGTTTATTCAATATTCAAAATATAGACATTTTGATTCACAAGCATAATTTCGAAATTCCAATTTGTTATTTCAAATTTCAAAATATAAACATTTCGTAATTTCAATTCTCAATTCTCAATTCTCAATTCTAAATTCTCAATTCTCAATTATATGAATTTCATAATATGACATTATATGAATTACGAATTTCATCATTCCAAATTTCAATTCTCAATTCTCATATTTATGATTTATTTAAAAATTTTAAAAAATTAAAAAAATTCCATACCTGATTTATGATTCAAAAGCATAAACATTCAAAAGCATTAGAACCATATTCAACAGAGTGATCCTAATCTGATAATGTGATCCTAATCTGATAATGTGATCCTAATTTAACAGAGTGGACAATCAAACCATATTCAACAACCATATCCTAATTTAACAGAGTGAACAATCTGATAATGTGATCCTAATTTATATACGTGAACAATCAAACCCTAAAAAATCATCCTAATTTGAACAATCCTAATAATGTGAACAATCTGATATCAAACCCTAATTTCATAACCAAAACCACACTGATAAAGCATAAACAATCATAACCATATTCAATTCACAAGCAACATCCAAAAATTCAAAAGCAAAAAAAATTCCACAAATTCAAAAGCATTCGCATTTCTGATTTACAAACCCTGATTTCTGATTTCAAAAAATTTCAAACCCTAATTTCATAACCACAATGATAGAAACCCTAACACATTTAATAATTCACATGTAAAACCCTAAATACTAAATACATAAAAACACAAAAATTAGGGTTAATGTCACATTTTCACAAACACAAAAACTCAATACATAAAATTAGGGTTGATGTCATACCACGGAGAGAGAGAGAGCACAGACAGAGAGTGAAGCAGAGACCGAGAGCCGAGAGCAGAGACCAGAGAGAGCACAGACCGAGCTGACCTGAGAGCGAGATCGAGTGAGTCTGAGATGGAGGAGAGTGAGAGATAGAGAGTGAGTGATGGAGAGGAGAGGCTGAGAGATGGAGAGTGAGGCGAGAGCCGAAAAACCTAAGTCTGAAACGTATGCAAATGAGGAGAGGGGGGAGCTTCGTATATAAGGGCTGTTAAAAACGCTGATTAAAAAAGCGTTTTCATTTAAGTGAACTCGCTATTACAAATAGCGTTTTCTTGCAAAAATATTTCTAAAAATGTTTCTGTTAAAAGCGCTATTAGCAATAGCGTTTTCCTGGGAAAATAATTTTTGTGTTAAAAGCGCTATTAGCAATAGCGTTTTCATGGGAAAAAGTTTTGTGTTAAAAGCGCTGTTCTAAACAGCGTTTTTTTTGGAAAAAAATTCACGCTAGAAGCGCTATTTGTAATAGCGAATTATTAATCAAAATCGCCATTTCTAATAGCGATTTTCCTGTTCATCTAATTTTGCGCTCCTAACAGTAAAAGCGCGAATAGAAATGGCGCTTTAACTTAGTTTTGGAATTCCGTCAGAAGTTGGCCTAGTTTGGGAAATACAATGCAAAAAGGGCTTATTTTGGGAAAAGCCTCACAAGTTTACCTAAAAAAAATTACATATCAAGTTATTTTTACATTAATAATTATACTTTAGTGAAATTTTTTTTTATCAATATTTGCCAAATTTTCAAATTTTTTTTTTCTCTTGACAGGGCTGTATTTTTCCCTTATTATTATTCACACTTTCTTTTTTAAAATATTATGCTTGACTTTTTTTTTTTTTATCTTAGAAAGTTCACTAATACATAATTTATGAATTGATTTAAAAAAAAAATTTTTTTTACAGAATTTGAACAGTGAATCACTTTGCTTGTTTTTGGTTTTCCAAAATCACTTTTCAAAAAATTCTACATTTTTTTCCGTATTTTTTTTATTTTTACTGAATTTTTTTAATATTTTAAGTAATTTTTTAAAAAATTTTAGACACCTAACATAAATACACATAAAAGTATAACTTTTGTGAATTTTTTAAAAAAAATTCACTAAATACCAAAAATATAAAAAAAATACGAGAATTCAATATATTTTTCATATTTTTATGTATTTATTAATTTTTTAAAATATTTTTTACAAATTTTTTACTTTTTAGATACATCTAAGTAAAGTGTATCTAAAAATTTTTTTTAAAAAATGCTTAAAATTTTAAAATATTCACTAAAAATAAAAAAAATACGAAAAACTAAAAACTCAGTTTTAAAAAAATTTAATTCCAAAAACTCTAACCAAACACGAGCAAGGATCCTCTAGAGTGAATTTTCCTAGAGTGATCCCTAAAGTGCAGATCCAACGGCACAAAAGCCACCATCTATATAATTTGAAAAATAAAAAATAAAAAAAAATTCAAACTTCAATTTTGTGCCGTTGGATCTGTACTTTAGGGATCACTCTAGGGAAATTCACTCTAGAGGATCCTTGGTGACCAAACACACATTACTACGCCTAAATCAACATAAGTGCAAATTGTAAAATTCTTTGCAATATTCCTACAAGTTTTCCATTTTTTATTTTTTATTTTTTGAGAAATCTTGACTATTTTTTTTTCCTACAAATTTTTAGGAAAACTTTATTTGGAAAAAGTAAATGTGATGTGGTGCACTTAACTGAACTTCCTCTTTTTTTTTTTTTTTTTTTTGCACTTGATTTGTTCTTGTAACACAAATTCACAAATTTTCAAGTTTAGCATGAAAGAGCGGTCTTGTGTGTGTGTTTTTTTTTCCAAAGTCCAAATAGTGTTCTGACAACCTAATAACTTCAACCACCCAATTTCCCAAACAAACCCTAGGCCAAATATATTTTTACAAAAATGTTTTAGAACTCTAAAATATGAGTTTTAATGGAGCTCTAGGGATAGGTTTCACTCTATTTATGTAATGTTTTAATTTTTTTTTTATTCTTGTCATATTATTAGAGTTTTCATTTTGGGTAATTATTCGGTATTTCCGAAATATAGACACGCGGTGCTCCATAAGGTTTTGATTGGTAGAGAGGGATAAGAGCCCATGATTTATGTTAGGAATGGGGGACAACATGAGACTAAAGTCATTGGTGATTAGTTTGGAGTATGGCCAAGTGGTGTTTTGAGATTATTAAATAATTTTCCTCTCTTTAAAGTTCAAAATTTAGAACTCTCTATCATTGTTGATATTTTTATAGCTTATTGTCAGATGCTTTTTTTCTTTATTACTATTAGGTTACTCGTGAATCATTTGTTGTCTAAATTAATGGCATTTGTTTATTAAATATTATTAAAAAAAAAAGTTATTAATTATTAATTTTTAACAACAGTTTGAAAATTGTCACAAAAATGTCACTAATTATAAGTTTTAGCGACAGTTTAAAAAAAGTCACTAATTGTAAGTTTTAGTGATAATTTATAAAAATCGTGACAACAAAAAAAAGTCACTAATTATCAATTTTTAGCAATATATGCAAAAAATTATTTTTAGTTGCGATTTTACTAAGGCTTATTTTCAATAGAACTTGATGAGAATTAAGTTCAACAATTAGGACCTATTACTAGTTGGGCAAAACACCAATAAATCTCAAATTTTAATATGTTAAACTACTTGGTCCTGCCTTTTATTTTGTAGACTAATAAATCCTATTTGAATGTTAAAAGCTCACTATAGGCATTTTTTAGATTTCCCTCATTTCCGAACATTAGCAACATTAACTACACCAACAATATCATAAAACATCAACTACATCACCAACATCATAAAACATCATCAATATTGATCAAACATCAACTACATCATCAACAACACCAACATCATAAAACATCATCAAATATCAACTACATTATCAAACATTATCAAACATTATCAAACATCAACTACATCATCAAACATCATCAACAACACCAACATCATAAAACATCAACTACAACATCATCAACATTGTGAACATCATCAAACATCAACTACATCTTCAACCTCATCAAACACCACCAACATCACCAACATCATAAAACATCATCAACATCATCAAACATCAACTACATCATCAACATCACCAACATTGTGAACATCATCAAACATCAACTATATCTTCAACCTCATCAAACATCATCATACACCAATATGGGATACAATATATTGATATTTATACAATATAACAAACAAAGATACCATACCAAATATAAAATATAACAAACAAAGATACCACACCAAATATAAAAAGGATTAAATGGTTTACAAAAAAAACACTCAGGACTAGATAGAGCAACATTTCCCCATATGGGATTTATGAGTAATTTTTTCTTACTAGTTTACCTAGAAAAAATTACATATCAAGTTATTTTTATATTAATAATTATAGGTTAGTGATTTTTTTTTTTTTCAATATTTGTCAATTTTTCAATTTTTTTTTCTTGACAGTGTTGTATTTTTCCCTTATTATTATTCACATTTTCTTTTTTAAAATATTATGCTTGACTTTTTTTTTTTTTAATCTTTGAAAGTTCACTAATATATCTTGTACGAATTGATTAAAAAAAAAAAACTAAAATTTACAGAATTTGAACAGTGAATCACTTTGCTTGGTTTTCCAAAACTACTTTTCACCAAATTTCACTTTTTTTTTTCCGTGTTATTTTTTTTTTGTTTTTACTGAATTATTTTAATATTTTAAGCAATTTTTTAAAAATTTTTAGACACCTAACATAAATACACATAAAAGTAAAATTTTAGTGATTTTTTTTTAAAATTCACTAAATACCAAAAATAAAATAAAATAAAATAAAATAAGAGAATTCAATATATTTTTCGTATTTTTATGTATTTGGTAATTTTTTAAAATATTTTTTCACAAATTTTTTACTTTTTAGATACATTTAAGTAAAGTGTATCTAAAAAAGTAAAAAAAAGGGAAATTTTTTTTTAAGGTTCCTGGTATTAAGATTTTACAGTATAAAGAACACTCAATATTTTCATGATGTCTAAGGTCCCTCAACATCAATCCAGAGAAAATTCAATCCAGAGAAAATTCGATCCAGAGAATTTCTCTGGACAAATCACAGAGAAAATTTCAAATTTCTCTAGACACATCACAAAAAAAATTTCAAATTTCTCTAGACAACAATGAGGACTAGTGCTCTGCTTCAGAGAAAATTGGGTTGGTCTAAAGAAATTCTTTAATTTGGACTCAATTTTCTCTTGGTTGAACTAGTGCTCTGCTTCAGAGAAAATTGGGTTGGTCCAGAGAAATTCTCTGAGTTGAACTAGTGCTCTGCTTCAGAGAAAATTGAGTTGGTTCAGAGAAATTCTCTGGTTTGATCTAGAGAAATTCTCTAGTTTCCAAAGCTTCCATATATTATAGGGATGAAACACTGGAATATCTTGTCCATAATTGCCTTAAATCACATATGGTTTTCGTTTTGGGGGAATAAAATGAGCAACTTTGTAAAGAAATTTTAATCAATGGACAAAAAAAGAAAAAAGAATTCAAATGAATTAGAGCACTGAGAGAAGAAATCTGTGGGTTATAAAATGAATTCAATTCTCAAGTTGACATCATTACACCTTTATACATACCAAAGATTCAAAAAACATGATTTCTAGAAACCACTGATTTCTTTGCTGTAATACAAAAATGAAGGAAATCATTTTACCTAATGGGAACTGACTTATATAATCAGTCCTGATCGGAAGCATTTAATCCATCACTATCATCATCGCGCCCAGCAGACTCAGAATGTTCACTGCCTGACATCCTGTTGCTTGTCTCATCCGATGAATGTCCATCTTCTGAATCAGGAACAACAGTAGATTCAAGCGCAGAATTGCGAGTAGGTCTTTGCCTCGATAATGAGGGCTCTTGCAGATAATGCAAAAGGTTCTTGGGTCGGCGACGAGAGTAGCGGTGAAGAAGAGGCGGCTTCTTCGAATGTGTCGGTGGCTTTTCACAGTGAAAATGGCGGTCACGGTGGAGCTTTCGAGCTTTGATCTTTTTGGACTTGATGTTGGAAGATCTAGTCGCGGTGATGCATGGAGCTGTGGCGGAGTACAAATTCCATGCTTTTCAATCCAGCTCCACCGCCATTGAAGCTATATATATATTTGTGTATGTATTCTAGAGAGAGAGAGAGAAGTGGAAAGCTGAGGTTTGATTTCAGTCAAATTTCTCTGTGATATATAGGTGTGGGAGTTGAGAGATCTTAGACATCATAAAATAATATTGTGGATCTCTTCCATTACTAAAAATGGGAGAGGGACCTTAGACTAATTTTTCCTATTATTTTCTATCTAATTTTAAACAGAAGATAGCGTTACTAATAAAGTGAAAAAAAATTTAAAATATGAAGAATCAAAGTTTTAAAAAAAAATAATAATAATTAAAATCAAAAGCTAAAATAAAAAGTGAAGGCAAAGTGTAAGTTACCCTGTTTAAAAAGCACCAGAGATCAGGCTCTCTGATATCATATCGCATCTTCCGCTCCAATGTCATTCAAATTTTCTTCAAATCACAAATTGTTTCCTTTGACCATTCCATTTGCAGGGTTGGCTTTGCTTTCCTTGAATCTTTGTTGTTTGTTGTTTTCCTCTGCAAAAACAAAGAAGAAGAAAGTTGAAGTTAATTACTCTTTTTTTTTTCTTTTTTTTTTTAATGCCCTTAATCCGTAAGGCTAAGCAAAAAAAAAACCAGAAAATTGTGAACCAATTCAATTTATACCAACCTCATGGTTTGGTTTGGTTTTGTTTTTTTAATGCATGGTTCAATCATGGTTTTTAAAATAGGAAAACCGTATTTTATGGTTCTTTTCGTGATTTTATAGTTATGGTTTCGGATTGGAACTGAACTGAATCGGATTGTTTACATATATACATATATATAATTTGTTATTTATCATAGACAATTGATGAGTACCTTATTAGTATCCCTCATATATTCATAAGTTGTTAACCATATATTTTTGCAAGTGTACTCTTTTGTAAAATTATTCCAAATAATCGTTTAAATAATTATTGTTTGTAAATAATGACATTTTATTTTAGATTTGAGTATGTTGTGATCATATTGTGAACGATAGCAAGATTTATAAAAATTGTAATTTCAAATCGCATCAAATTGTATTTTCATGGTTCAATTTGACTTTGTTCCAAGATTTTTATGGCTCAATTTAATTCCAAATTTTGTGGGTTGTAAGTAGTGATTTGGTTTTGATTTACTTCAAAACCAAATTAACCAAACCATACTCACCCCTATTAATCATGAGAAATAAATTCTAAAATATTTTATACATTAAAAAATTTGAACATGTCCATTTAACATTAGACAATTATTTTAAAAAACTTTTGACTAAATTTTCTTTTGTAAAAGTCATGTATTATACTAGACACTTGCTCCCCTCA
This sequence comes from Camellia granthamiana, assembly GCA_036172215.1. Classification (NCBI taxonomy): domain Eukaryota; kingdom Viridiplantae; phylum Streptophyta; class Magnoliopsida; order Ericales; family Theaceae; genus Camellia; species Camellia granthamiana. Next base: position 207,330 of record JAXFYN010000166.1, read on the forward strand.
TGCGATCCAATATTCACTAGTCATAAAGCAAGTGAATCTATTCCTTGTCTTTTATGCTTAAAGGGAAAATTACATTTTATTACTTTTATGTTTGTTTTAACTTGTTATGTTTCAAGTTCTTCTTATTTTATTTTTGAAATTAATTTATTTTTAAACTTAAATAAAAAATAAGACATTAATAATCAAGTGATATAAAAATATTTTATTATAAATAAATTTAAATTTTAATATAATAATATTCTTTTATATTATGTGACAGTTATTATGGTTGTGTTTGGTGCAACTTATTATAAGGTAAGAGCTAATAATCATAAAATAGAAATCAAAAGCATCCCTTCCTCAACTTCTAAATAATTAAATTTTCTCAGCTTATTTAAACTATTTCTACCTAAAAAGCTGTAAGCAGAAACTGCACCAAACAATTTATCACAAATTCTTAAATTAAAATAAATTATAATCGCCCTTATAACTCACATGAAACACCCCCTATGTTATTTTCTGTCTACTTTTAAACAGAAGATAGAGTCATGAAAAAATTAAAAAATAAAAATAAAAAAAATTAAAAGCTAAAATAAAAAGTGGAGGTAAAGTGTAAGTTACATTATTTCAAAAGCACCAGAGATCAGGCTCTCTCATGTCATATTGCATCTTCCGCTCCAATTGTCATTCAAATTTTCTTCAAACCACAAGTTGTTTCCTTTGGCCATTCCATTTGCAGGGTTGGCTTTCCTTTCCTTGATTCTTTGTTGTTTGCTCTGTTCCTCCTCTGCAAAAGCAAAAACAAAGAAAAAGAAAACGACATATCATATGGCTGGGAGCTTGGTTGGAGGAGCATTTCTGTCTGCAGCCCTTCAAGTGTTGTTTGATCGGTTGGCATCTCCTGACTTTCTCAACATCTTTCGCCAAACGACTCACGGCGGCGGCGATAAACTCCTGAGAAAGTTGAAGCTAACATTGCTGGGAATCAATGCAGTCCTTGATGATGCTGAGAAAAAGCAGATCACTTCCCAGCCTGTCAGAGATTGGGTTGACGAGCTCAAAGATGTTGTCTTCCACGCAGATGACCTACTGGATGAGATTTCTACTCTTTCTTTGCGAAATCAGGTACAGTTACAATCCCCCACCTCAACTACTTCCACTAATTTATTGTTATTCAGTGCTGGGAATGGGATTCAGTTGAGAATTGAAGAGATAATTGATCAACTTGAATATTTTGCTAAAGAAAAGGACATTCTTGGTTTGAGAGAATGTGTTGGGCTCAATTGGGTTCACAGATTGCCATCAAGTTCTTTAGTTGATGAATCTTGTGTGTATGGAAGGGATAATGATAAGGAGGATATTATGAATTTTTTGCTTTCTGATGAGTCAACTGGTGGTTATGATCATGAGATTGTAGATGTGATTGCAATTGTTGGGATGGGTGGGGTAGGCAAGACCACCCTTGCTCAACTTTTATACAATGATTGCAGAGTGGATGAGCACTTTGATTTCAAAGCATGGGTTTGTGTTTCTGATGATTTTGATGTTTTTAGGGTTACGAAAACAATTCTTGAGGCAATTACTTCAAGTACTTGCGACACTGAGGATCTAAACCTGCTTCAAGTCAAGCTGAAGGAGAGCTTGATGGGGAAGAAGTTTCTAATCGTCTTGGACGATGTTTGGAATGAGAACCCTAGTCATTGGGATGTCTTGAGGACTCCTTTCACGGCTGGTGCATACGGAAGTAAGATTATTGCAACAACACGAAATGCTAGTGTCGCATCTATCATGCAAACTGTACCTATTCATCATTTACGGCAATTATCTGACGAAGATTGTTGGTTGCTGTTTGCTAAAAATGCATTCCATAAGGGAGATTACAAGGCCCGTCCAAACCTTGAAAAGATAGGTAAGGAGATAGTGAAAAGGTGCAAAGGTTTGCCTTTAGCTGCCAAAACACTCGCAGGTCTATTACGCTTCAAAGATGACGTAGAGGAATGGGATGAAATATTGAAGAGTGACATATGGGATTTGCCGGAGGATAAAAACAATATTCTTCCGGCCCTAAGATTGAGCTATTATTATCTCCCTTCACATCTAAAGCAATGCTTTGCTTATTGTTCAATATTTCCTAAAGATTATGAATTTGAAAAAGAGAATCTAATCTCACTCTGGATAGCTCAAAATTTTGTGCAGCAGCCCAAAAGTAATAAAACCCTGGAAAAGGTAGGTGCTGAGTACTTCCATGAATTGTTATCCAGGTCATTTTTTCAACAATCAAGTGCTAATAAATTCTATTTTGTAATGCATGATTTTGTCCATGACTTGGCTCAAGTTATCTCTGGACAATTTTCTTTCATGTTAGATGACAAGAAGCAACAAATGATTTCTGCAAAAGTACGTCATTTTTCATATGTTAGAAGCAAATATGATGTCTTCGAAAAATTCAAGGAAATTAATGAGGTTAAGTGTTTAAGGACTTTTTTACCATTAAAGTCGTCTAACCGTTACCTGGCCAAGAAAGTACTAGATGATATGTTACCAACATTAGGAAGCTTACGGGTGCTATCATTGTCGCATTATGACATTATGGAATTGCCAGGTTCAGTTGGCAATTTGATACATCTTCGCTATTTGGACCTCTCTCAAACGGAAATCAAAAAGTTGCCTGAGATAGTGTGTACCCTGTATAATTTACAAACTTTACTGCTATCAAATTGTCGGTTTCTCACTGCCTTGCCTGTAGATATTGGAAAATTAATTTGCTTGCGGTGTCTTGATATTAGTGGAACTAACTTAAGGGAGATGCCAATGCAAATGAGTCAATTAAAAAGTCTCCAACAATTAACTGCTTTTGTTGTGGGAAAGTGTAGTGGATCAGGTATTAATGAGTTGAGGCCGTTTCATCATCTTGTTGGGACACTTTCCATTTCAAGTTTGCAAAATGTAAAAAGTGGCAGGGATGCATTGGAGGCAAAGTTGGAGGAGAAAAAGTACCTTCAAAGGTTAGTGTTGCAATGGGGGAACTATACTAACGATACAGAGAATGAAAGAGATGTGCTTGACAAGCTGCAACCTCATAGAAACTTGAAGCGCCTTGTGATAAGAAACTATGGAGGAACAAGATTTCCAGATTGGTTGGGAGATCACGCATTCTCTAATATAGTGAATTTGAGCCTTGATAAATGTGATAATTGCATTTCATTGCCACCACTTGGTCAACTGCCTTCTTTGAAACACCTTAGCATTGCAAGGATGAATGGAATAACTAAGGTGGGTCAGGAATTCTATGGGGATTATTCTTTAACCAAACCATTTCAATCTCTAGAGACTCTTCGTTTTAATAAAATGTCAGAGTGGGTGGAATGGAATGTACTGGGGGATGGGGAATTTTCTCAGCTTCGACAACTTAGTGTAATCGGGTGTCCGAAGCTCGTTGGAGGCTTACCCAAACACATTCCATCTTGGGTGAGAATTGAGATTCAGAAATGCTCAGGGCTTATGGCTTCACTTCCAAGGACTTCTGCTGCACGTGAATTAGTATTGAAGGGATGTGATGGTGTAAAATTGCGATGCGATGGTGTGTCTTCTCTTGCAAAATTGGAGATTTCAAGTATGCTAAATTTAAAAGAATTGATAACTGAGTTGTGCATACTAACAAATCTGAAGGAATTGAGGATAGAGGAGTGTCCAAGCCTTTTGTCATTTCCAAATACTGGGTTGCCACCCAAGCTTACACACCTTTCGGTTTTGAACTGTAAGGCTTTGCACTCTATAACTGAGGGAATGATGTGCCTCAACACTTGCCTTGAGCAGTTGAGCATCTCTGGTTGTTCATCACTTGTGTCTTTCGCAGCTGACGGTCTACCCCCTAAATTGAAAGATATTTGTATTGATGGGTGTCCAAAACTGGTGATCCCCCTATCCGAGGAGATGGAGCACTGCTACACTTCCCTTGAGTATTTGTCCTTGAAAGATTCTGGTCCTCTCAAACATCTACCACTAGGATTATTTCCGAAGCTTCGACCTCTAAGAATCATGGGTTGTAAAAATTTTGAGACCCTTTCATTTCCAAATAGCCATGGGCTGCTCCAAAGTATGACATCGCTTGAAAAAATTCACATTGATTCCTGTGATAATATGGTGTCTTTTCCCCAAGTAGGATTACCCTCTCCCAACCTGACCAAGTTTTGGTTGTGGAATTGCCAGAAACTCAAGGTGCTGCCCGAACAAATGCACACCTTCTTCCCATCTCTTCAATCATTACATATATCTAATTGTCCAGAAATTGAGTCCTTTCCAGAAGGGGGTCTGCCCTCCCACTTACGCTTACTCAAAATCTCCAATTGCAAGAAACTTGTGGTTGGCCGGAGAGACTGGGGTTTGCAAAGACTCGCTGCTCTTAAACACTTTTCATTGAGAGGTGAATATGAAGAAGATGTGCTCAATTTCTTCCCGGAAGAGGGGTTGCTGCCCTCAGCTCTTACATCGCTCTGGATTCATGGTCTATCAAATCTGAAATTGCTGAACAACAGGGGTCTTCAACTCCTTCACTCTCTCAAAGAACTTATGATTCAGGACTGCCCTCAGCTGCAATCCTTGCCCGAAAAGGGACTTCCCATCTCTCTCGATGAACTGATGATCTTCAACTGCCCTCAACTACAATTCTTTCCTGAAATGGGGCTTCCAACCTCCCTCTCTGTGCTGAAAATTAAAAGCTGTCCGCTGCTGGAACCTCGTCTCCAGAGGGACAGCGGAGATTACTGGCACATGATTGCTCATATCCCCTTCATAGAAATCAACAATGAAGTGATTTTTTGAGCAACTCAGTTGCACTTTTTGTTCATTCTACTCAAGCCGGAAACATCCCATTTTTATTCAGGTACCTGTTCTACACTCTATACAATATACCACATATATTTAAGGGGGAACTACATCACTTGCAACCCCTCATATATTGGTAATTCTTTCTCTTCTCCCACCTGCATGTAATTCTCCCTATACTTAACCATCTTGTCCAATTGATTTTGTTATTAACTTTCCTGCATATATTAATTTCCTCTGCACTTTCACTTGCTTACTTAGGGCCAAAATGTTGAAACTCTCTCCTATGTTCCATCATTGCCAAGATTGCTTGCATTTGGAAAACTCATTTGTCAATCAGGTATGTGGTCCCACATTCAGAAAATACAACCTTATTTTTGTTTTCATTTTTCTCTTAGCTTCGGTCCTAGGATTGCAGTTTTTTTTTAAGGTTATCTGTTGGTTCCTTTGTCCATGAGATAGCATGTGTATTGATCTGTTGTTACTTCTCTCAAAGTTTGCTTAATGACACACACAGAATGAAACAGCAAGATGACTAGATGTTTGAAACTATATTTGGTGTCCTAAATTGTCAATAGGAAAATCATAATTATCCCCCTCTTCTGCATTGGCAATAATTCTTTTGACAAGAAAAAATGGGTGAAATCAGTAATGAAATGTGGAACCAATGTTGCCGCTTTAAATGTTCTTGTAATCAAACAGCATCCTTTTCGTATATGACACAAATATAATGTAGATCTTCCCTCCATTTTGATCTTTCACAGATAAACAGGTGTAGGGACGGATCAAGGATTATAATGGGCCGAAAACACTTAGTAACTCTTAATCGGGAAAAAAAAAAATGACACAAAAGTTTAAAATACAACATCTGTCCCCTGGTTTTTAAAGAGTTAATTAGGCAGAATTTAATTAAGCTAAGCATGATTATTTATTGAAAATCCATTATCTTACTTAATTTAACTCAATTCAATTGTCTTTTTCATTGTTTTAACTTCAAAGTAAAACCACTTGTCTCAAAAAGTGTGATCAATGCTGTCCATTTAGTAGATTTACCAAAAGGAAGTCCAAAGCCATTGAAAATATTAGTTTAAGGCTATGTTTGGTTCATGGATTTGAAAAAGGAAAAGGAAAAGGTGTTTGAAATGTAGGTAAAATATAATTATTTTTCATTCACATTCCATCTACCTCTTCTCTTTCCCTTTCCAAATCCCAACCCAAATTCTTGAACCAAACACAGTGCAAGTGTCGGTTTGTCAAAAATATGTTTTCCTCAAGATAAAATGTCTCTAAGACTGAGTTTGCATCAAAGACCAAGTGAGATGGACACGGAGATGAGCAACATATATCATTGTATTAGTTTCTGTGTACAACAAATCTCTGTAGTTGTCATGTTGAAAAATCTTTTCTAGGGATTCAACGTTCCTTGAACCATTTTTTAATCAATCTAGACCATCTCCGCCTCTTCTGTGAAGAAAGAATATTAAACTTCATTCACTAATCATCTTGAATAATATCAATCTATTGACAAGCAATCTTGTTAAACCTTCAAGTTCTAATCCACTCTTTCTTAAAATTTTCATATTCAAGTAAGATTCATTGACAACACGAACTACTCAAACCACAACAATTATGATTGTGTGCACTTCTTTTGGCTTCAAAAAGATTAAACTATACTGTAACAACTTAGTTTGATCAATAGCTCAAAAGTCTCTTCAAATAAGCCTAACAATCAGCTTAGTTTCATGATTCCTCAGCTACTTCAGCAGAATTACTATTTTCTAAGAACAATTTTTTCTGAGCCATTACATTTTAAGCTCACAAATTTCCATGCAAAGTCAGACCCCAAATGCTAATGTTTGCATAATTTGGAGTCTTTGGACATTGAAAACAAAGCCATCCCAATAAACTAATGACTTGCTTGAAATAATTCTCTTTTCTCACTCAATTGTAATCTGAAATATAGTATCTCTAAACCTCGTGGGAAATAACACACTAGAGTGGATTCAGGTTCAAGAAGTGTACACTATTAATGAGTAGGAAGTCACTTGAATCTCCACAAAATATTGGAGAATGCATCAAGATGTTGTGATTATATATGTTAGTTTTGCTCGAACTCATAGTATTTTGCTCGAATTTTATTGTTCAATGAAGCAGATTGCGACTAATCAAGCAATAATGGAAGTAGATGAGGATGGTGGTGAAACTGCGATGCTTTTCCAGAGTGAAAACTGTTCTTGCTTGCCCTCGTAATCAGTCCAATGCAAAGCTAGGACTTCATCCATGTAGCCTAAGTTCTTGAATTTTACTTGGGAGAGCATCACTACTAGCCAATACCAATTGCATGGAAAACAGTTTTGCTCAATTCCAATCTCAAAGACAGCTACAAATTATATTTTGTTACTTGTATATTTACTAGCAATTCACCATTTTAGGGATAATTACCAGTAGGTTATTTACTCATAAGTCGTGAGTGGATTTTTTTCATACTTATTTGCCCCTTGTTTTGATAATGAGAAAGTTTTGAAACTGTTTAGATGTGTTTTGTATTTATGGAATGATCATTTAGTACTGGTAATCATACTGATAAATTTATCAAAATAATAAATTATTGGGATATTTTGTCTTTTGTTTATGAGTTTTGATTTATTTTTAGTTGAGTTTATTTCACTTTTTACCTTTAAACTATTGTCAAATTGTCTACTTAGCTACTGAACTATCGATTAAGTTTATTAACCTTAAAATATATAAATCAAAGTCTATGTAGAACCTGAACTATCGATTGAACCTATTCAGTCCTTAAGGTATTTAATTCAAAATTATTTTTAGTTCCTAAAAAAATTGTAAAAATAAAATATAAGGCCATAAGTATTATAAATTAGTAAAAGACCCTACCTAGTTAGTATTTTATTGCCAAAAACCTTAAATTTCGATTATGTCTTTAAAAAGTGGGCGTCATTTCTTATGGTGAATTTTTTTTATAAGGATAAAAGTAATTATCTGTACTGTTTTCTTACTGTTCTATAATATCTACTTATTTGCCTTTGTATAGTATTATATGCTAGATTTCATTTATAATTTATAATGGTTTGTCTTTAAATTTTTCATCAAGTTCTTCTAATAACTTAATTAATATATTATTTTATTCTATTATTATTTGTAGTGAAATACTATTATTTAAATTATCTTATTCTACTACTTTAGTATATATAATACTCATATAATTTTATTCGCAAATTGATTAATCGGACTCTGATACCAATTTAAACACACAACAAAACAAAACACCTTTTAAAGACATAATATAAATTTAAGATTTTTCTGCAATAAAACTTAACTTGGTGGGGTCTTTTTCTAATTTATAATATTTATGGGCTTATATTTTATTTTTGTAATATTTTCAGGAATTAAATATGTTTGAATTAAATATTTTAAGAACTTAATAGATCCAATCGATAGTTCGGAGATTATATAGACTTTAATTTATATACTTTAGAGATTTAGTAGACTCAATCGAAAATCCAGAAATTAAGTAGATAATTTGATAATAATTTAGGGGTAGAAAATGAAATAAACACTTAAGTTTATTTGTATTCATTTGTATTGAAATATGATGCGGGAAGTGTAAGTAGTTGAATTGTTTTTTTTTTTTTTTTAAATTTACAGTGATAAATTTAATTATTAAAAATTAGAGTATGACTTTTTGATAAATAAATCTAGCTCACATAACTTGCTCCTAACTACCCCAATTATTATTGTTTGACTATCAAATATGGGATCACTATTTGGTCATACAGATGAAGTATTATAATGTCAATTTAACCAATAGCCATTTTATGCTTTCAAAGAGGGTTGTTGATCACTTCTAAGTACTTATTTAATTTCTATTTAGCTAGAATTATAATAGAGAGATGACTTGTAATATTGACCTTACCCAACAACATTTTGGTAGGATTCATGATCTTTCTTGCTTTTGAATTGAAAACAAAAATATACAAATGGTAAAGTAAATTTTGAAACAAAAAATGGGGAGCACCCACCATCATAGTTGAGGAAATGAGATTTTGTAGAGATTAATTTCCCAAATGCTTGGTGGATTTTATGCAAGGTTTGTCCACATGATGTTCTCCCCCAAGGAAAATTGAACTTCTGATACAGAATATTTTCCTGAAGTTGATGACAATTTAAAATTCCCTTACCTTGATTGGAGCTGTCTGCTTGCAAATTTTCCACCAAGCATTTTGTTTCCTGAACATAGGGGTAAGGAGAAATCTAATCAAAATTGTGTCAATTTTTTTTTTTTTTTTGGCATTTGAAAATGTACTGCAAAAGTTGTCCCAGTGATTCTTTGGATTTTCCTTGCATTTTTACCTGGATTAAAGACATATCTTTGGACCATAGTTAAAGTGGTGGCAGCAACCTGAACCTACCCCCATCTCTGTGTTATGTGGTACATTAATTTGTTATCAACATTTAAGTAGTTTCTGAATCTTGTCTTCATAGTAACTCACAATGTTATTAAAATCAAAATTCAATGTAGGATCTTTGAAAGGACTTGTGTATCAGATCAAAATTTTAAAATTTTATTTTTTATATAAAACAACATAAAAAATTATCAATAATGATAATTTATATTAAATAATTAACAATCATCAAACATAAATAATAAATTTGTTATAATGCATCGTATATGTTACCTTAAATAATAATAATAATAATAATAATAATAATAATGCATTTTTAATAAATAAAAAATTGATAAATAATAAAGAAAAAGGGTTGGCAGAGTCAAAATTATAATAGAATTTGCTCTTGTCCGGTTACTTCTCGGCTTTGGATACTTCTTGTTGCAACTTTTGGATTGGTTTGGGTGCAGCGAATTCTATGCAGGCATTATTGCAAAGTTGGGCGGGGGTTGGGTAGGAAGGAGACGCCAAAAGGTATATGGTTTCTCGCTTTCCACTGTTTGATTGATTTGGTTGAAGCGTAATAAGCGCGTGTTTTAAGAAGTGTCTCATTCAATTCCTTGGTTAGAGCAGTAGCTTCTTATGGTATTATATAATTGGATTACGGGCTTAGTTGATCTGATGTTTAGCTTTTGTAGACTTTATAGAGGATTTGATTTGTTGATTTTGTTGGGCCTTTGGGCTGTCGATTTTGTATTCATTGCATCATTTTCATATTTTTTCAATAAAATTTGATTATTTATCAAAATAAATAAATAAATAATGGAATCAAGTTATAGTGCCATTTTAAGTAATTTTGTTTACTAAGACCGCAGCCTGCTTATAGGGATTCTGATAACCATAATAATACAAATATTTAGGCTAAACACTTCTTTCTTCATGGTGCAGCTTAGGTCTACAATAAAAATATTTTCTTATTAGTTATCTAGTGAAATAAGATCGAAACTCAGCATTGGAAAGATCTCAAAATTTTCAATGAATTTGTTTCATCCTTAGCCAACACGTAAGCGATCAGTGCTCTAGCTTTCAAGACTCTTAATTCCAATATATATATATATATATTTTTTGGGTCCTCTATAGGTTTTCCATTTTATCTTTTCATACTATAAAGTATCGTCCTTGTAGTTAGTGTAATGACTCAGAATTTTTTTTTTTTTTTAAATAGTCAGTACATAATTTAATTGAGTAAATTTTCGAATTTGATTGCTGTGTAAATTTTGTGCGAAAACAATTTGGTTTTGTATTTTTTAAAAATAGTTCCCGATCTCAGAAAATTATGAAATTTTTATATATTGTTCCTATATGAGTCTAGCACATTGTATAAAAATTTCAAAATTTAATGATGAGTATTTATTTTATGAAAATTCACGGACTGATTGGCGTTCAATTTAATTTATAATAGAATTTGAAATTGAGTTTTGGGTGTTCGGACCAGGATTTGAGATAAATTTTTTGGGACTATTTTGGTATATAATTGGACCATGTTTGATTTATGGGTGAGACCCATGATTTAGATTTAATTTAATTTGAGTTTGTTTAATGACTCATGTTTAACTGTTTAGTCATTTTTAATTAGATGATTGGTAGTAACCACCTTAGGAGTTGTTATTATTTATTATATATGATTATAATAAATATTTGATAGTTGATTTTATGGTGTGTACCATATAGCGAAAAATTATATATTTTATAAAGAATGAAAATATGTATATTTTGTAGTGATCAAAACATTATATTTTGTGGTGTACAAAAATATTATATTTTGTGGTGAATAAATTATATCATTTTATAATTTATATTATAAAATTTGAAAGTATCATTACAAAAATTATATATATATTTAAAAATACCAAACTTTAGGAAGACAAACCCACATGGGTTGCCCCCCTTTTTGTGTTGGCCATCATTCATCCTCCTTTCCTTTTCATCTCATTTCATTTCTTGTTGGGTTGGCAGAGAGCTTGGCTCTCTTTCTCTTTATCTCAACGTCTCTCTCTCTCTCTCTCTCTCTCTCTCTCTCTTTTCTCCATTGTTGCTCGATCTTTAAGTTTTAAATGAGAGTTTTTAAAGTGAGATTTTGTAAAAGTATTGCAAATGAAAGTTGGAGAGCTCGTCGTGATCTTCGCAATGGTGTTCTCGGATTCATGATCGGGTGGTGTTTGCATTTTCGGATTAGCTTTTCTTCATATTTGAGGTAGGGACTTTCTTCGTATTTTTACATTGAAGCTATGTTAGGGTTATTTTGAGAAAATATATCATTATAAGAGGTATTGCATATATATATTTTTTTCCCAGATTTTTGTTAGGTAATTTTTGGAAGAATAATTATGTTGGAATGTTAAGAAAAGTTGTATTTTGAGGTTGATTTGGGAAGACCACCTTGTGTTGAAATTTTGTTGCTAAAAATCTGAAATTTTAATTTTAATAGTTGTATGGATTGTATCTATATCATATTATGATTAGATGATTTATTTTGAGAAATATTAAGTTGAAATATTTTTTTATCTTTAATTTGGAATCTATTTTCGAGAAAAATAAATTTTTGTTGATGAATATTTAGTAAATGCTTAAGTTGGGATTATAGGGTTGTTTTGGGATTAAAAACTCTAAAAGTGTTATATTCATGATATTTTATAAAAGATGATATGTTGATGATTAAGTTGTGTTCATTGTTATGAAAATAAAAATGTAAAATGTGGACTTTCTGTAACAACCCTCGTCACTGTTTACTGATTACCTACTGTTTACTGTTAAACTGAGACTGAACATGATTGATAATTGAATTGATTAAAGTACCGAACTGCCTGACTGAGATCCGAAACTGAATCGATTGACTGTAACTGTTTAAATGCATAATCTATCTGTTTGACTGCCAAATTATCTGTTCTCGTCTTATGCATTAAACTGCAAATTGAAGGCCTTATCGGCGGCCGAAGCCAAAATTGATTAATGTTCTGTGTTCATCATAATTAATGTGATTTTATGGCACATTTATCTGAAAATTGATTTGGTATGATTAAATTAGATTAAAAATAGATAAAATGTAAAGTTTGACTTATTTACCAAAACGCCACTTAGTGGCCACTACTCTACATTTGTTGAGACTTGTATTCATGGAGTCAAAAACACTTCATCAGCTCATTTGTGGCCTCTCAACCGAAATTAGAGAGAGAGGGAGGGAATTGAGAGGGATTTTGGCTATAATTTGATAATCCTTGAGGAAATTGAGGCATATGTTGGCAAATTGAACTTCAAGGCTAGTAATTGAAGACTTAGGTAAGAGAATTTAACCTTTTATTAATGTCTTTGAACTTGTTCATGCTTAGTTCTTGAGCCTCTAGTGATTTGAGCCTTGAATTGGTCCATATAATGTTGAATTAGAGCTAAATTGTTGCATGCATGTGCATATTGGCAAGTTTTGAGGTTGTAATCCATCATTCCTCACATGCATGTTCATAATCTTGCAATGGTCCATGTTTTCAACTTGTTTTTGGAACATTTGGCTCACTAGAGCATCAAATTGGAGCTTTGAAATGGTTTAATTTCATGCATGTTTGCATGTTCTTTATATTCTTGAAAATGGGTTTGAATATGGTTTTAATTGACTCACCTTTGGGGCTTGAATTCATAAATTGAGCTTTGAAAATTGTTATACATTGAATTTAGATATGTTTTCCAGAATTTGGGCCCAAGAGGTCGAGTTTGGAGTGGTAGAATGCTTGGTTTGAGCTTGGGAGGCAAATCTGGAAATTCCAGATTTGGCTTCCTCGCTCGAGCGAAGGATTCCTCGCTCGAGCGAGCACCTTTGTCCAGGGCTCCGCTCGAGCGAGCACCGAGCGACCATCGCGCGTGAAATCATAGCATCCAGTATTTTTACTGTTTCGACAGACCGCTCGAGCGAAGGATTTCTCGCTCGAGCGAAGCCTTTGATTTTGGAAGCTCACTCGAGCGAAGGAAGGCTCGCTCGAGCGAGGCTCCTATTTTCAGCAAACTTTGCAAAATATTTTCTAAGTGTATTTTTGCATCCTCATCCCATTCTAGGCATTCTTAAGCCTAGTTTAAGGCATCTTAATGAGGATATGGATGTAGAACACACCAAGGCAAATTAGGGATTAAGTTATGATATTTCCCAACTGTGTAGCTTAGTGTGTGTGTTCAACCTGTGAACTGTGTACAGTTGGCGACTGAGGAGACACGCTCTAGCTTACTGTAGCCCAGAACTCTATGAGTAACAACTGTATAAAGATATGTTCAAAAATGATTATCTTCTGAACTGTCTACTTTATTGAATTGTTTACCTTATTGAGCTGTCTACTTTATTGAACTGTTTGCTGAACCGTTCACTGAATTGAAATGTTTACTAAATTGAACTGTTTACGAAACTGCTTACTGAATTGAACTGGTTACTGAACTGTTTACTGAACTGAACTGTTTACTGAATTGATACTGTTTACTGAACTGATACTGTTTACGGAATTGAACTGTTCACTGAACTGATACTGTGTACTGAATGAACGTATGTCTTATATTCTGAACTGTACTGTGGCATCCTTGGCAACTACTGTTTACTGTTACTGTGACAGAGATACCTCTGTCGGTTCCCAAGTTTGGAACCACTACTGTTTACTGTTACGATGGCCGTTCTGTATTTTTGATATGAAATAAAGTGCTGTACGGAACTAAGTGCTACACTGTGAGCCACCTCTAGAATCTACGGAACTAAGTGCTACGGTGTGAGCCACCTCTAGAATCTGTGCGAGACACCTCTTGAATCCACAAGTACTGTACTGTTCTCTGAAATAGTACTGTTACTGTTACTGTTACTGTACTGCTACTGATGGCCATCATTTACTGTTTGGTCTGTTAAGACCCGGTCTTCTAAGACCTACTGTTTACTGTATTGTTATGCCAATGGATGTACCACATATCACTGCTTTAACTGAATGACTGTTATGACCTGAAATATGAGCCACAAACTAAATGACTGATCAACTGACTGAAATGACTGTTTTCAATACTGAAAGGACATTTATTTTTAACCCCTTTACGCATTGTGTTATTCACTGGGCTTTAGCTCACTGCTCATATATATATGTAGGTGTACAGGTACCAGACCGCAGCTAGGAGCGTCAGGCAAGCTTTAATTCTGTCAAGCCAACCACTGTGCCTCACTGCGAGGTTCCGAGCCTATCAAGTTATGGCTTAGGGGCTTAGGGGTGTTTTATTTCCCCGTTTGTCTCTGTAACTGTTTTGTTTACTGTATAGACTGATAGCACCGTACCGTACTGTTTAATAGGGATTAAGTCCCAGTTTTGACTGATTGTATATTTTGTGCATACTATTCTGTACTGAAAGTATAAAGGTATGAAAAATCTTTTTGCATACAGACTGTCAGCTCATTGGACATTGTTTATTTACTGTATTGACTTCCGCCAGGCCCTGAACTCTGTTTTACTGTACTACTGTTAAGCAGGCCTTCGGTAATCTCGGATTACTGGCCGGTTACGGTGCTAAACCCATAGGGCCGGGTTTGAGTCGTGACACTTTCAAACTCATAATCTTGAAAATGTTACTATTGGACATATTTCATAATTTTTCATGTAAATATCATGTTGGTTAAGTAATTTTAGAAAAAGTTGTGAAATTGTTATTGGTAGAGAATTTGGTAACAATATTACCTCTTTAAATAACTTGGCATGAAAAATGGTTACGTTGAAATATAGTTATATATATATTTTTTGCAAGATTTAGATGATTTTCGAAATCATCCTTTGATTTGTTTTGAAAATTGATTGTTGATTCAAGAATATGAGAGATTTTTTTTTGAAAGTGGGTTTACTTTCTTGTTCCTTTTAAAATAGAAATTGAGGGTTTTGAACTATGAGGATTGAAGAGAGATGTTTTTGGTGACTTTTTTTCAATAAATGAAGATGAGTGGTTTTGGTAAGAAAACCTAGAAATTGGAGGTTTTTAAGAAAGATGTTGACAAATTTTGAAGATGTTGTTATATTTATTTTGTGTGTCAAAATAAATGATATTTGAAAATTTGTTTATTTGTTTACATATAAATGATGGTTTTTATGGAATATGAGAATTGTTGAAGTTTTCAAAATTATTGTTAAAAATGTTGATATAGTCTTAAAGTGACTAAATGCTTGAGATTACTCTAAGTGTGGGAATTTTGTTGTCCCATGGATGAATTGGAATAAAAGTATTTATATTCATCTTGAGAAATTATATTGAAATGCGAAATGAGAATTTTCATCACAATGGGAATATTTTGTGGAAATATTGAATGTGGAAGAAATATTGCATTGTATTATTAACCATTGCATTGGCATATCAATTCATTTGATAATGACGAGTTTTGAAATTTGATTTGAAAACTTTGCATTGAGAAAGGAATGTTGGGAAACAAGTTTTCATGAAATAATTTTGGGATAAATATGGTGGTAAGTCTTGAAAGGTGGTATAGATGATAGGTGTCGAGCCTTCCAGTTAATACTGGTAAAAATGACAAATTTGTAGTACTTGTATAGCCTACTTGCAGACACCAGCCTATTGACTACCTGAGTCGTATTTACCACCTTGGAATTTTATTGAAATTGTTAGATTAATATGTTTTCAAATTGGCATTGTGCATAAGATTTTCAAAAGATGAGAAAAATATTTTCAGCATGATATGGCATATGCATTCATCTCATAAGACTGTATAAAATGTATTGATACTTTGTTAAATGTCATTATGAATTGTTTAACTATTTGATTCCATTGACAAATAGATAATTGAATGAATTGAAAAGGATGGCATGTTGCTTTTGAAACATGTTTATTTATTTAAATTTAACTAGTTGTGGTTAATTAAAATAAATTAGGTTCAAGATATTATGTAATAGAATCTTATGGTTTTGACATGATATGATTTCCCGTATATGTATGACTATTTTGGTACTCGCATATCTTCTCATGTTTTAATATGAGATTGTTTGGTGAGTTAGTGGTTGCTCACCCCCTGCCTGTACATGTGTACAGGGAATGCTTTTCGAATTTGAAAATCAAACAATGGTTTTTTACCGTTTCATAAGTGTAATGTAGTGATGGGTTATACTACTTCATTTGTTGTTTGGCTAAGTGCTATTTTTTTGTAAAGAGTAGTATCATTTCTTTTATTATAAGCCTCAGGGTATTTCTTTTATTTGTATGTAATTGTCATTGTTGTATAACGAGAGGGAATATGTATATTTAATTATTCATCATTTCATCCAAGGATGAAATGTTATTTGTAAATGGACTTAATTAATGAATATTAGTAAAGTTATCCGAATAATAAAATACGGGGCGTTTCAGTTAGGTCAAGAAAAATCCTCTGAATCTTGATCTAATAGAACATTGCATGCAAAAAATATAGGATAAATTACACTAACACCCTGAGATTTCAGTTTAATACAGATTCCCTCCTTATGTTTGAAAAATTACATTTCCTTTCTTGAAGTTTGTAATCTTATTACAAATTGTCTCCTAAATTGCAAATGTCTTGCCCTAAAATTTTTAAAGTGACCATTTTGTCTTTTTTCCTACCATTTCTTCTTCATATCATCATGATTACATTCTACAATTTTCCATCATTATATTCTACCTGAACATATTCTTATTGAATGATGATATACAAACATAATTTTATATAAAATTTCCAAACAGAATGATATACCTTAATGATGACATTTCACTTTAAAACAAAACAACTATAAACATGATTTATATTTACAACAGTATCACCATCATAATATTTTTATGATATTTTTTGTATAATTTTTTATATATGAATAGAATTTTTCATTTTTACTTCCGCCATTATTTTTCTTTCAAGTCTATTCACCCACATTTATTACAATGTTACCAAACACTTTCATTCACATTTATTACAGTATTATTGAATTTTTGTATTTTTGCATTTTTTTTTTTGTATTTGGTGAATTTAAAAAAAAATCACAAAATGTCGTATTTCTTAAGTATATCTGGATTAGGTGTATCTAAAAAATAAATAAATAAATAAATAAATAATTGCTTAAAATATTAAAAAAATTTAGTAAAAATAAAAAAAAATGAAAAAATAAAAAAATAAAATCAATTTTTGTGTGAGTTAAACCAAAGAAGATGATTGTTATTTCTCTTGAAATGACATGAACAAAACATCAATATTATTTTATTATTTTATATGTATAAAGGCTAAGGAACAAATATGTTATTTTAATTTAATCATGGGGTAAGTGTAATTTTTCAAACGTGAGAAAAAATCTATATTAAACAGAAATCTCAGGGAGTGCCAATGTAATTTACCCCAAAATATACATATATACTAGTTAAAAAAGCCCTATGCAAGGCACCGGTTATTATTACGGTAGATTTAAATTTTGTATTTTGATCATTTTTAAAAAATAAGATTATTATTTTATGAAATTGAATAGAATAAATCATTATATATGATAGAATTATATAAATTTAATTATAAATAATAAAAAAATAAAAATATATAATAAGTCTTACAATTTTAAAATAATTATACTTTTAGCACTCAAGTGTGTGTTCATGACCACTTGTACTATTATCTAAATTCATATCAACTTCAAATAGTCATCAAACTAATTATTCAATAAATTTTTTTGTTTTATATAAGCGTCTTTTGTTTAGTTCATTTTGTTATTCAATACGTATTCGATGTGGTAAGTTTCATCAATAGTGTTTAGTTTATTGAAATGAAAGTGGAACGGAATGATCAATTAAAATGTTCATTCTCATATATGATGAAAAAAGTATTGAAAATAGATTCTTCACTATTATAAGGAAATAATCATTCTATAAATAAACTCAATAAAATCTCTCATTTTGAACTATTAGGCTAATAACAATGAACTAAAATTTCTTACATAATTTTCAAAAGCCCACCACCTTAAGTACTTCACAAGCAATTTTTGGATAGTTCCGAAGTACAGCCACATGGTACTCCATGGTATTGTGATTGGTAAAGAAAATAAAATATTATGATTTTATGTTATATGATTGAGAAATATAAAGGGACGTGGTGAATGATAATTGGTTAGAAAGTATAGACATATGATAATCCGAAAATACCTAATAATTTTCCTTATTTCACCAGCCAAATTAAAGGACAAAATAAGAAATTCAAAAGCAAGCTAAAGACAAAATAGACAACTCAAGACAAACCTTCCCAACCAAAGCAATCAAAATTTCTTACATAATTTCCAAAAGACTGCTACCCAAATTGTTTCACCAACCAAACTAAATGGCAAAATAACAAATTTCAAAACAAGCTAAGAATAAAATAAGAATAAAAAAACAAGCCAGGAAAGACATTATTATATATATATTGATTACAATTCCTTCTTTGTTTTTTCTTTCATAGAGTATTATATACTATTGTTACTTCTTTACTAGTAAAATTGTTTAACATGTTTTAAATAAGTGCATTTTTTGACCTTTTATGAAATATGAGTTAAGTTTGAAATAACATTGAAGAGAGGTGATATGACTTAGATAAGATGATGTGATTTAAATAAGATGATAACTTTTTGACTTTTTGACTTTTTTAAAAGATGCCAAACCTAGCCTAATATTACTTGTTTCTAAACGACTAGTCAATTCCTTAAAATGAATAACGGATTTCAACAAAACAAAAAGAACCTGCACCTTGTGGATTTGAAGGGCCATAAAATCTCAAGGAACATAATCAAGAGAATAGTCATATCTGCATGTATTCATTGATGTGCATAGGAATCTACCATTGAACAGAGCATTATTAGTGAAGGGAAGAATAAAAAAATAAAAAGAGAATAAAAAGCACATCTGTCTTGCTGAAGCTTTGATCAATAAAACCATTGTGCAGTTATTCATTTCACTAGGTCAATCTCACTGACCAATAAAGAAAATTTTCTGCAGCTTCTAAAATTGGTTATGCCAAAATAATTGTTCAAGCTTGTTTAGAGTAAGTTCATACATTTCTTAGACACCAGCAGGAGAGAACGAGAATGGCACAAAACCATGTTGCTTGCACGGATTACTGAACACTGCTTGACTTAGCATGAAGAATGGAGCATTTAGACGCAAATTTAATCTTTTGATATAACTCAAATGGAATCTTCTGAACTTGGAGTTTGGTAACTTGTTTCAAACTCGATCGGAAATCAAGCAACAATATGGCTTGGAGTGAGGAAATGTTCTTAACCATGAATCTCAATACTTCATAAAACATATTCATGGAAAAGCCAAATGAACGTCAACTGAATGGGATATGAAAGGTCGGCGCCCAGACTATGAACCCCCATTTCAACAGTCACGCATGTGAGTGAGAGGCATTCATGAATCACCAGATACTGTTATGGTGCCATGATTGCTCCACAACAAAGGGGAAGCATCTTCAATATGTCGGCATTGCTCTTCATTACATCCAAACCTTGTATAAGAAAGGCATCTTCCCCTAACCAACCTTTAGCATCTTTGTTGTAGTATACTTTGAAATTTGACAAACATTGACCATGAATTGATCCACATGCCCTTGGACAGATAGAAAAAGAATCTCGGCCATAGTCACCACCACTTCTGATTCTGCAGAAGCTTTGGGTCAATAGCCGAAGCCTCAAGCATTACATGATTGCATCTGCCGTTTGAATCCTACAGAGATTCAAATCAACCTACAAAACCAGCAACTGGCAAGTTCCCAGTCACATGATTAACTTGGATATGAGTAAGGTTATAGATTTTGTAAACAATAATGAAAGGCTTACACCATTAAAAATTTACTCTCTTTCTAGTTACTTTGAAACTTCTAACAATTCGACCAAACAAAATATAAAAACATATATATATATAAAAACTGGAATATAGAAAAAAATTCTCTCCAAGACCATAACAAAATGATGCAAAGAACAAAGAAACAAGGACCATTTTGCTCAATTCAGGTTGCGTTAATTACGATGACACTACGGATGGCAAATGGGTGGGATCGGATAGGGGTCAATTCAGGTTGGTGGTTTAGACAAGTCAACCCGAATCCGCCCAATTAGTGAGCGATTCTATTTGAGTTGGGTCCATTCAGTTTTGGTTTGGAACCACAACATATTCTGACCCACAACATATTCTAACCCATCTAGCATTTTGACCTACAAAGCACGGACAGTTCTAAAAGGGAGTTATATCCATATCGTACCCGTATTGGATAACAATACTCTTTGAATGCTCACAAATACGTATTTGATCCTTCCTAAATGTATCCAAAACTCGAAATAAATTTCTTTAATTTTGAGTATGATAATTTTTGGATATTCACGTATTTGAACTATTATGAAATTGGGATTGTAATAATTCTTGAGTAGCATTAGAGTATAATCATTAATGAGAATAATTTTTCAACACTTCACTTCTTAAAGAATAAGAAAATAGTGAGAATACAATAGTACCCTATTTTTTTTTGGAATTTTTTAAATTGATGTATCCTTAATGTGACATCTGTCTCATATCCATATCCAATCCATACTTTATAAAAAGTAAATTAAATAAATAAAAAATAATACTAAATCAAATTTCAACAATTAAACAATAAAATAAACTTGGATATACAATATTTTTTTATATAACACAAGTGTGAAAGAGACGAACACAATACAAGATAAATAGTTTAAACTTGATATTTAAACGAAATTTTTATAAGATATTAAAAAAATAAACTGGCTACTGGCTCTCAAACGAATACCTAATTTCTAGAGAATGGTTTATGTTAGTACCATGGGTTCAACTTCCATATACCTCTCCTTAAAGGGGTGTAATCAAGGTTGTTAAAATCGGGATCCTAAGTTGGATCGTTGTGAGTGTTTATAGGATCGGATCGTAGAATCGGATCGAGGATCGTAAGATCCTTCCGAAAAAGACAAATTATATAATAATTTAATTTAAATAAACATTTCTTAAAAAGTATACACAAAATGAGCTTATATTCTATTAATAAGAAGAATTCTATAACAAAATACTTTACAATCTACAATGATGCATAAAATGTAAGGAAAAAATATTTAACAAAGTTTGATATAAAAATAGATTAAGAACTCAAAAGAATAACTTAACCGAATGATAAGGTTTGTCGTTAGCATCCTTGGTGGAGCGGCTTCAAGTCACAAAAATAATCTCTCCAAAAATTAGAATAAAGTTGCAATCATCTTACCCTTCTTAGACTCTACTAAAGCTAAGTTTCTTTTTTCGACTAGTTAATTTTCTTAAATTACCGCAATATTTGAATGTTTGTTTCCTATTCTGTTTTTCTTAGTCTATTTGATTCAATACTACTTAATTTTTATTATTTATTTTGATCACATAAATTGGTATTTAGATAACAAACATAAAATTTACAATAAAATATATCATACAATACAAAACAAGGCTTGTAAATTTGATCGGATATGATCACATTTGGATCGGGATTTCACGATCCTATAAGATCCCATTACCAAGATCGAAAGATCCTACCTATAAGGAAATTTTTACACGATCTGGATCGATTGTACTCAAATAGATCGTAAAATCGTAGGATCGTAAGATCCGGATCAGGGTTCTGATAACCATGGGTGTAATATGCTATGCACCCTATTTTTGGACCATTGGATCCAACAATTACAAGTCCATAATGCACCAAAGTACAAGCTTTCAATGAACCAGAGGAAGTAAATGGAATTTCTGCAAAAAGCATGCTCAAGCGAGGTTACACCATAATGCCTATTTTTAAAGCACTCACAAGCAGGATTTTGCGAGCTCGAGTGGAAGGCGCCGATTTTGCATGAAGAGGTCTTTAAGTCAACTCTAGGTCAATTCAACTATAAATAGGACCCTAGAGGGTGTGCACCCAAACAAGTTTGGAGTAATCTAAAATACTTTGTGCTGAAGATCATTCAATCTCTACCACCTACATCATTGTTCATACATTGGTGATTGCCTTGGTTGATTCCAAAGTGGATTGTGTTCGGTTCATGGTGGAATCCAGATGTATTGTGAATACAATACTCAACTAACCATTGAAGACAAAGATTGTGGATTTGACACCATGGATTCGGTTAGAGTTGGTTTGTAAGTTACAAATTATGTTTTGTACTTTATAGTGGAATGGTTTTCTGAACTAGGTCCCATGGTTTTCCTGTTTGGGTTTTCCACGTTAACAACTGCGAGTCTCTGTGTACTTGATTTACATTTTTATGCTTGCGAATTAGATTGTGTTTAAGATAAATCAACCAAACAACACCAAAGGTAATTATATCAACAAATCAATATTTTTTCCAATTAGTATTAGAATATACTGATTTTTCAAGTTAACACCATTCTTTGAGCTTATTGTTGGAAAAATCTGATCTGCAAGATAGTCTTCAAATCTTGTGTCTTCGAGAACCTCTAAGAAAATGACAAAAATAATTGCTTCAAATTGTGTTATAACCTATGTAGCACGGACACGGGACACGACACGGACACGTAGACACGCGGACACGCAATTTGTCAAAAAATGGGGAACACGACACGCTCGGGACACGTTTAATATATATAATTTTATTTATTTATTACATGTCTAAAATAAAAAGAAAATCATTAATTCTTATACAATTACAATAATAATAAAATTAATAAACATATTTTTTAATTTTTTTTAATAAAACTGAGTTTTTTTAAATAAAAATAATTTATTTTATGAATTTTAAGTTTAACAAAAAAAATAAGGAAAAAAAAAAGAGATGGAGAGAGAAACAGGATAAGAAAAAGAGAATAAAAAAGAGAAACAACAGAGGAGAGAGAGAGAGTGAAATCCAAAAGGCTGAGAGAGAGAGTCAAAAAAGCAGAGAAGAAAGGGAGGAGAAGAGGAAGAAAATGAAGAGAAGAAGAACAGGGAAGACGAAGAGAAGAAGGAGAAGAAGAAGAGAGAAGATGAAGAATACCACCTCCTCAACTTCTTCGATTGACAGGTTAGGCTTCTTCCTCTCCCTCAATCTCTTTCTCTCTTTCTTTGTCTCATCTCCTCCCTCCATCTCTCTCTCTCTCTCTCTCTCTCTCTCTCTCTCTCCTTCAATCTCTTTCTTTCTCTGTCTCCTCTGCAACAGTTAGGGTTTCTCTCTTTCTCTGTCTCCATCGATCTCTTTTTCTTTTTCTCTTTCTCTGTCTCCTCTGCAACAGTTAGGGCTTCTTCGATCCACTCATGTGTGTCCGGAAAGTGTCCCGGCGTGTCCATGGTGTGTCCGACTGGAAAATTTCAAAAAAAAAAGGGGATACGTTAGAAAGAGTGTCGGACACGTGTCTACTGCGTGTCGGATACGTGTCTACTGCGTGTCCGACGCGTGTCCGTGTCCGACACTCGTACGTAAGGCCTGGGGACGTGTCGGTGCTTCATAGGTTATAACGTTACTTTCCTAAAAACAATATTTGCCCCCATTAGATTGTGTGCACTAGGTTAGAGCAAATTTGCCTCCAAGATACAATGAAAGCCTAATCTAAAGTAATGATCTATCTACTAGTGGGTTGCACAAACAACAGTAAACCAAAATACCCTTGATATGATCAGAAGAACCAAATTAAGGTCTTCCTCATGGGTTCTTTCTCATCTACCATGATCCTTTGTTTCATGGCATCCTTAATCTGGATCCCTATTTCATGAAGCTCTTTAAAGTTGAATAGTAGAAGGACTATCATCTTTTGTAACATCTTGTAGTGTAGATTTCTCACCACCATTTGAATCTAATCCTTTTTGAAGGTATATTGGTCATCATGGCTTCCTTGGCCCTCCGTCTTGTTATAAATTCCACAAAACTCTCTTTGGGCTCCTGCCGGGTTGCTTTTAAGTCCTAAGTTGTTACTTCAATTTGTGTGTTATAGGAGTACTAAGTGATGAATGCCTTAGCCAAATCCTCCAAACTTTGCTTGACTGAATCCTCCAATTTAGCATACCAAGTAACAGTTATACCTGACAAAATTTGCCCGAACAAAGCCAGCTTTTAGGCTGTAGTTAAGTCCATCGACTTTAAGACATCTGAGAATAACTAGATATGCACCATGGGGTCCCATAATCTATCAAACCGATCTACATTTGGCATCTTGAATCTTTCTGGTAACCTAACAGTAGTTCCGGTATACCCATCATCGATATTGGGAATATAATTAATCCCTTGTGACTTTTTGAACAACGTCTCTAACTTGGCTATCTTTAGCATAGCCGGATCAAACTTAGTGAGATAACGAGGAAAGAGCCCTCGACAGGATGTGATGGAGCTTTAAAAGCTTGAGCTTGGGCTGACTCTGTGACAACCCTGTTCTATGATATGCTCTTAATCTCTAATTATCTTTGTAATTGTGTAATTAATGTGATTTTGGATACTAATCATGTGATTATATGTATTTTTGAATTTATATTTGTCCATTGTAGAGATATCTATTGTTTATTTTGCTATATTCTGAAATTGAGGACCATAGAGGCCTCAGAAACCAAAATTGACGGTATCATTGTGATTAAAATAATTTTTAGAGCCTGCGGTTAAATTTAATTAAAATTTGATTCGCATCAAATTAATTAGATTAAATTGATTACAATAAGTGTAATTGATTAACCTTAATAAAGTTTGATTAATCTAAGCTAATTACCTTATATAAATACATTTCTACACATTTCCTTTTGTGATTGAACTTTATTTTTGTTATTATTTTTCTCACATTTTCTAATATCCTGAATGAAATGGCACTGTCAGACATTAATAAGTAGGGATAGTTTTATATCCAATATAATGATTCAAGTGCCTTTTGCAAACAATTAATGAGGAAGTTGGTAAAAAGAATACTTTCTATTCACATTGGGCTTTGATATTGGTTTAGCCACAGAATTTGGATACATGTTGCATACAAATAGAAGATTGTTACATTAGCTTTATGTTAGTAATGACAGATTTAGTATTGATTGTTCTACATTTAACAAGGTTCCTTATAACAAAAGACTTTAGAAAGACTGATAATTGATTCATCATGGAAAGTTGCTTCTTTGATATGTTATTTGTCAGTTGTTGCCAAATTCATTCATGAAGTTAGGCATTTTTTGGTCCAATTCTAATGTTTTTTTGTTTTTTTTTTTGTTTTTTGTATATGACTTTGTTGCGTGGACTTTCAGAGTAATATTTTGGTGTATGGAGAAGAAATTTCACTTTTGTATAGAACTAGTATAATACTTTTGTTGTCCCCGGCTTTTGTGCAGTTCCCTATTACTGATACAGAAAACTTTTGGCAGCCAACAGATAATTACTGGCATGGTACATAGATCACCTTTTGTCGCCCCACATGTATATGATTTTTTGTCGTGTTACATAGATGTACTTTTTGTCTTGGTACATACATCACCTTTTGTCATGGTACAGATTACGATGGTAATTTGTACCATGCCAAATAGTCATTTCACATGGTAGTAAATGTAATTTTTGTATATGGAGGGTTTTGATTTTTGTATGATTCTATATTTTGTATGGAATTATTATTTTAGTTTGGACAATAGTTGGTTTGTATGTAATTTCACAGTTAAAGTTATTTATTTTTTGTATATGGATGCAGATTGTGGAATGATTGATAGTATATGTATAATTTTATTTATATACGTATTACAGGTTGCATAGAATACAGACAGGTTATGGACAAATTATAATATTTGCAATAAAACATAATATCATGTTTTCGGCGACTAAAAGTTTTGTAGCAAAAAAAAAAAAAAAAAAAAAAAAAAAAAAAAAAAAAAATCAAACTTTTGGTGACTAAAAGTTTTGTAGCAAAAAAAAAATCAAACATTTGGCGACTGAGATATTTCGTAGCTAAAAACAAAAGATGAAGAATAAAAACACTTTTGGCGACTAAAATTTTAGTAGCAAAAAATGTGGGAGTTTAGACGACTAAATTTTTAGAAGCCAAAACAAAAATTATTTATTGACTAAAATTTTAGTAGCAAAAAATGTGGGGAGTTTAGGCTACTAAATTTTTAGTAGCCAAAACAAAAACTATTTGCCGACTAAATTTTAGTAGCCAAAAAATTTGACTTTCGGCGACTAAAATTTTAATACCCAAAACACTAGTATTTATTTTAGGTGACTAATATATTTAGTAGCTAAAAACATTTTCCGCGACTAAATCTTTGGTCGTTAACAATATTGAGGCTTTTGGCGGAAATGTTTATTTAATTTTTTTTTCAACCTTTTGGCGACTAAAATAAGTCTAGTCTCCAATTAGCTTTCCTGACTACTCTTCGGCTACTAATTCTGCGACCAAAAAATTTAGTCGCTAAAGCCTTTCGGCGACTAAAAACTAACTTTTGGCGACTACAAATTTAGTCAACAAAAGTGAAAATTCTTGTAGTGAAACCGCATTTTATGGTTTTTTTCGTGGTTTTATAGTTATGGTTTCAGTTTGGAACTGAACGAATCGAATTGTTTAGATATATACATATATATAATTTGTTATTTATCGTAGACAATTGAGTACCTTATTAGTATCCCTTATATATTCATAAGTTGTTAACCATATATTTTTGCAAGTGTACTCTTTTGTAAAATTATTCCAAATAATCGTTTAAATAATTATTGTTTGTAAATAATGACATTTTATTTTAGATTTGTTAGCTGTATATTATTATAGCTGTTTCTTATCTATTTGTATCTCTCTCCGTCTCTTGTATTTGTATCTCTCTCAATCTCTATTTCCTTACTTATCTAGGTTTCCTATCTCCTTACTTATCTAGGTTTCCTTTCTGCCTATATATAGAGGCTTCTCCTATTGTATTATTCATTCAATTCAATATACAGAGTTTCTTCTTTCTCTTCTCTCACTACTTTCATAACATGGTATCAGAGCTAAAAATTCTCTCATAGCTTTTTTTTTTGCAGTTTGCTTCTGTCCTTGGTGTTGTTTTTACTGGCTTCTGCGTATTTTGTTCATCCGTATTTTCACGTTTGAACTATACCAAACTCTTCGTCTCCTCACGACGAAGCCATCGCCACCAAAATCACTACCATCGGCCTCTACACGCGCCCTCACGCGCGTCCAAACGAGTGGCGCGTCGTTAATCCGCGTTCTCACTCTCACCACGCTCCGCACGCATTGTCTCAGCCAGCCTCCGTCTGCTACAGCCCTGCGGCTTTCACTTCAGCCCTCGGCTTCCGCTTCAGCCGCTTCGCCCTCAGCTCGCCATCGGCTTCCGCCTCAGCCGACTCCCCTTCGGCTTCCGCCCTAGCCGATTCTCCATCGGCTTCCACCCGGCTTCTCTTAGCCGCGTGCTGCCTCCGCCCAGCTTGCCCAGCCGTTTGCCTGGGTTCTCAGTTGCTGACGTCAGCTCTCTGCAGCCTCTGACGTCAGCCCTACACAACCACACCCTGTCTGCTGACATCATCCAGCCACAAGGCTGACATCAGCCCTACTTGTCCCTAAGGTTTTCCAGCCTTCTGAATCTGTTGGTGACCTCCGTTTTGACAATTATGGATCGTACAGAGAACATCCAATCTGTCTCTGTTATCCTTGATGGATCCAATTATGTTAGTTGGGCTCAAGCTCTCTCTAGCTTCAGTAAAGGGAAACGCCTTTGGCGGATTATTACTGGTACTCTTTCCAAACCCACCAAAAAGAAGAATGAGACCGACTCTACATTCGACGACCGTCTTGACGACTGGGAAAGTAAGAATTATCAAATCATCACATGGTTCCGGGCTACCTCAGTTCCTTCCATCAACCTTCAATTTGGACGCTTTCAGGACGATGACTCTCTTGTCTCTCCTGCCAAAGCAATTTGGGATTTTTTAAAGGAACGTTATCAGACCACTGTCCATGCTCATCAATATCAACTATTGCAGACTCTTCATCACATGCGTCAAGCACCCGGTCAGTCTCTCAATGACTTTCTATTCCAGATGTCGTCCGTTTGGGACCAGCTCGCTCTTTCTGAACCTCCATGGGCTCATTCTGATGATGCACAACTATTTATTACTTATCGGAATCATCAGCGACTATTACAGTTTCTTATGGCTCTTCATAGCACTTTTGAGCCCGTGCGTGCTTCTTTGCTTCATCGTTTGCCTTTGCCCACTTTAGAGCAAGCCATTACCGAGCTCCTATCAGAGGAGACTCGTTTTAGGAGTCTCAGATCTCACGACACGGATTCTGTTCTTGCTACTCCATCTTCTCAGAGTTCCTCATCTTCACAGCCACTCATATGCAGTTATTGTCGCAATCGCAGCCTGCCAGCCACTTATTCTCTTGTTCACTGCCAGGTTCGCGAATGCTTGACTTGTCATAAGACTGCTCCGGGCCATCTCCAAAGCCATTGTCCTCGAGCTCCCTCTACTACTTCATCTAAGAAAGGGGCTTCTCGTTCTGGGTCTCAGTCCAAATTTAACCACGGTTCTCGCTCTGCTGCTGTTGCCTCTGAGGGTTCTTCTGCTCCTTCTTTCTCTATGGATGATGTTGAGTCCCTTATCCACCAGGTTCTCAACAAATCGGGTTCTCAACAAATCGGGTACTCCTCCTTCTACTGCTCTTTCAGTAACCTCAGGTAACTCTTCATGGTATTTTGATTCCGCTTGCTGTAATCACATGACTTCTGACTCCACTTTATTTTCTTCTTTGTCCTCATCGTCTTCTGCTCCCACTATACACACTGCTGATGGTTCTCATATGCCTGTTAGTCATATTGGCCAAATCTCTACTTCCACTGTGACACTTTCTGATGCTTACCATATTCCTTCTCTTAAAATGAACCTTATCTCTGTTGGTCAATTATGTGACCTTGGTCTAACTATTACTTTTTCTGCTAATGGTTGTTTGGTGCAGGACCCTCAGACGAGACAGATCCTTGGGATAGGCCGTAAGCATGGACGTCTGTTCGAGCTTGTCCACCTTCGCAGTCTGCACAAATCATCTCCTGTTGCTGCTGCATCTACGATGTCTCCTTTTCATCTTTGGCATTGTCGCTTAGGACATGTCTCTTTTAGTCGTTTAAAAAATTTAGTTTCTAGTGGTCAGTTAGGTCGTGTCTGTGTTGACGATGTCGATTGCTTATCTTGTCAAATTGCTAAACAACCTGCATTACCTTTTAATAAAAGTAATTCTATTTCTACTGCTCCTTTTGATCTTGTGCATTCAGATATTTGGGGACCTTCCCCCACACCTACCATGGGGGGTCTAGATATTTTGTGATTTTTGTTGATGATTTTTCTCGCTATACTTGGCTTTTTCTTCTCAAAAATCGCTCTGAACTTAAACAGATTTACTATGATTTCTCTGCTATGGTCCACACTCAGTTTTCTTGTACTATTAAGCTTTTTCGTTCTGATAATGCTAAGGAGTACTTGGATTCTGATTTTCTTTCTTTTCTTCAGGCTCATGGTACTCTTTCTCATCGATCTTGTGCAGGCACTTCCCAACAAAATGGACGAGCCGAAAGAAAGCACCGTCATATTCTAGACACTACTCGGGCTCTTCTCCTTTCTTCTTCTTGTCCTGAAAAATTTTGGGGGGGAAGCTGCCCTCACTGCCATCCATACCATCAATCGAGTCCCTACCTCTGTCATAGCTAACACAACTCCTTACGAGCGTTTGTATAGTTCTCCTCCTGATTATACCACTCTTAAAGTTTTTGGTTCTGCTTGTTTTGTTCTCCTTCAGCCTCATGAACACACTAAACTAGAACCTCGTTCTCGTCTTTGTTGTTTTCTGGGGTATGGTATCGAACATAAAGGGTATCGTTGTTGGGATCCTATCTCTAAGCGTCTTCGTATTTCTCGTCATGTGGTCTTCTGGGAACACAAAATGTTCTACACTCTTTCCAAGTTTCACCTACCACAGTCCACCCACTCACCGGTCTTCACTGATATTTCTATCGATTTGTTTTCTGATGACTTTGATGCAGATTCTGGCCCTATGCTTCCACAGCCGCCTACGCCTATCGTCCATCCTGAGGATCCTGTGTCAGCTGATGGCCCTCCACCTTCTCCGACTCCGGTGGAGGTTCCCCCGGACCCTATTTCCATTGAGGTTCCTCTTCCACCGGAGCGTCATTCTACCCGGGTAAGGCAACCTTCTGCTCTTCTTCGTGATTATATTGTTGGTTCCACTGCTTTTTGCTCTCATGAGCCTACTTCTTATCAAGAAGCTTCTTCTCACCCTCTTTGGCAACAAGCTATGACTGATGAACTGCAGGCTTTCGAACAAACTCATACCTGGGATGTAGTTGATCTTCCTCCTGGCAAGCGTCCTGTTAGTTGCAAATGGGTTTACAAGATCAAAACTCATTCTGATGGTTCCATTGAGCGTTACAAAGCTCGCCTTGTCGCCCGAGGATTTAGTCAAGAATATGGGATTGACTATGAGGAAACATTTGCTCCTGTTGCCCGCCTTACTTCAGTTCGCAGCTTACTTGCTGTTGCTGCTGCTCGCCACTGGCATCTTTCTCAGATGGATGTCAAGAATGCATTTCTCAATGGTGATCTCACCGAGGAAGTTTTTATGCAACCTCCTCCTGGTTCTTCTGTTCCCTCAAACAAGGTTTGCAAACTCCGCCGTGCTTTATATGGTTTGAAACAAGCTCCACGTGCCTAGTTTGCCAAGTTCAGCTCTACCATTCGTGACTTTGGTTTTTCTTCCAGTGCCCATGATTCTGCCTTGTTTATCCGTAAGACGAAGCGGGGTACTATTCTTCTTCTCCTCTATGTGGATGATATGATTATCACTGGAGATGACACAGTGGGTATTTCTAGTCTCAAACAATTTCTCCATCGCCAGTTTGAGATGAAAGATTTGGGTGCACTTAGCTACTTCCTTGGCTTGGAAATTTCTCAAGATTCCTCTGGTTATTTTCTCACTCAGGCCAAGTATACTTCTGATCTTTTGGCTCGTGCTAACCTTTCCGATTGCAAGACTGTCACTACTCCAGTTGATCCTCAGACTCGTCTTACACCTCTTGACGGCCCCCTATTGTCAGATGCAACTTTATATCGTCAGTTAGTTGGTAGTCTTGTCTATCTCACAGTTACTCGTCCCGATATTGCTTATGCTGTTCACATTGTCAGTCAATTTATGACTGCTCCTCGCTCTCCACACTATGCTGCTCTGGTTCGCATTTTGCGCTATCTCAAAGGAACTTTGTTTCATGGTCTTCACTATTCCCCTCACTCTTCTCTACAACTGCATGCCTTTTCTGGTGCCAATTGGGCAGGGGATCCTACCGATCGTCGTTCCACTACTGGGTTCTGCTTCTTCTTGGGCACTTCTCTCATTTCCTGGCGTAGCAAGAAGCAAACCCTTGTTGCTCGTTCTAGTACCGAGGCTGAGTATCGTGCTCTTGTAGATACTACTCAGGAGCTTCTGTGGCTTCGTTGGCTTCTTTCTGACATGGGTGTTTCTCATTCCGCTGCCACTAATCTTTATTGTGACAATCAAAGTGCTATTCAGATTGCTCATAACGATGTCTTCCATGATCGCACCAAGCATATTGAGATCGATTGCCACTTCATACGACAGCATGTTACTAGTGGCCATGTTCGTCTTCTCTTTGTTACCTCTGCTGATCAGACCGCCGACCTCTTCACCAAAGCTCATCTTCCAGGCCGCTTTTCTGATCTCCTCTCCAAACTCAAATTGATATCTGACTTACCACCTTGAGCTTGAGGGGGGGTGTTAGCTGTATATTATTATAGCTGTTTCTTATCTATTTGTATCTCTCTCCATCTCTTGTATTTGTATCTCTCTCAATCTCTATTTCCTTACTTATCTAGGTTTCCTATCTCCTTACTTATCTAGGTTTCCTTTCTGCCTATATATAGAGGCTTCTCCTATTGTATTATTCATTCAATTCAATATACAGAGTTTCTTCTTTCTCTTCTCTCACTACTTTCATAACAAGATTTGAGTATGTTGTGATCATATTGTGAATGATGGCAAGATTTATAACAATTATGATTTCAAATCGCATCAAATTGTATTTTCATGGTTCAATTTGACTTTGTTCCAAGATTTTTATGGTTCGATTAAATTCCAAATTTTGTGAGTTGTAAGTAGTGATTTGGTTTTGATTTACTTCAAAACCAAATTAACCAAACCATACTCACCCCTATTAATCATGAGAAATAAATTCTAAAATATGTTATACATTAAAAAATTTGAACATGTCCATTTAACATTAGACAATTATTTTTAAAAACTTTTGACTAAATTTTCTTTTGTAAAAGTTATGTGTTATATTAGACACTTGCTCCCCTTATGCGATCCAATTTCACTAGTCATAAAGCAAGTGAATCTATTCCTTGTCTTTTATGCTTAAAGGGAAAATTACATTTTATTACTTTTATGTTTGTTTTAACTTGTTATGTTTCAAGTTCTTCTTATTTTATTTTTGAAATTAATTTATTTTTAAACTTAAATAAAAAATAACACATTAATAATCAAGTGATATAAAAATATTTTATTATAAATAAATTTAAATTTTAATATAATAATATTTTTTTATATTATGTGACAATTATTATGGTTGTGTTTGGTGCAACTTATTATAAGATAAGAGTTAATAATCATAAAGTAGAAATCAAAAGTATCCCTTCCTCAACCTCTAAATAATTAAATTTTCTCAACTTATTTAAGCTATTTCTACCTAAAAAGGTGTAAGCAGAAGCTGTACCAAATAGCCTATCACAAATTCCTAAATTAAAATAAATTATAATCGCCCCTGTAACTCACATGAAACACCCCCTATGTTATTTTCTGTCTACTTTTAAACAGAAGATAGAGTCATGAAAAAATTAAAAAAAATAAATAAATAAAATTAAAAGCTAAAATAAAAAGTGGAGGCAAAGTGTAAGTTACCTTATTTAAAAAGCACCAGAGATCAGGCTCTCTCATATCATATCGCATCTTCCGCTCCAATTGTCATTCAAATTTTCATCAAACCACAAGTTGTTTCCTTTGGCCATTCCATTTGCAGGGTTGGCTTTCCTTTCCTTGATTCTTTGTTGTTTGCTCTGTTCCTCCTCTGCAAAAACAAAAACAAAGAAAAAGAAAACGACATATCATATGGCTAGGAGCTTGGTTGGAGGAGCATTTCTGTCTGCAGCCCTTCAAGTGTTGTTTGATCGGTTGGCATCTCCTGACTTTCTCAACATCTTTCGCCAAACGACTCACGGTGGCAGCGATAAACTCCTGAGAAAGTTGAAGCTAACATTGCTGGGAATCAATGCAGTCCTTGATGATGCTGAGAAAAAGCAGATCACTTCCCAGCCTGTCAGAGATTCGGTTGACGAGCTCAAAGATGTTGTCTTCCATGCAGACGACCTACTCGATGAGATTTCTACTCTTTCTTTGCGAAATCAGGTACAATTACAATCACCCACCTCAACAACTTCCATTAATTTATTGTTATTCAGTGCTGGGAATGGGATTCTGTTGAGAATTGAAGAGATTATTGATCAACTTGAGTATTTTTCTAAAGAAAAAGACATTCTTGGTTTGAGAGAAGGTGTTGGGCTCAATTGGGTTCACAGCTTGCCATCAAGTTCTTTAGTTGATGAATCTGGTGTGTATGGAAGGGATAATGATAAGGAGGATATTATGAATTTTTTGCTTTCTGGTGAGTCAACTGGTGGTTATGATCATGAGATTGCAGATGTGATTGCAATTGTTGGGATGGGTGGGGTAGGCAAGACCACCCTTGCTCAACTTTTATACAATGATTGCAGAGTGGATGAGCACTTTGATTTCAAAGCATGGGTTTGTGTTTCTGATGATTTTGATGTTTTTAGGGTTACGAAAACAATTCTTGAGGCAATTGTTTCAAGTACTTGCGAAGTTGCGACACTGAGGATCTAAACCTGCTTCAAGTCAAGCTGAAGGAGAGCTTGATGGGGCAGAAGTTTCTAATCGTTTTGGACGATGTTTGGAATGAGAACCCTAGTCATTGGGATGTCTTGAGGACTCCTTTCACGGCTGGTGCATACGGAAGTAAGATTATTGCAACAACACGAAATGCTAGTGTTGCATCTATCATGCAAACTGTTCCTATTCATCATTTACGGCAATTATCTGACGATGATTGTTGGTTGCTGATTGCTAAAAATGCATTCCATAAGGGAGATTACAAGGCCCGTCCAAACCTTGAAAAGATAGGTAAGGAGATAGTGAAAAGGTGCAAAGGTTTTCCGTTAGCTGCCAAAACACTCGCAGGTCTATTACGCTTCAAAGAGGAATGGGATGAAATATTGAAGAGTGACATATGGGATTTGCCGGAGGATAAAAACAATATTCTTCCGGCCCTAAGATTGAGCTATTATTATCTCCCTTCACATCTAAAGCAATGCTTCGCTTATTGTTCAATATTTCCTAAAGATTATGAATTTGAAAAAGAGAAGCTAATCTCACTCTGGAAAGGAGATAAAACCCGGGAAAAGGTATAGGTGGAGCTTTATGCAGACTTTGATCCAAAAATGTTGCTTCCGTTTCTTCGCAGTAGCCAGCACTATACACTTGAGAAGGTTGGCACAGGCATATGAAATTTGCTTCCATTTCTTTGTAATAATTCCTGTACGTTTGTCTCAGGCATATGAAATTTGCTTCTGTTTCTTTGTAATAGTTGCTGTAATTTGGTCTCAGGCATATGAAATTTGTGTCAAAAGAGAGCTTTTGAGAGAGCAAGTTTTCATCCTCGGAAGAATGGGAAATTCAAGACAAGCCCTTGCGATTATCATAAATAAATTAGGGGATATTGAAGAGGTACCTGCCATTTTCCCTCTGGTTTTCCATCTGTATTTTATTTTGAATTTTGTTGGTGATGTGATAATACTTTGTACAGGCTATAGAATTTGTGAGCATGCAGCATGATGATGATCTTTGGGAAGAGTTGATAAAGCTGTGTTTTCATAAACCGGAAATGGTACATAGACTCATTTTTCTGATTAAATGCACATCAAAACATAATCAGTGCAGATACTGAAAAGTTCTTTTTATTCCTCGTTTACCGCCCCGCCCCCCCCCCAAAAAAAAAAAAAAAAGAAAAAAAAAAGAAAAAGAAAAAAGAAGAAGGTTCCTTCAGCAAGTCTTTACACACGTTTTTGCTAATTGGCAGGTGGGTGTGTTGCTGGAGCACACTGTTGGCAATCTTGATCCTCTCTACATTGTAAATATTGTGCCTAATGGCTTGGAGATACCTCGGTTAGTCTGATTGAAATATGCTTTTCTTTTACTTCTATCTGTTATTTTCGATGTTTCTTTCTGTTTTGTGTCTGGCTTTGGCATTCAATTAAACAGCATCTATTTGTTCAGTTGTCCTCATGGATCAAAGAGATGTTTCAATAGGATGTTGATAAACTCGCTAAAGGTCATGGTTGTAATTCTGCTTGCATGGAAGCCTTTTGTCTTTCTGGTTGAGAAATGTATATATATATTTTTCCACTTCCAGCATTGTTATGGAAGTAATGAATCATATTTTTCTTGACTTTTATCTTTAATTCCTTTTCAGGCTAAGGGATCGGCTAGTCAAAATCATAACAGACTATAGGACGGAAACTTCTCTTAGACATGGATGTAATGATATTCTCAAGGTTGTCTATGCTTGTATGATTGTTCCTAATTTCCCTCTCCTGATCTCCCCCCTCCCCTTCGAGGCTAATTGAAAATTGTTGATGATTTGGTCAAATTGTTAACTGACAGGCTGACTGTGTTAACCTGTTGGTAAAATACTACAAAGAAGCACGGCGTGCAATTCACTTGAGTAATGAAGAAGATGACGCACGTGCTAAAAGGGATGACAGTAGGGCTTCTCGGTCAACTGACAGAGCACCGAACACAAGAACTATGGAGGTTAAGTCTAAGACTAGGGAGGTGGAAGGTGTTGCATTTGTTTCGATCCCTTTTCTATACAGAATGTATCAATCACTGTATTCTTTTGTTGTCATGCCTATCACACAACTTGTCTTTCGGATTCTACCAATTTGGTTAGTGGCAAGAAATCGGCGGAAGCCACTTCCCAGGAAACATCATACTACGATTATGATGACGGCGATGTTGACCGTGACAATGATGACGATGATGACACTGCTTCAGGTGCCCCGCGGATCCGTTGTATCTTGTGTACTACAGCTTCTAGTTGAGTACAAGGTTTGTGTGGGTGTGACATTTTTCATGAGGTGTGTTGATATATTTAGAGGAATGTTATATACAAATAGATTTCTTATTTCATTTTTTTTTTTTCGCATTAGACATAAAGGTGGTGGGTCCTATCGCTTTGTGTCTAGCGGGAAAAAAGTGAGGTAAGAAATTTCTTTTATATATATAGCATTTTTTTAAATATATTTTTGGTGTTTTAGTTATTAGGGTCTTTGTTGTGCTTCAATGTGCCTTGTATTTTAATTATTTATTTGATCAAAATTTACATTTCTTGGCCTTTTAGTGTGTAGTGAAAATCTCAATAAAATAAAATTCTAGTGCAAAATTTACGAAATATTTGGAAAACAGGCTGTACTGTAGATTTAATATCACAACAAGGCTTGCTTTGGAAACATAAAAATTAAAAAGTCACTAAAAAAAAGTTTAAAAAAAAAATTTTCTTTACTTTTTATACGTTTTTTCATAAAAAATTAAAAAATAATTTTAAAATAATTTTTTTCATTTCATATTTTAATTAAAATATTAAAAAGTTATTAAAATAGTACATGCTAGTGTAAAGACAAATTTGTACCTTACAGGGAAAAAATACATTTACATAATCTTTCTATACACCCATAAACTTGTACCTTAAAGAAAAAAAATAAAAAATAAAAAATTGTACATGCTAGTGTAAAGACAAATCTGGTGGGTAAATTTAGCAATTTCTAAGATGGAAAGTAATATTCAATATTTTTATAATTATGAATCATAGTTATAAGTATTTTGACTTTCAATATGAGACTAATCATTTTGTGTAATTTTTTTTTATATATAAATTTTATTTTCGTAATATTTTTTACCACCCCTCTAAAAAAAACATTATTTTACCAGATGTTGTTTATATATGACTAATATTAAGTTCATATTGGTTGAGGTTAAAATATGGAATAATATTAGGGATTATGAAAAAAATATCATGAAATTCTTTCTGAAGATTTTTCATTATTTGATTAGTATGGTGTTTTCTTGTATATGTAATCTAACGGTGAAAAATCTTTAATGATCATTTTCATGATATTTTTTTCATGATACCTAGCATTATTCAACACAATATCTCATCTAACCACCTTCTCAATCAATTCTAATATCATAAAATATTACGTATTCATATTCTGAGATTACTAAATAATTATCCCATTTAATAAAATATATAGAAGAATACATCCGGATCCGTAATAAATAAGGACCATCTTGGTCCTAAAACCCAACCTTGCTCGGATTTTCCTCCTCCAGTCCATTCCAGCCGACTCCAGTCCAATGATACGTCCTGTTTGGCCGAGTGCGATGATCTGGTTCCACATCGGCCTTTACACCTCCTGTCTATCGTTGATTACAGCTTTCCAGATGGATATCATCAAAAAAAGAGAAGGCGATATCGTATTCAACGTCGTCTTCGGTTTGTTCTTAGCCTCCTGGTTCTTTGCCAGCAACGTCACGGTCCAATACTTGGGGGCCAAAATAGAAAAGGAACCTACTAATCTATTTCATGGCTACGAACGCCTCGGCAAAATCGTTGGAGGTGCGGTCATGTTATTCGGAAACATTCTGGTCCACTATGTCACTGAGAATTCCGTTGCTTGCATGTTGGTCTTCTTGTTGCTTGCCTTTCACTGGCACTGCGTGCTATGTGTCATCCAACCTTACACAGATTTTGGGATTCTGGGTTTCCTTCTCGGTGCCTCTTTGAACAAGTCTTGGAGTCTTTTCAGGTTCAAGGGTTATACATGGCTTGTTTTGTTTGCTTGCATTTTCATCGTCACACTGCGGTTTTTGGTAGAGCCTCTTGCACAAGATGATCATGAAGATGAAGATGATCATGAAGATGGAGAGCAGAAAGCAAAGTTGCAGAGTGGAGGAAGCTGAAGACCCAAGAGTCAACAATGGCGATGATGATAAAAACATAAAAAAAAAAGACTAATATCTGTATCATTATCTCTGTACCACTATTATTATTATTATTATTATTATATTAAAATGTTATTGTGTGAATTGTCACACTTTTTTAATTATGCAACTTGCATTCCTACTTAAATAGGGATTTTTAGTTTAAGGTTTTGATATTAGAGTTTTATAAGATAAATGGTGTTTTTATAATATTTGAAATCTCTCAATATTTTCACAAACTTTTTACAAAGAATTTTTTTTTATTGAGGAATTTTAGCTCTTTACAGAGAAATGTTCAATTTCCCTAAAATTTTTCTCTGACGAATTAAAATTTTAATAATATTATTGAGGGATCTTAGTTAATAAAAAAAAAAACATGTGGACCTCTCCTAAAACTCAAAGTTAGAAATAGATGTTTCACTAATTTTTCTATTTAAATATTGAAAAATTACCACTCAATGATAATTTGAAGAAAAAAAAAATGTTTAGTGCATTTTTAAGAAAGATTTTACAGATACATTGAAAAACTTATGTCTTTAATTATTTTTTTAGAATTACACTAATCTATAATTCCCCCCCCCCCCCCCTCCTCTCCCCCTCTCTTTCTTTTTGGCTATATATATTTTGGATTTTTTTTATTTCATTTATTTTTTAGATTTGTCTTTATAAAACGGACTACAAAGTTAAAAATGTTTAACATAATTTTGAAAAAATATCACTAAAGTGGTCATGTTTGATTTGATTTCCATAAACTTGGTTAAAAAATTTTCAAAAAAATTAAAAATTAAAAATTAATTTGATAAAAAAATGAAAAAAATCAAAAGCACTTATGATTTTTATATAGTTTTATCTTTTTGATAAAAAAAAAAAATTTAAAACTTTTAAAAATATATTTTTGATATTTATTTTTTTATCAAAATAGTTCTTATTTTTTCAAAAAAATTCAAAACATAGGCATTTCCCCGCACCCACTAAATAAAGTAATAGAATAAAATTGATGATAAATAAATAAAGTCAATGTCTTCTTTCAGTTCACGCTTGGAATTCACACTTGAAAAAAATAAAATATATAAGGGTTCACAAAGTTTGAATTTCGGGAGAGAATGAGATAACCGGGTCCCTTTTTTCTCTCTTTCTTTTCCTTCTTTTGGCTCGCTTTGTTTTGTTCTCATTGGGTTGGTACCCTCGGAAATCATTCCCGAGTTAAGACTCTTGTTCCTGCATGTGGTTCGGTGTTGAAGTTTCTTGTTCCGGAAGGTGCGAGGTCAGATCCAGAGTGTCCGGGAGCAAAGCAGAGAAATTTCTGGGCTGCTGGGCAGGGCCACACGTGCGGGGTTAGGCCGCACGTGCAGGAGGCCAAGCCGCACGTGCGGGAAGAGGGGAGGTTTTGAGGTTTGCACACTGCCTAAAAGGCACGTGCGGGGCTGAGGTGCGGCAGAGTCACCGCACATGCGGGGAGGAAGTGCCGCACGTGCGGGGATGGGCGTCGCACGTGTGGGATCTGGGCAGTCCGAAAACTCTGTTTTTCTACCCCTTTGGTCCGAATTTGTATCACATTTGGGGCTTTCCTTTTTCACTCAAAACCTCATATTCTCTCCTCATTCTCTCTAAAAACCCTCATCTAACACTTAAAACCCTTTGAATCCTTGCAAATCCTTGGGATAGATCATCACCTCTCTCTCTAAATTTGGAAGATCTAAGCTAGAGTTCATCTTGGGGTGGTAGAAGAGTGAAAGATCCTCCATTAAAGCTAGTGTTTCATCATCTTCCTCATCAAGGTCTTGAGGTAGGAAAATCTCTATGAGTTATATATGTATTTATGTTAGATTTGGTTGGTTTTAAAAGTTCCATAAATGATATTGAAGTTTTAGTCTTGTCTCATAAATGTTAGGGTTTCAAAATGGGTTTTTGATCTCTCGCTCTTCTCAACTATCCCCTTGAAGATTTTAACTCATGTAATGGTAAGTGTGGCATTTTGAAAGAAAAGAAAAACCTTTCAAAAGAGGGGAAAGATGTTCATTTTGATTCTTGTCATAAACCCTAGAAATTTTGGGGATTTTTGAAAGATGTAAACATGTTTGAGGACCCCTTGTTGTTTTAAAATTTGAGAGTGAAACTTCATCACATTATTTAGTATAAATGGTGATTTACTTGTGTGTGAGAAAGGAGCTATTTATCTTAGCATTATTGTTGAACATTTGAAAGTGCATTGTTGTAAAATAACAAATGGTTGTGCACCTTGGTCGGTGAAAATGGTAAACCTTGGGAATTGATGATTGAAAGGCATCACTTGTAGTCTTGAAGAAGGCCGCTTTATAGTGAATTGGTCATGTTAAGGGATTGTTGTCGCTATAAATTGGTGGCTTGGCCATTGTGAAATAGTGTTGAGGGGAAGTAAGGAATGATGTAGAAAATGATTTTGTTGTGGAAATGTTTTAAATGGAAGGATGTTTTGGGTTATTTTGTATTGCAATGTGTCTCCATTAGATTTATCATTATCATTGCACATCCTCATCATGTTTATTTTGAGAAGGACTATATTATAATATGAACTATGAAGTTGTGCACAGGGTAAATACGGTGGTAAGTCCGGTTAAGGGGTGTAGACGAATTTGATAAGTTAGCCTGAGAGTCCATGGTGAAAGACCAGAAAACCGCACGGATAGGTGTCGAGCCTTCCGGTAAATACCGGTAAAAATGACAGTTTGGTAGTACTCGTAGAGTCTACTTGCAGACACCAGCCTAGGGATTACCAGTGTCGTATTTACCGCCCCTTGTGATTACATAGTTTAAATTTGGAAATCGATGAGATTGTAATTGTAAATGGAAATGCATGGTGTTTCTCAAGAAATATATGAATAATATTTTGAAAAGAGCATTGCATCGCATATGCACTTGCATTTAATTTTGGCCACCTAACATAAATGTATATACTTTGTTTGATATTTCTCTACTGGGCTTTATGCTCACCCCTATGGGATTTGGTGAAGGTAAAGATGTTGTGATCTCGCCATGCTGAGGGTGGGGGTATGTTTTGGTGAAGAGTAGATCACTTTATCTTTTGTTAAAATTTTTGTAAAGCCTAGGGCTAATTTGGTACGGGTCTGAGAGACCACTTTTGTATAACCGGGCTATGGACTTGGAAGATGTAAGCCCTTAAGGGCGTTTTATTATGTTGAGATTAGGTGCTTCACATGCTATAGATTCATATATTGTTTTGTGTTGTGAATGTATATTGCATGTGGAACTTTGTATTAAACCCATTTATTATATATATGAAGATGGGAAAGTTATTGTCATTGTATAGTGAAAGTTCGTTCTTTTGGGAGTTCATGTTGGATTATTTTGGGGCGTTACAGAGAAAGTGCAAAAACAACTGCTCCAAAGTCTAGCCCAAGGGGGCCACATGTTTGTTTGGCAGAAGATAGCACATGAAGAAGCTAGAATTGAGCTACTACACTATGGCAGACGAGTTATTATACAATGATCAAAGAATTATGAAGGCAGTGTAAAAGAAGTTGATTAAGCCGAGATCAACAATGGCTCCCACTCAATAAATTTAAGTGCAAGTCAAAAGGCAAATGAAGTTGTAAGACGAAAAATGACATTTGGATGCCTTAACCGAGCTATCTATCTCGGCTGAGCCATAACGTTCTGTGCAGCAGTGCAACACGAATCTTGGAGACAAGCGATAAAACTTGACCGAGCTAAACACATTCGAACGACAAAGAAGATGAACCATGATGGGGCAGAGTGTCCGTGTATCACCTATATATAGAGAAATGAAAAGGCGAGCTGGTTCTAAATCTGGGGGGCAGTGCAACATAGCTGGGGCTTCCGCACAAAGCCGTTGAGAGGATGTCACGTGGTCTAATCAAGATATGTTGTCAGAAAGGTCAGACGATTGCAGGATTAAGTAGCTTGGCAAGATAAGGAAATCCCAGTCATGCTGAAGCGGACGGGATTAAGGGGCAATTGAAAAAGAGATTTGTGCCGAACAAATAGGCCGAACAAAATCTAATGTGAGCCCATAGATTTGACAGAATCCATTCAGAATAAACCATGGCCAACTGAGCTAGAGAGCGATTGTTTGGTGTTAAGCTCGACTGGGCTGGTTGTATTGGTAGCCCACCGAGGCTGAGCAAGGTCGGCATGGACGAGTCGGTCTGGTTGGACTGGGTTGAAGGTAATCAATTGGATGATTCAAATCTAGGCAGGTCGAAAGTGATGCATCTCCTAAGGGCAGATAGTAGCATCGAGTTGTGGGTAGCTTGATAGGAACTGCTACGTGCCCAATCGAAATGTAAAAAGAGGGATCCACTAAAGGTACGTGTCAATACCATTTAGCGGTTTGGCTAATGTTGTTTGGCAGTATTAACGCGTACACGCGTAAGGAATAAAAAGGGCAGTACAGCCACTCATCCAAAAAAGGACGACAGAAATAGTGCGCGCACAACCTTGGGAGACAAGGCAGCCACCTAGATAAGGCGCGTGACCTTCCACTCAGGGGGGTAAGAGAATTCTATCAACTCTTTCTCTACATTCCCTCTCTCTCTCTAAAGTGTGCTAACCTGATCGTCGAAGAGGTTTTCCGGCTGCACACCCTCCAAGTAGCTCATTGCCATTTTGTTCTCAAGTTGGACGACTCTGTTCGAAGTTACATAGAGCTTGAACCTAAGGAGTACGGAGAGCAACGAATATTTACTCCCCGTACACATATAAATTGGAATTTGGGATCAAGTATTAAAAGGACCATCTTCATCCTAAAACCCAACCCTAGCTTATATGTTCCTCCTCCAAGCCAAGCTAGTCCAGTCCAATCCAATGTTGCGTCCTGTTTGGCCGAGTACTGCGTTCTGGTTCATCGTCGCCTATTTCACCTCTTATCTATGGTGGATGACAGTTTATCTGATGCATTTTTTTTGCAAAATTAGAATACCACAACCTGGTCATCTTCAACTTCTTCTTAATCTTCTTGCTCATAGCTAGCAATGTCATGGTCGAATACTTGGTGTCCAAAATACAAAAAAGAACTAATAATCTTTTTCATGGCTATGAACGCCTCGAGAAAATTATTGGAGGTACGGTGATGTTATTCGGAAACATTCTGATCCACTATGTCACTGAGCATAGCATTGCTTGCTTGTTGTTCTTCCTCTTTCTTGCCTTTTACTAGCACTGCGTGCTACGTGTCATTCAACCTTACACCGATTTTGGGATTCTAGGTTTTCTTCTCGGTGCCTCTTTGAACAAGGCGTGGAGTCTTTTCGGGTTCAAGGGTCACACATGGCTTGTTTTATTTGGTTGCATTTTCATTGTTGCACTGCGATATTTTGTAGAGCCTCTTGCACAAGATAAAGAAAAAGTTGAAGATGAAGAGTCACAAAACTAAGTTGTATGTCGGGCTTCTGGTTTCCAACAATGGTGATGATCAAGAACATATCTATATTTTTATTAGCAATATAATATATAAATCCACTTTGTACACCTATTTCTTAGAAAAATATTTGATTTAAATATTTTAATAGTGTGAATCTAATTATTAAATCTGAATAGTAATACTCTTACTATTATATGTACGATGATGTTGGTGTCACACTTTTTAATTATGCAAGTTGCATTCTTATTTTGACTATGCCAACTTCATGTTGACTTGGACGTTTGGGAAGATGAGACTTTTTGCTCCCTTGGGCGTTCGGCTTTTTTTTTTTTTTTTTTTTTTTCTTTTTTTTCAAAAAAAAAAAATATATGTTTTTAATATACTTTTCAAAAATTATGTCAAATTTTGTTAACTTTTCAGTCAATTTTGTGTTGATAAATCTAAAAAGTAAATAAAAATAAATAAATTTTTTAAAAATAAGAAATAAACCAAAGGGTGATGATTGAGACCCCCTCCAATTATCACCCCCACCACCCCCACAGACACGTGGCAGGTGGTGATTGGAGGAGAAGGAATTAAAAAAAGAAA
This sequence comes from Camellia granthamiana, assembly GCA_036172215.1. Taxonomy (NCBI): domain Eukaryota; kingdom Viridiplantae; phylum Streptophyta; class Magnoliopsida; order Ericales; family Theaceae; genus Camellia; species Camellia granthamiana. The sequence goes on from JAXFYN010000166.1 coordinate 251,682, forward strand.
AGAAAAGAAAAAGTAACCAATCAAGTGAAGAGGGGGTCAAGGGGGTGGAAAAAAAAAGGGGTCCAAGTCATTATTCTAAACGAAAAAGTCAACTGTTTTTTTAAAATAATTAAAAAAAGAATAATGCTTGGGACCCCCTTTTGGGGGTCACCCCCTCACCCCCTTTGCCACATGGCGGGGGGTGATTGGAGGAGCAGAAAAAAAAAGAAAAAGAAAAAGAAAAAGTAACCAATGAGAGAGAGAGGGGGTCAAAGGGGGTGGGGGGGAAAAGGAGGGATGAATCATTGTTGTTAAAAAAAAAGGTTAAATTACACTCGCTTTTCCTGAGATTTTTGACGATTATAGGAATCTCCCCTATAATTTTAACAATTACAAAAATCTTTCTTATTTTTAAAACTATTATTAAGATTCTCTCACAGTTAATCTTCTGTTAATTTATTTAACAAAATATGATGACGTCATGTATTATGAGTGAAAAATGTCAAGATTGCCCTTATATATTCAAAGAGTAAATTCCACTCACCTCCCTAGTGATTTTACAAAAAATTAATAAAAACCCATACATTATTTTAATAATGTTAAACAAAATTATTAAATTCTATACAATATTTAAAAAAAAAAAAGTTCTAAATTGTTAAGACAAGCTATATAGTAGAATAACCAAACATTACCTTATCTGAAAAAAAAAAAAATCCTAATAAATTGACCACCATTAAACCTTATACTAGATTAAATACAACCATTTATTTGAAAATTACGAAACAAAGTATAAAAGATGTTTTATTTTTAAGAAAGACTACCAATTTTATAAATAATTATTTTGAGAAATCAGAATTTGAATAAAAATTTAAAAATACATATAGCTATTTGATTTTTTTTTCATATGAAAAAATACATATTTGGAGAAATTATCCTGCCCTTTCCATTTACTTTATTTTATTTCTTTCATTTTTTTTTCTATTTATTTTTCCATTCATTTTTTTTCATAGTGTCACTACATCAAATAACAATACCATATAATTTATTATTACTAGTAGTAGTATTATTTGTTCTCTTCTTTATGTCTTCTCCTCAATTTTTTTTCATCGTTTTGTCTCTTTCATCAATGTTAGCTAGCATCACCCAATACCATAGCAACTTACGAAACATGAATTTTCTATTGTTTTGTAAACATATTTGTGTATTAATTTTTTTTAAGAAAAATAAACATAATAACTGATGATACAGTCCGTTCTCAGTAGATAGGCTGGACTGATCCAAGCTCTTCAAGCCCACGTCCGAGTGATGAAGCCCACTGGAAGACCTGCAAACAAGTTCGACGGGGAACGGGATAGTCCCCCGGTGAACCCTCCGGCGTGTGAATTAGAAGTGGAAGTAGTGAATATAGATAGATAGATAGAGAGAGAGTTAGGGGAGTAGAATAAAACTTAAACCTCTTATTGTCTTCAAACCTTGCTTATATCCTTTGGTAATCATTTCACTGTCCCTGCCGTCCTGTCCTCACCGCCAAAAGCTTGTGTTGTTGCTTATATTGTTCAGGGCAAGGGGGTGCTATTCCGACTGAGGGGTGTTGTCGCAATAAATGCTGTGATGGGCTGCATTAATGGTGATGTGCTGTGGTAATAACTTTGCAGATCTTTGTCTCCTGACGTGGCCTGTTCTGCACCTGCCATGTGTCCGAGTATCATTGGTCTTCCCTGCTCAGTTAGCCTCCAGCTGTCTTGGGTTTTACTACCCGGGTTATGCAATGGGGTCTAAATGGTGGGCTTGGGTTTGTTCACTGTGGGCTGTGGTCCTTGTGGGCCGATCCATGTCAGTAGTCCGCCATTCCCGAGTGCAGCTTCAGTCCAACGAAGGGAATAGTAATGAGGGAGATGAGTTCGACCGGCAGGGAGAGGCCGACCGCGAGGGTGCCGATTGTGAGGGTGGCCGAGCGGGAGAGTCTGACCGTGAGGGTGGTTGAGCGGGAGAGGCCGACCGTGAGGGTGGCCGAGCGGGAGAGGCCAACCGTGAGGGTGGCCGAGTGGAAGAGTCCGACCGTGAGGGTGGCCAAGCGGGAAAGGCCGACCGTGAGGGTGGCCGAGCGGAAGAGTCCGACCGTGAGGGTGGCTGAGCAGAAGAGTCCGACCGTGAGGAGTGCCGACCACGAAGGTGGCCGAGCGGAGGGGCACAGGGCTCAAAAGGCGGCGTGTCACGTGGTGATTTGAAGTGGAAAAGATAGGGTAAGGGGAGGAGTCAGTTCATCGTGACCATACACGTGGCAGAATTGTGGGGTGGGGAAGTGAGCCGTTGGAGTAAAAATGAAACGATAGGTAATTTTGGGGTTGAAAAGACAATTTTGGCGGATGATTTGAAAAGTTTTCAAACTGGCGAACATTAATTGGGACACTTGGAATACGGGGAAACCGTGGGCATTTGGTATCATACGATTTACCTACTTCTTTACAAAAACTCAAAACATCCCGTGTGTTAATTCCTTCGTTGCTCACGATACACCTTTGAAGCATTTTTTCGATTTTCTTGCACCTGCATCAGAAGCGATTCGCAGACATAGCTTAGAAATGGCCCAAGAAGAAACTGCGATTGTGAGGGTGGACCCGTTAGGAGACGATAATGCGGAGGAGCTAGCGGCACAATATAGGGCAGAAAGGGTGGGGGAGTCGGGGTTGCGCTCCTATGGTGCCACCGTGATTGCGGCGCCGACGCCAATCAGTCAGGTGGAACCAGATCACTGGCATTCGAGGGCTGACAAATCCATTATTACTACGGTGGAGTTGGAGGCTATCCGCGAAAGGTACCAGATTCCGGCGGAGGTGGAGTTGTCGCTGCCCATATCAACAGAGAGGCCGTCTGATGCCAGGTCAGGAGAGTTTTCTCTCTATGAGGAAGCCCTAAAGGGGGGGCTAAGGTTGCCACTGCCACAAATAGTGGTGGATGTGCTTAACCATCTGGAGGTAGCACCAGGGCAACTAATGCCCAATGCGTGGAAGATTTTATTGGCTTGCGCAAGTGCATGGCCGAAGGCGAATGGAGGGCAGGCCATGACTATGGACGAGTTCTTCGGCTGCTACAAGGCGTCAGGGCAGCAAGAGACTTGGGTCACCCTTCAGGCGGCGGCAGGGAAGGGTTTGGTGGCAGGGTTGCCAACTTCCATCAAAGGTTGGAGGCCACGGTGGTTCTACGTGTCCACCTCTGGAGGGGCTGGTGTGCGCACGGTGTGGAAGGTGCCAACCAGGTCTGTAGAGCGAAAATTGGGGGCGGCGGCAGAGGAGAGGGTAAAGAGAGTAAAGGAGTGGAGGGAGAAGGAAAACACGAAGTGGGATGAGCTCGTTCAGCCATCCGCGCTATTTGAGGCGGGGTTGGATCCGAAACCGATCGGTGGGGACCTTGACCGAGCAGAATTGGAGGCCAGGAGAAGAGTGCAGGAGGCAGAAGACCAAGCCATCTTGGTGAATGCTCAGAAGTTCAAAGAGTCGCAAGCCGACCGACCACCCCAACCAGTTGCGAGGGAAAGGATTCGGCCGCGTCCTAAGCCTTTGGGAGAGAAGAACTTGGGTGAGTTTATGCCGCGACCGCTCCCAAAAGACCCTTTGAAGGAGAGGTCGTTGAAGGAGATGGAGGAGTTGGGCGTGGGGAAGAAGAAGAAGAGGTTGAGGCGGAGTGAGGAAGAGCCAGCACAAAAAAGGAGAAAGGAAGTGAGGGTGGAGGAGGCTAGTCAGGCCAAACAGGTGGAGGGGGAGAAGTGGAGGAGACCCCAGAAAGGGTGGTCGTCCCAGAGGTGGTGGACGTATCCTCACAAGTTAGGGAAGTTGTGCCAGTGAGGGCGGCGATCGGCATAAGGGTGGGGAGGAGTGTTCCTGAACAACCCCAGGGGGGTCCCGCGCCCCAGGAAGGTGGGGTCAGCCTGAATACAGCCATCTATCATGCTCGTGCTGTGGCTGGACGGCTGGAGGGAGAAGAAGGACCAGCCAGGTCTGGAGCAGACCGCTTGGTGAAGATCGTAGAGGAGGCGGCTCTGCGCTCGGCATCAAGATTTGGTGAGGCTGACCTGCTAAAGGGGTTATACTCCGCTCAAATGGAGGTGACTACCTTAGCGGGGGCCCTCCTGAGAAAGGCGGCGGCTGCCAAGCTGAAGGCAGATGAGGCCAAGGCCCAGTTGGCGAAGGAGAGTGCCGACTGGAAGACTGTCCACACCGATCTGCAAGCAGTTAAGTTGGAGCTGGAGGACGCACGCCGCCAGGTTGTGTCGCTCGAGTTCCAACTGGCTGGCGAGCAGAAAAAGTTGGAGGAGTCCAAACGAGCCTGTGCCATTGCAGTCGAGCGTCATGAAGAGGCCATGAATAGCAATGAAGAGCTGGTCAGGCAGAAGGATGAGGTGGATGCGAAGGTGGAGGCTCTGTAGAAGGAGCTGGAGGGCGAGCGGGCCAAAGCAATGGAGCAGAGGGAAAATTTGCGTAAAGAGTTAGAGGCAGAGAGAGGAAGGGCGACTGCTGAGAGGGAGGCTCTGCAAAAGGAGTTGGAAGCTGAGAGGGCCAAAGCTTCTTCTGAGAAGGAGATCCTACAGAAGGAGCTGGATGAGGAAAGGGCGAAGGCAGCCTCTGAAAGGGCTGCCTACCCCGATCTGTACATCGCGGCAGTCGATCAATTCAAAGGATCGCCTAAATTTCAGATGGCGGTTGATGCTGCGGTCGCCGCCAGCTTGGCGAGGGAGGAATCTGGTGGGGCTGGCCCATCAAGGGCGACTGTTGGGGGGAGATCTGAGACTGAAGTCATTGAAAGCTTCCAACAATCAGACTTCTACAAGCACGAAATGGCCGAGTACTGGGACAGCGGGTGGAAGATGTTCAAACGTAGGGCTGAGGAGCTGTTCCCAGAGCTTGACCTGAGTAGTGTCACAATTGGGGAGGATGACGTGGCCCAGACTCCCCTGGATGAAGGAATTGAAGAAGCAGACCTGGTCTCCAGCGAGGATGAGGAATGAATTGAAGTAGTGTTTTGTTTTGTCTTTGTACACACATTGTAAAAATTATTATTATTTTTTTATTTTTATTTTTTTTATTTTTTGGAGTACTGTAGTGGACTGATATACATATTTTTGAATAAATAAAATTTCCTTTCAGTTTCTATGATTCGACCGTGTTTGCTTGCGTATGAGTCAGTGAACTATATTTGGGAATATCTCCATATAGAGGACTAACAAGGATTCAACAGTGAGGGAAACTAAAAGCTTGCTTAGGCATAGTGAAACTGAACCTGTACGAAAACTTAACGCAGAGTAGGATTGGATTAAGTAACAATTCAATGCGGAGTAAAGCTGGAGTTGTATGAAAATCCAGTGGAATTCAAGGTAGTGGAGATTGGACTTTGTATAGGATTACAGTGAAGTACTTTTTAATAGAGAGTAAAATTGGACTTGGAAAAAATCTTTAATACAAAGTAAAGTAAAAAAGCTCCTGAATGCACAATGTAGGCTAAAATGGGACTTGTATAAAAATTGAATGGATGAGAGTGACCGAGCGGAGTTAATCTGATTAGTAAGTGAAGCATGTGAGGACATCTATGGAATTTGACTAAGTAGAGAGTGATGTTAAAACTTTGATCTGGAATTGTGATTGAGTATCCTATTAAGGCTATGACTTATGGAAATGAGGTTGTAAGTAACGCATTCTGAACCTGCATTGGTGGCGCTCAGTCAGGTTGAGACTTGGGCTGTTGATTACGGCTGAGCCTGACGAGGGCTCTGGAAGTGCTCAGTCCGGCTGAGGCTTTTGAAGTGCTCGGTCTGGCTGAGGCTTTTGAAGTGCTCGGTCTGGCCGAGGCTCTTGGAGTGCTCAGTCTGGCTGAGGCTTCTGGAGTGCTCGGTCTGGCCGAGGCTTTTAAAGTGCTCAATCTGGCTGAGGCTTTTGAAGTGCTCGGTCTGGCCGAGGCTCTTGGAGTGCTCAGTCTAGCTGAGGCTTCTGGAGTGCTCGGTCTGGCCGAGGCTTTTGAAGTGCTCGGTCTGGCCGAGGCTCTTGGAGTGCTCAGTCTGGCTGAGGCTTCTGGAGTGCTCGGTCTGGCTGAGGCTTTTGAAGTGCTCGGTCTGGCCGAGACTCTTGGAGTGCTCAGTCTGGCTGAGGCTTCTGGAGTGCTCGGTCTGGCCGAGGCTTTTGAAGTGCTCGGTCTGGCCGAGGCTCTTGGAGTGCTCAGTCTGGCTGAGGCTTTTGAAGTGCTCGGTCTGGCCGAGGCTCTTGGAGTGCTCAGTCTGGCTGAGGCTTTTGAAGTGCTCGGTCTGGCCGAGGCTCTTGAAGTGTAAGGACTGCGAGTAAAAAACGTTATTGAGACAACAGGGGTAGCTGGAAGTGTATTCCGATGACCAAAATTTACATTACGCGTCGAAAAGAAAGTACAACAATTGAGCAGAAAGTACAATAATTGAGCAACATAAGAGCAAAAGCCTATTGAAAGTAGCGTTTCAAATGTTCAGCGTTCCATGGGTGGGGAAGGTCTCGACCTTCCATGTCTTGAAGTCGGTAAGTGCCCGGGCGTGTGCGAGCTTTCACAATGTAGGGTCCCTCCCATTTGGCTGTCAGTTTTCCTTCAGTCGGATTTTTGGTGGCAAGAGTGGCCTCTCTTAGGACAAGATCTCCTACGGTGAATTCCCGTGGTCGGACTTTGCGGTTGTAGTGTGTTCTCATTTTCTGTTGGTAGGAGGCCAATCTGACTACAGCGGTTTCCCTGAGCTCTTCAATTAGGTCCAAATCCGCCCGACGGAGCTCTTCAGTGAGCGCTGGATCAGGATGTAGAACTCGTGGAGTAGGCAAACCAATTTCCACTGGAATAACCGCCTCAGCGCCGTAAGTTAGGTGAAAGGGGGTTTCTTCAGTGGGGGTCCGAGCTTGTTGTCCGGTAGGCCCAGAGTACATTCGGCAGCTCCTCAGCCCAAAGTCCCTTAGCAGCTTCTAGCTTAGCCTTGATGATCTTCAGAAGGGAACGATTGGTGACCTCAACTTGGCCATTGGCTTGGGATGGCAAGGGGAGGAGAAACATGGTTGAATCTGGAGATCGGCACAGAACTTTCTGTACTTGGCGTTGTCGAATTGCTTGCCGTTGTCTGACACAATGGCCTGAGGGATGCCAAACCTGCACACGATCGATTGCCAGATGAACTTGGTTGTGTTCCGCTCGGTAATGGTGGCTAAAGGTTCAGCCTCTACCCACTTGGTGAAGTAGTCAATGGCGACGACTGCGAACTTGGTCTGGCCTCGGCCGGTGGTGGGAAGTGGACCAATCAGGTCGATCCCCCATTTGGCGAATGTATAGGGGCTGCAAAGCGTGATCAACTCTGTAGGCGGGGCATGGGGGATGTTGGCAAAGCGCTGACACTTATCGCATTTGAGGACAAAATCAGTCGCATCTTGATTAAGAGTTGGCCAAAAGTAACCAGTACGAAGTATTTTGTGTGCTAGGGACCTGCCGCCCGAGTGGTTGCCACAAATTCCCTCATGGATTTCATGCATGACATAGGTTGCTTGGGTTGGATTGAGGCATCCCAGATATGGTCGTGAAAAACCACGCTTGTACAGAATGCCACCATCGAGAAGATAATTAGACGACCGAGCCCTTACTTTGGCGGCCTGTTGTTTATCATCTGGGAGGGCCCCTGTCGTCAGAAATAGGATGATGTCAGATGCCCAAGGGATGGGTTCAGTCTGGAGGAACTGCACTTCGTGCAAGTCGGGGGTGATGGCCGGATGAGTTAGGTATTCGAGGCGGACTCCGTGGCTGAGGTCGGACTGGTCGGCAGAGGCCAACTGAGCCATCTCATCTGCTTTGGAATTTTCCGCCCGAGGTATGTGTTTGATCTGAAAAGTATTGAAGAGGCGAACAAGGGGGAGTGCCATGTCCCTGTAAGCCCGCATTGTGCCATCCTTGGCATCGAATTCCCCGTGATCTGACCGACGATGAGCTGGGAGTCACTGAACACGCGGATGTGGCTAACACCAATGTCTTTGGCCAGGCGGAGGCCTGCTATCAACGCTTCATATTCAGCCTCATTGTTGTTGGCCTCAAACAAGAGACGGAGAGCACATTTGAAATAACCACCTTCAGGGGAGGTAAGGATGAGGCCCGCCCCACTACCTTCCCTCCGGGATGATCCGTCGACATTGAGAGTCCAAGAGTGGGGGTCTTCTGGTTCAGCAGGGGTTGGTGGAGGTGTAAGAGTAGTGGTTGGGGTGGTATTGGTGAATTCCAGGATGAAGTCGACTACAGCTTGTCCCTTGATTGCTGTGCGAGGGCGATAGGAGATGTCAAACTGGCTGAGTTCCACTGACCACTGCATAAGTCGGCCAGAAAGCTCTGGCTGCTGGATGATCTTCTTCAGGGGTTGGTCGGTGAGGACCACTATGGAGTGGGTCTGGAAGTAAGGACGAAGTCGTCTGGAGGCGGTGACTAAGGCCAGGGACAGCTTTTCTAGCAATGGGTAATTCTGCTCTGCCCCCTGAGAGCTCAGCTGATGTAGTAGACCGGCCGTTGGACTGAGCCATCTTCCCGTATGAGAGCTGCACTAACGGCGGTGTTCGATACTGCTAAATAGAGGAAGAGGGGTTCGCCCGTGATTGCCTGTGAGAGAAGGGGGGGTTGGCCATGCATTGCTTTAACTGCTGAAAAGCCTCTTCGGATTCAGATGTCCATTCAAAAGTCTGCTGAAGGACTTTGAAGAATGGCAGGCACTTATCTGTTGCGCGGGAAATGAAACGGTTGAGGGCCGCCACTCTGCCAGTGAGTCTTTGAACTTCTTTAACAGTTTTGGGTGACTGCATCTCAATCAAGGCCTTGATCTTCTCAGGGTTGGCTTCGATGCCGCGCTGACTGACCATGAAACCCAAGAACTTTCCAGATCCTACGCCAAAGGCGCACTTCTCTGGATTGAGCTTCATCTGATACTTGCGGAGGGTGGCAAAGGTCTCTCATAGGTTGGTCAAATGGTCAGCGGAGAGTTTGCTTTTAACTAGCATGTCGTCCACATATACTTCCATGTTCCGACCGATCTGATGGTGGAAAACTGCATTGACTAACCGCTGGTAGGTGGCCCCGGCATTCTTCAGTCCGAATGGCATCACACGGTAATGGTAGGTACCTCGGTCGGTGATGAAGGATGTGTGTTCCCGATCGGATGAGTGCATCATGATTTGGTTGTACCTGGAGAAAACCTCCATGAAACTGAGCATTTGGTGACCGGCTGTGGCGTCGACCAGCAGATCTATGCGGGGGAGTGGATAGCTATCTTTGGGGCAAGCTCGGTTCAGGTCAGAGTAATCGACGCAGAGACGCCACTTGCCATTGTTCTTGCGGACTAGAACCACATTGGACAGCCACTTGGGATAGTCTACATTTTGGATGAATTGAGCCTCAAGGAGTTTGTCAACTTCTGCGGCTATGAGATTATTACGCTCTGGGTGGAAAATACGCTGCTTTTGACGGTAAGGACGGAAATGAGGTTCGATGCTGAGGCGGTGAGTTATGACGGAGGGGTCAATGCCTGGCATGTCTGCATGGGTCCAGGCGAATACGTCATTGTGCTCAGTCAGAAGGGCAGTGAGGTCGGCTTTTGCCTGGGGGGATAGTTGGCTGCCAATCTTAGCAGTTTTTAGTGGATTGGAGGAGTCGATAGGGACCTCGACAAGCTCCTCCACAGGTTCTCCTCTGACCAGCTCGTCTTCATCCCGGGCGTCAAGTCATTCGATGATCATTGCCTCCTTCAGCTTGGCTTCTTTAAGGGAGGCAACATAACACTCCCTGGCCATGGTCTGCTCCCCCTCTGACTGTTCCGACCCCGAGATCAGTGGGAAATTTGAGGGCAAGATGATAGGTGGATGTGATGGCTTGGAAAGTGTTGAGGGCGGTTCGGCCAAGGATGATGTTGTAGGCAGATGGCAATCAACTACAAGGAAGGTGAGCAACTTCGCGGTCTGCCGTGGGTATTCGCCGATTGTGATGGGGAGGTCAATGGAGCCAATGGAAGTCACCCGGTCGCCAGTGAAACCGACCAGGGGGGTTTGGAGTGGAGACAAGCTTTCTTCCCCAATCTTGAGTTGGCGGAAGCAGTTGAGGAAGATGATGTCTGAGGAGCTGCCAGTGTCAATGAGAACCCGTCTGACCTTGTAGTTAGAGAGGATGGCCGAAATGACAAGGGGGTCATCATGCAGGTAGCGGATGCCTGTACAGTCGGCGTCCGTAAAGGTGATGGGCTCTGTCCACTGTTTAGGCTGTTTGGGGGGTCGGGTCCACCGTGGCGATTGTTTTGTCTGAGCCCTGCCGTATTTTTCTAGCTCTGCCCTCTGAGCCGAGCGGGATGGTCCGCCGCAAGCAAATCCGCCTGCAATAACTCTAATTTCACCAACTGGCGGGGGTGGATGACCTTGTGGCCGGGGTTATTGCGGAGGTCGATCATGGCCTTGATTATGTTGGGCTGGCTGCCGGGGCGGGGTGCGCCGGCAGTTATCTCTGCGGGGCTCGGTCCTTTGCCTCTGTTGGGGGTGGGCATCTGTGAACCGGCTGAGGCGCCCCTGACGTATGAGGGCTTCCACCTGGTCCTTGAGGTTGACACAGTCATCAGTGTTATGGCCATGATCCTGGTAAAAGCGGCAGTATTTGGACTGGTCTTTCCGACTGGAGGGGGTTCGGGAAGGTAATGGCCATTTGAGAGGGTAATCCCGTTGAATCTGATGAAGGACCTGTTCCATGGGGGAATTGAGGGGTGTGTACCGCTCGAACCGACCGGTCGGTCGAGTTTGTGCCGACCGGTCGGTGCGAGGGGGTCGGTCGGTGTGGTGGGGTGTTTGGTTGGTGTACTGGGTGTTTCGGGGTTTCGAGTCCTTTCGCTTGTCTCTGGGGGTCGGCTGTTTAGTGAGTGGATCCTGCCGAGCAGCTAGGGAATCCTCGGCATCCATGTATTTCTGGGCTTTGGAGAGCAGTGCGGCCATGGAGGTCGGAGGGTTTTTGGAGAGAGAGAAAAAGAAGTCGGACGACCGTAGGCCGGCCATGAAAGCCGTGAGGATGACCTTGTCATCGTTTTCCGCCACCTGCAGGGCTTCGGTATTGAAGCGAGTTACGAAGCTGCGCAATGATTCCCCCTCGGTCTGACGGATGTTGAGTAGTTGGGTAGCCGGGCGTCGTTGATGCTGAGCCCCGATAAAATGGCTTAAGAAAGAGTCGCTGAGATGCTGAAAAGTGGAGACCGAGTCCGGTGGTAACTGGCTAAACCACAGCCGAGCCGACCCCTTCAGTGTCACGGGAAAGGCTCGGCACATGATTTCGTCAGGGAAGGCATGGAGGATCATGAGGGTGCGGTAGGTCTCCAGACGGTCGACCGGGTCGGTTGTGCCATCGAAGGAGTCAATGGTGGGCATTTTGAATTTGGCGGGCAGGGGTTTGTCTCGGATGAAGGCGACAAATGGCGAGTGTGCGGTGGTGGAGGGCTTATGCTGGATATTCTGCATAACCCCTTGGAGCTGGAGCTTCATGGCGCGGAGTTCAACGTCCCAAAGGGGAATGTTGTCGCCACCAGAGGGAGGTAGGTGTTGGACGCTGCTGGCTTCGCCCTCGGGGGCTGGTGTTATGATCGATGGACGTGGGGGTGGAGGTGGTGGATTGACATGTGGGTGAGGGGGTTGGAAACCTCCCGAGTTGAGTGGGTTGGGTTGTGGGACAATATGACTCGGAGTTCGTTCCGGATGGGGTGGAATGTCTGGAGGTGGTGGTGGAGGAATAGGGGGGTTTCTCTGGAGCAGAGCATTTATTAAGGCCTGGTTTAGCTCGGCCATGCGGTTGATGCTGTTGGTAAGCTCGATGAAGTACTGAGGTGGGTTGTTTGGATTGGGAGGGTCAGTCTGGGGATCGACAGCATTATGGTGGGAAGCCATGGATCTAGTCGTGACCATACACTTAACGGGTGGGACGTAAAAGGTTACGGGAACGGGGTCTCCGGCGGCAATGAGCACAACTGGCGCACGGACCAACCAGTTCCCACAGACAGCGCCAACTGATGATACAGTCCGTTCTCAGTAGATGGGCTGGACTGATCCAAGCTCTTCAAGCCCACGTCCGAGTGATGAAGCCCACTGGAAGACCTGCAAACAAGTTCGACAGGGAACGGGATAGTCCCCCAGTGAACCCTCCGGCGTATGAATTAGAAGTGGAAGTAGTGAATATAGATAGATAGATAGAGAGAGAGTTAGGGGAGTAGAATAAAACTTAAACCTCTTCTTGTCTTCAAACCTTACTTATATCCTTTGGTAATCATTTCACTGTCCCTGCCGTCCTGTCCTCACCGCCGAAAGCTTGTGTTGTTGCTTATCTTGTTCAGGGCAAGGGGGTGCTATTCCGGCTGAGGGGTGTTGTCGCAATAAATGCTGTGATGGGCTGCATTAATGGTGATGTGCTGTGGTAATAACTTTGCAGATCTTTGTCTGCTGACGTGGCCTGTTCTGCACCTGCCATGTGTCCGAGTATCATTGGTCTTCCTTGCTCAGTTGGCCTCCAGCTGTCCTGGGTTTTACTACCCGGGTTATGCAATGGGGTCTAAATGGTGGGCTTGGGTTTGTTCACTGTGGGCTGTGGTCCTTGTAGGCCTATCCATGTCAATAACATTTCATATTTATAACTAAAAAAAAATTGACTTACAAAAATTATCAAATGTTACCTCATAAATATATATATATATATATATATAAAATTATCATTTTATCCTTTCACAATCCAATATTATTCTCAAATTTTAATTATCATTAAAAAAAAAAAGTCAATATTTCTCACCTTAATAATAAAATTTCAAAAAATAAATATAAAAATGAAAAAATATCTAATCACGTTACAATAAATTAAAATTAGATGATAGGAAATGAAAGATAAAGAAATTATTTGAGAATAATAAACTATTTAAATTTGTCATTTCTTACATTTAATTAAAATAGAATTTTACTTGAAGGAGTTTTACTTGAAGGAATAAATTATTTGAAAATAATAAAATACTCAAATAATTTTTTATTTATTACATCTAAAATCTATATCTCCAACTTTGTTTCTTTCATTTAAATTATTTTTATTAAATTAAATCTCAAAATTAATTCATATAGGAAATATGGATATTCTTTATTAATTTCATTAATGGTTGGTTTTATTTTATTTTTAACTTATAAAAGTTCAAAACTTATAGTGGAAAAAAAAAATACAAAGTCAAAGAAATACAAAAAAAAAAAAAAAATTGTGAGAAATAAAATGATAATTTAATATATATATATATGTAAATTACAATTAAAGGGTATTAATTGTAAAGGGTATTATGGTCATTTGCAGTACCAAGTTAACACCGTTTAACTTAAATTAACGAGAGGGTGGAATTTTGACAATGTCAGAAAATGTAAGGGAAGTTTCTGTAATTATTGAAACTACAGGAGAGATCCTTATAATTATCAAAAACCTCAAGAGAGATGAGTGTAATTTACCCTTAAAAAAAAATTCTAACCCATCTGGTCGAGTAAAACCCAAAAATCTAAATTCTTTAAAAAAAAATCATCAAAAACAAAAATAAAAAACAAAAACAAAATTTACCGAAAAAGCAAAATCCTAGACACCCGACGTGAGTACAATGAAGATGTACAACACTCATTAGCCAAGCTCAATTGAAATGGGAAAATTATGGACTTTGATTGTATATTTTTTTTCCAACTATTTTGTATCCAACTAATCATTTTCTTCTCCAATGTTGCGTTCTATTTGACCAAAGATAAAATTTGATAAAAAGAAAATAATGTACAAACTCACTTTTTAAACCCGTTTTATAAATTTAATGAGGGGAAAGTGATATGATTGATTGGTATGATTGATTGGTGATTAGAGAAAATATGAGAGAAAGTGTTACTTTTAATATTCTAATTGAATATCACATCACTGGGCTTGAAAATTGACTATAATTTTTAATTTTAAATATCAATGCTCTTTCATAAGAAGAAAGGAGCATTTTGTCACAACCCACTGAGTTGCATATACAAAATCCCCACAAAAGGAAGGCTCAAACAATAGAGGCTAATAAAGGATTCCAGAACCTTCCGGAAGACTTGAGAAATTGTAGGAGTATTGTACATAATTTTAGAGCTTGTATAGAGGATTCTAGAATATGTTTTAGATGGTTTAGGAAGATTGTGTAAGGTCCTAAGAGAATTCCACGCACAACATTAATTGTATACTCTAGAATATTCCTAGGTTGCCTATATAAAGGGTGAGGTCTCATTTGGCCAAACCATCCAAGAAGTTGTAATCTATCCAAGTGAATACAATCACAAGCATTCTCCAAGAATTTTTCTCTCTAAAATTGTTTCTCTCTCTAGAATTCCTCAAGAATGTGTGAATCTCTCCTAACTCTCTTTCAAGAAGGCTTACTTAGGTGTAAATTAGGCGGGGGTGTCAAGCATCTAAGGACGCACGATTGGCTTGGAAAAAACCAAGGTCGTGACAATTTATACGTCACATTTTGTTTTTTGTTCTTATTCTTAAGTTGAGCTATATCCGATCTATACGTCATGATGGAGTTGTTCATTATTGCCTCGTAAATAAATATATAAGATTGGTAATACCGTAGGTTATGAACTCTATTATATGCATATGAAATCACATCTTTTATTTTTCAATTACCCTATACAACATATAGACTTAGATGGAGCTATTATTTTTTAAAATATAAAGCATATAATTTTTTATAATATGAATGCTCCGGCTGGGCCAAACATTCAATTTATTTAAGGGGAAGTTATGGGCCGGTCCCATGGACCGGTCTTAATACCCATCAAATCTTCCCATTTTTGTTTTCTCATTTTACCCCTAGCTATCACACGTGTGAAACACGCCATTCTTCACGACTTCACTCTTCCCCAAATGTGCACGTGAAAGACACACAATTTCTCAACAACTCTCAAGCACGATTTCTTAGGGTTTTGGAAATTTTGAACAATCGACGAGATCTCCGGCATTTTCATTGAGATTTTGGAAAAATCTTCCACAGGTTTGATCCGAATTCCGTAGAAATTGAAATTTCAAAGAGATCTCCATCGTTTTGATCCAGATTCTGAAGAAATCTCTGGCATTTTGATCAAGATTCCGAAGACATCTCTGGCATTTTGATCGAGATACAGAACAAATCTCCAACGGTTTCGACCTAGATTCTGATTCAGACATACGCATCTCTCCCAATTTAGTTGATCTCCGACAATCATGCAAATAAAACGTGAGCCATGCTCATCTTCCTTCTTCTTTCATAACCCTAATTACGTAAATCAAAATTTGACTTGAACTTATGTTGATTTTCTGTATCATACAGTGATAAATTATCAGTCGTATTCATCTTCATCATGCTATCTTCATGTTCATTTGCAATTTGGAATCTAAATTTTGCTATCTAGTGATAGATTTGCTTAATTTGCCTAATTGAGTGATAAATTCTTCATAGTTTGCATAGTTCAGTGATAAATAAGATTAATCTTCAGTATATAATCTTTGTTTTCTTAACTTAATTGACTAATAAATCTTCACGGCGTCTCATCTGTAGTAGGAAATTATTTATTTACGCATTTTTGTTTATGTTGTAAAGTTGAATTCATTGTTAGTGAATTGAACGGGGTGGGGGTTCCATGGTTTCAAAGCAATTCAATAAGTTTTAATATAAATTCATTCTAAATTTTCTTTACTTTTTGGAGCATAAGTGAAATTAGTTTTGGTTACGTTAAGACCCTAAGGGGATGGTGGGGCACTCATTTGATGTGCTTTTCTAACATACATAAAATGTGAACAAGTTCAAGTTAAAAGTAGATAGAGAATTTTGTGAAGAAGTTGGTCAAATTTATCACTCAAGTTGGATTGTGGTTTGTTAGTTAGAATTTTGATGGTTATCAAACACATGTTCTAGTAATTTAATCAAAACTTGTGTATCAAAATTGAACTTATTTTACTACAGTCAGGCCACATTTCAACAAACTTCTTGACTAACACAAATAAGTAATGATAAGTTTTGAACAAAAAATAGAATGAGCAAAATTTTTATCTTGTTGAAGATAAAACCATATTGTGTACCAAAATGTCTATTATTAAGGTAATAATATATCACAGAAGTAAATAGTGCTTCAAATAACTTTTTGACTTAAACCTATGTTAATTTTTTGTATTATACAATAATAAATTATCAATCGTATTCATCTTCATCATGATATCTTCATGTTCATTTCCAATTTGGAATCTAAATTTTACTACACAATGATAGATTTGCTTAATTTGCCTAATTGGGTGATAAATTCTTCATAGTTTGCTTAGTTCAGTGATAAGTTCTTAATTTTAAGTGTATAACCTTTGTTTGCTAAACTTAATTGACTGATAAATCTTTATGGTGTCTCTTCTCAATTTTGTATATTACACAATGACAAATTATCAATCGAATTCATCTTCACAATGATAATCTAAATTTTGCTATTCAATGGTAAATTTGTTTAATTTGCCTAATTGAGTGATAAATTCTTTTTAATTTGCCTAGTTCAGTGATAAATTATTCTTAATCTCTAGTGTATAACCTTTGTTTGATTAACTTAATTCATTAGTATATAACATTTGTTTGCTTAACTGAGTGATAAAAATGCTACATGTAGACACCCCATTTTGACGGGCCCTAAGACTTGCGTGCTTTCTTTCGAACACCCGATGATAAAAGTTCGAATGTGCTATCGTACAAATTTCTCAGCAGGAGAACCGACTTCAAGCTTTAATCCCAACCTTACACCTGTTTTGGCCAAACTATTTTTGACCTTTGTTTTTTGTCACGACCCAAACCCGGCCCTATGGGTTTAGCACCGTAACTGGCCAGTAATCCGAGATTACCGAAGGCCTGCTGAACAGTCATACAGTAAAACAGAGTACAGGGCCTTGCGGAAGCCAATACAGTAAATAACTAGTGTCCATTGAGCTGTGACAATCTGTATGCCAAAAACATTTTTCATGCATTCATACAGTTCAGAACAGTACAGTCTATACAATCATATACAAACGTTCAGTACGGGGACTTAATCCCTCGATAACAGTACGGTCAAACAGTAAACAGTTTATACAATAATACAAAACAGTCAAGAGACAGGTGGGGAACACAAAAACACCCCAAGCCATAGCATGGCGTCTCGGAACCTCGCAGTGAGGCACATAGGCTGGCTTGACAAAACTGGGGACTAACCCACGCTCCTAGCTCCGGTTTCACTTTCTCAGTCGTTTCGTACACCATCTCGGGCCCAAGCAAAGGCCCATCTCCAACTTCTGCCCAGCAAATTGGAGATCTACATTTTCTGCCATACAATGCCTCGAAAGGCGCCATACCAATACTCGAATGGTAGCTGTTGTTGTAGGCGAATTCAGCCAACGGCAAATGACTTTCCCAGTTTCCCTGAAAATCAAGGACACACATTCTCAATAAATCTTCTAAAGTCTGGATGGTCCTTTCTGATTGTCCATCTGTCTGAGGATGATAGGCATTACTCAGCCTCAATTCAGTACCCAATGCAGTCTGTAGGCTTTGCCAAAACCTCGATGTAAACTTCGAATCCCTGTCAGAAACAATAGACACAGGCACTCCGTGCAGTCTCACAATTTCATCAATATAGATAACAGCCAGTTTGTCCGCATTATAAATTGTCTTGACAGGTAAGAAGTGAGCAGATTTAGTCAGTCTATCAACAATAACCCAAATAGAGTCCATACCTTTCCTAGAGCGAGGCAATCCAACGATAAAGTCCATCGTGATATGCTCCCATTTCCATTCCGGTATGGGTAAGGGTTGCAATAATCCAGCGGGTCGTTGATGTTCAGCTTTGACTTGTTGGCAATGAAGACATTTGGACACAAAGTCGGCAATTTCCTTCTTCATTCCTGGCCACCAAAAATTCTGTTTCAGATCTTGATACATTTTCGTATTCCCCGGGTGGATAGACAATTTTGAATTGTGGCCCTCTTGCAGAATTCTTCTTTTCAGTTCAGTGTCATTCGGCACACACAGTCTTTCTTGAAATTTCAGTACACTGTTCTCAAATTTGAACCCCGGTTTCGGTTTTGAATCTCTTTCTTCAATAATCTTCTTTAAGAAATTATCCAGTTGCTGTTTCTCTTTAATCTCTTCAATCAAGGCTGGTTGAGCAGAAATAGCAGCTAAGGTTCCACCTTGTTCCTTCAAAACAATTTTAATTTCAGACCTTTCAAGATCACAAAGCAATTCCTTCTGTCCAATCAGCAAACAGGCTAAGTTCCCAATCGATTTTTGGCTCAAAGCATCGGCAACGGTGTTGGCTTTTCCCGGGTGATACAGTATTTGTAAGTCATAATCTTTAATCAGTTCTAGCCATCTCCGCTGTCTCATATTCAGTTCTTTCTGAGTGAAAAAGTATTTCAGGCTCTTGTGGTCAGTATACACTTCACATGCTGCTCCATACAAATAGTGACGCCAAATTTTCAGTGCAAACACCACTGCAGCAAGTTCTAGGTCATGGGTTGGGTAATTCTTTTCATGTGGTCTCAACTGTCGGGAAGCATAAGCAATAACTCTCCCATTCTGCATTAAAACACAGCCCAAACCCTTATGAGAAGCATCACTAAAAATAGTATAACCATCCGTACCTGTAGGCAAGGTAAGAATTGGTGCAGTCACGAGTCTAGTTTTTAACTCCTGGAATGCTGATTCTCTCTGGTCAGTCCAGTCAAATGATATCCCCTTCTGTGTCAACTGAGTCAGTGGTAAGGCAATTTTGGAGAAATCTTTGACAAATCTTCTGTAATACCCGGCTAGTCCCAAAAAGCTTCGGACTTCAGTCACATTTGTTGGTCTAGGCCAGTTTACTACAGCTTCAATTTTTTGCGGATCAACAGAAATTCCATCTTTGCTAACAACATGCCCCAAAAACATTACATGATCAAGCCAAAATTCACATTTAGACAGTTTAGCATACAGTTTCTGTTCTCTTAAGGTCTGCAGGGCAAGTCTCAGATGGTGTTCATGTTCTTCTACAGTCTTAGAATAAATCAATATGTCATCAATAAATACCACAATGAAATCATCAAGGTATGGTTTAAAAATTCTGTTCATAAGGTCCATAAATGCAGCTGGGGCATTGGTAACTCCAAACGGCATAACTAAAAATTCATAGTGGCCATACCTCGTTCTAAAAGCAGTTTTATCAATGTCTTCTGGTTTAACTTTCAGTTGATGGTATCCCGATCTGAGATCAATCTTGGAAAACACTTGTGCACCCTGTAACTGATCAAATAAATCATCAATACGCGGCAATGGGTATTTATTTTTCACAGTTACCTTGTTCAATTCACGGTAATCAATGCACAGTCTCAGTGAGCCATCTTTCTTCTTTACAAACAAAACAGGTGCACCCCACGGTGAAGTACTAGGTCTGATAAACTTCTTGTCTAGCAGTTCCTGCAATTGTACTTTCAATTCCTTCAGTTCAGTTGGAGCCATTCTGTAGGGAGCTTTAGACATTGGCTGTGTACCCGGAATCACATCAACAGTAAATTCAACTTCCCTATCAATCAAATCCCCTGGCAAATCATCTGGAAATACATCTGGGAATTCTCTGACTATAGGAATACAATTCACATCAGTTTTAACACAATCATCAGTAGATACAGTCAGTACGGAACACATATATCCTTTACATCCCTTTCTAATCAATTTGACAGCTTTTACAGAAGAAATCAGATACGGAGGAGGTACTACTCCAACCCCACTAAATACAAATTCAGGTAAACCCGGTGGACGGAAAACTACTTGTTTTGTTACACAATCTATAGTGGCATGATATTTTTGTAGCCAATCCATCCCCAATATTACATCAAAATGATCTATGTTCAACGGCAGTAAATCAATAAACAGATGCATATCCCCAACAATAATCTCACAAGCAGGATACACATATGCACATGTCATGGATCCCCCAACAGGTGATGATACAGCTAATAAGTAATTCATAGGTTCTAAGGGTCTATTTAATTTTCGTGAGAAAGCATGCGACACATAAGAATGTGTAGACCCCGAATCAATCAATACGTATGCATTTTGAGTACAAATAGGGAGGATACCTGACACAACGGTCTCAGTATTCTGAACGTCTCCCGGTACTAGGGCAAATACTCGGCCCTGCCTCATAGGCTCTTTCCCGGTAGCTTTGGGGTTAGGCTTTGGTGCTACATTTGATGATGCTGCGCTCGGTGTAGCTTTACTACTAGCTGGTGGAGCAGAAGGGCAGTCTGTAATTCTGTGGCCCACCTTGCCACATCTGAAACAAGCTCCTGAAATCTGGTAGCAAACCCCTTTGTGCTTATTGCCACATACGGAGCAGGGTGGGGTAAACCCACTCCCTTGGCTGGAGCTAGTTGTTGACCCCGTGTTCTGTTTCTTGTTTGCAGAATTATGTTTGCCTTTCTTGAATTTGAAACCCTGTCTTTTACTGCGCCATTCAGTTGTTGGTGATTCAGTTTGTTTCAGTGCTTCAATATTTGATTCAGCCATCAAGGCTCGATCAAGAACACCCACATAAGTCGGCAGTTTCAACATATTAACTCTATCAAGGATAAGAACATTCAGGCCGCCTTCAAACTTCCTGGCCTTTTTGTAATCGGTGTCCACCATATGCGGTGCATATCTAGCAAGCTCGGTGAACTTCTTCTCATATTCGGCAACAGACGTTGTGCCTTGTTTCAGTTGTTCAAATTCAGTTACCTTTCTATCCCTGACACATTGAGGAAAATATTTTTCAAAGAAGGACTCCTTGAACTGAGCCCAAGTCACCACAGTGTTGGTGTCACGGATCAACATCCACCACCTTCTAGCTTCTTCCTGCAATGTAAAGGTGGCTAACAATACCTTATGTGCTTCTGAGCACGGAAAAACTTCAAACAATTTTTCAGTCTCCAAAACCCAAGTTTCAGCCTTTAGCGGTTCTAAGCCTCCCTGAAAGGACGGCGGTTTCATCTTGCTGAATTTATGAGTCAGTGCAATAATGTCCACCTCATTAACGTTCACATTCTGTACATTCTGTTCCGGGTGAACCGGAGGAGGAGGAGGTGGGGGCTATTGATTCTGTTGTTGATCTAGTCTTTCAATTACCAGCCCCATCATTTGTTCAAGTCTGGCCATTCTGGCCTCAGAGGATGATGGTTCAGTTTCATTTGCAGTGCTTGCGTTATCCATTTCACTATAAGCAGTTATAACAGTTATCATTATAAGCAGTTGTATACGTTAACAGTTTAACATTTAGCATATAATCAGTCAGTCATAAGCACACACTTTTCAAGTTCATGAGATGCCCTAATCACTTTTCTAGGACACCCTATAGCTCATTTGGACACGTGTGTGCGGTATAACTCGTGGTTAAGTATCGCTCTGATACCACTTTGTCACGACCCAAACCCGACCCTATGGGTTTAGCACCGTAACTGGCCAGTAATCCGAGATTACCGAAGGCCTGCTGAACAGTCATACAGTAAAACAGAGTACAGGGCCTGGCGGAAGCCAATACAGTAAATAACTAGTGTCTATTGAGCTGTGACAATCTGTATGCCAAAAATATTTTTCATGCATTCATACAGTTCAGAACAGTACAGTCTATACAATCATATACAAACGTTCAATACGGGGACTTAATCCCTCGATAACAATACGGTCAAACAGTAAACAGTTTATACAATAATACAAAACAGTCAAGAGACAGGTGGGGAACACAAAAACACCCCAAGCCATAGCATGGCGTCTCGGAACCTCGCAGTCAGGCACATAGGCTGGCTTGACAAAACTGGGGACTAACCCACGCTCCTAGCTCCGGTCTGGCTGCTGAAAACCTACATATATATATAAACAGTGAGCTAAAGCCCAGTGAATAACATAATGCGTAAAGAGGTTATGAATGAATGTTCTTATAGTAATGAAAACAATTCATTAAACAGTATTTCGATCTTTCAGTATGTCAGTCAATCAATCATATGTGGTACATCCATTAGCCTATAAACAGTAGGTCCAAAAGGACCGGGCCTCAACAGACCCAACAGTAGTGATGGCCATCAATCAATAAACAATATGGTTCCACAAGGAAACCGACAGAGCTCTGTAACAATAACAGTAAGCAATAAGTGCTAAGGATGCCACAGTACAGTTCACAATACAGGACATACATCCATTCAATAACAATATCAGTTCAGTAAACAGTTCTGTTCAGTATTCAAAAGATAACCATTTTGAACATATCTTTACACAATCTGTTACTCACAGAGATTGGGCTAATAGCAGCTAGAGCGCGTCCCCGAAGCCAACCCTAAACAGTTAACAAATAGAGAACACACACTAAGTTCACAATCGGGAAGGATAATAATTAAATCCCTAAATTTCCTCGGTGTGGTTCTATGTCTAAATCCTCATTGAGATGCCTTAAACTAGGCCTAAGAATGCCTAGGATGGGATGAGGATGCAAGGATGCGCATGGAACACAATTGCAGAATTTTCAGTGAAACAGAGTCCCGCTCGAGCGCAGGTTTCCCCCGCTCGAGCGGACAAGCAAACAAAGGTCCCCGCTCGAGCGCAACATCCCCGCTCGAGCGGACCAAAAAGTACTGGATAGGTGAAATCTCCGCTCGACGCCCGCTCGAGCGTGTCACCCAGTCCTCCGCTCGAGCGCCCAATACTCCGCTCGAGCGGACTGATGCACAGTGCAAGATGCTGGGAGCTCGATTTCTCCGCTCGAGCGCTACTTCGTCCGCTCGAGCGGACAACAGAAATCTGGAAATCCCAGATTTGAGTTCCAAGCTCAAAACCAAGTTCAAAAGCAACATTTTCGATCCTCTTGGGCTATTTTCTGGAAAAACTCTTTTAAACACTTAGAATAACATGTTTCAAAACTCAATTTAAGAAATCAAAGCCCAAGGGTGTTTAATTCAAACCCAATTTCAAACCCAAATTCAAACTATTTTTCAAGAACAATATGTAAACATGCAATGCATGAGTTTTAAACCAAATTCAAGCTTCAATCCTTGCTCTAAAGAGCTCAATAGTTGGAAAACATTTTGAAAACATGGACCATAATATAAACATGGACATGCATGTACAATTTCAACATGAATTCAACTCAAGATGCACCAAGATGGCCATGCATGCATGAATGGAACTCCAATGCAACAATTATGAACAAAATCAAGACTCAACTTCTCTATAACCATGATACATGCAAGATGGAGCTTAAAGATAACAAGAAGACAATGAATTTTCTTACCTAAGTCTCAATTACAAGTCTTGCAAGCTCAATTGTGCAAATACACTTCAAGTTCTTCTAGCAATTTCATCAATGTGAGTCCAATTCTCTCTTATCTCTCACTCTCTCTAGTTTGGTCGGTTGTGAGGCAACAAAATAGCTGAGGGAAAGCTTGATCAACATGTAATAAGGCCTAATATAATATTCTAAGTGGCCCACTAGGAGTGGCAATATGGTAATTAAGTCAAACTCTTCAATTGGCTTTATTTAATCTAATTTAATCATTCCTAATCAATTTTCAAATAAATACACCATAAAATCACATAAATTCTACTGATTACAAAACACTAAACGGTTTCTAATTCGGCCGCCGATAAAGCCTTCAATTAGCAGTTTAAACATATAAATTCAAACAGATAATCAATCAATCAAACAGATGCAATATGCAATTCAATAGATAAACTTATTCAATTTCAGTTCCGATTTCAATCGGTCTATTCAGTACTTCAGTTAAGTCCATTATCAGTCATCATCAGTTCAGTTTAGCAGTAACCAGTAGCTAATTCAGTAGTTCATCAGTGATCAGTACGAGGGTTGTTACATTTTTTAAATCTTTTGGTTGTGCAATTTGAAACATTTCTAGAATGTCCCGAGGCTCACCTTTTCAAACTCTAAATGTCATTTTTTTAGTAGACTGAGTAAAGGATATAGTGGGAATGAATGGAAAGGGATGGAATCCTCTAAAATACATGTTTCTCCTTTCAAATCATACTAGCTTTACCTTATTGATCTAACGGTATATTTTTCATCTGGCCGGATGAAAAATGCAATCGGGCGGATGAATAATGGTACGGGTGGCTGAATTGTCTGGGTACAAAGCATTTTCGGGAATTTTGATTTTTTTTTGTTGTTGCAAATATCTCAGATATTTTGTCAATTGACTTCTTATTCAAGTTTCACACAAATATCTTAGATATTTTGCATTGGCTTCCTCCATAAGCTTTGCCTCAAAAGTCTATATATACAACCTCTCCACCTCATTTCAAGGGGTTAGCAATTCATTTCAAAAGGTTAAGAAATATGTTCTAAGGGTTAGAGAGCAACCACCTTTGAACCTCCATCTTCTCAACTCTCCACCTCTTTCCTTGATGCATACACAACCAAAACACCACTAAAGCTTGATCTTAAGGCTTCTTGCTAAGTGTTCAAGCCATATCCAAGGACCTTGAGAGTGTTTGGAAGCAAGTTTGGTAATCAAAATCTCTTTCTTACTTTGAAAGGTAAGAGTTTGAACTTTTCTTATTCTTTTCTCATTTCTTTCTCTTTTTTCTATAGCTTTTTGTTGTTCTAGCATGTGATCCTCTTTGGGATGTGAATGGCTCTGTTGGATTTATTTTCTAGTGTGGCCTAATAACCTACATATTTTTTACATGTTTTATTTTATTTGGACTCCACAATCAAATAAAGCCAATATTTGAGATAAAGTTTAGTAATTAGAATTTTAATATAATTACTCTTCTAAGATAAGAAGGAAACCTTGATGGACGGGAATTCTTCTAATACAGTTTATCTGGCCCTCTTCTCTCCTCTATATAAGGATGGGTGACTCCCCTTTTATATCATAAGTCTTTTTTTCCGTCACTCTAAGTTCTATAGTCATTCTAATTAAGAGAGACAGAGAGAAGAAGGTGAGCCAATAATTCAAGGTTCAACTACTAGGGGTATTTTCTCAACTTCTTTAATTCAATGGCTAACAAAGGTATGTTCATTTTATTCTTGAGTCATATTGAATTCAAGATCCTATAAAGTTCAATTTCTCATTATTATTATAGTTACATGTACATTATTTACTTATATGTGGTATCAGAGCCTGGTTTTGTGAATCAATATACCTTAGAATAATAATATATTTATGAATATTATTATTATAATTATTCATAAAATGTACTTTTATTTTTATTATCGACATCGTTTTTTGAATGATCTTTACACACCATTCACCGTTGAGGGTGCAAGGACGTGGCTTGTACTACTGACCACCTATTAGGTGCAGCCATTGATGCTGCTCATAAAGCCGATGCCACTGCCGAGTTCATTTGCTCCAATGGCTGGAACATACTCTGATCAAACCCAGCTGGAAGATATCTTCCATGATTTGCTCCAACGGCTAGAACATGTGTCTCTACCTCTCTCCAACAGCCAAAAGCCATTAATGCTATAAAGAAGAAGCTCTCCTAGTTTGAAAAACACATCCCTTCAATACAACAAACCCAGAGCATTCAAAAGCAATCAAGAGCTTTTAATATACTCCATTGTACTTCCATTTTCATATCTGAGTGAGTCTTAATTACCTGTGACCTTACACTTTCATATCCATCTTTTGAGAGAGAATATTTGTAAAAAGGGAACAGTTGAACCTCTTTCTCTTGTTTCTTATTTTCTGAGTTAAACACTTGTAAAGTGAGGCATTTAGTTGAGAGATTCTCAACAGATTGAAGTAAGTCCTTTGTAAAAATCCACAAGCTAGGAGAAGTTTGGTGGTCCATTGATTCTTATTGAAGAAATTCTCAAGAAGGTCTCTTGAGGAGTGGACGTAGGCCTGTGAGCCAAACCCCTATAAATCTTTGTGTCAAGCTCTTCTTTCCTTTCCATTTACTTTCTGTGTGCTTATTAATTTTCTGTTGCATTTAATCTCTTAGTCTTTGAAATCTATTTTTTGGCCAAATTTTTAATTACCCAATTCAACCCCCCTCTTGGGTTGCTTTCCTGTATAACATAACTGATAAATGGCCGAATTTTAGAAATTTTTTTGTTTAATTTTGGGGTTTTTGTAAGCTATTTAGTAATGGAGCTATGCTACAGAGTTTGAATGGGCCAACATGCCTCACCCCTTCTCTTTTTGTGCTTTGCTGAAGTTGAATCACAATCTGATATTTGCTATGCCTCTACTATATTTTTAAAGGAGAAAATATTGGTGACTCTATTATAAATTTATTTTCTTAAATCAACTCTGTTGCTTCAAAAAATAAAAATCAGATGTTCTTGTGCTTGATTTATATTTTATTCTATGAGCAATGATTACATAGGCATATTAGTTTAACTTTATGATTATCTACACCCAGTTTTTATTTTTTCTTTCTTTCCTTTTTTTTTATAATTAAATTCGTTTTTTTCTTCTTTTTTTTCTTTTTCTTTTTATGATTAAATTCATTTTTTTTTCTTTCTGTAACTTTAATTATAGTTTTTTGGGGCTACGGAACAGTATTTTATTTTTGTACTACTTAAATTTGTGGAAATAATTTTACAGGTTGCTAGAAAGTGAGTATCAAGGGCATTTTTTCCATTTTAAATTTATTAGAAAATAGTATCCATCTTATTTGGTTTTGGTTTTGGCTTTTAAAAAACAGTTTTCAGAAAATTTTTATTTTTTATTTTTTCTATTCTAATGTTTTCAATAATTTTTTTTAATATTTTAAGCAAATTTTTAAAAAAAATTTTAGACACACTTAATATAAATACACTTAAAAAGTATAGTATTTGTGAAAAAAAAACTTTAAACAATACTCTAAATACCAAAAAATATAAGAAAAAAATTGTAAAAATTCAATACATTTTTCGTATTTTTGTGTATTTATTAATTTTTTAAAATATGTTTTCACAAAAATTTTACTATTTATATACATTTAAGTAAGGTGTATCTAAAAAAGTTATAAAAAAAATTCTTAAAATTTAAAAAATATTCACTACAAACAAAAAAATACGAAAAATAAAAAATTGAATTTAGAAAAGTAAAACCAAACAAACTGATTAATTCTTTTTTCTCTTCTAAAATCTTGCAATTTTTGTGGTGAAATCTATGATCGAAAAATTATAGTGCCAAAATAATATATATAAAAAAAAAAACTCGGGCACCAAACACCAAAACACATATTAAAAAAAAAATTGAAATAGATAGAGGGAGACACCTAACTCTTGAGATTCTTCTGATCGAAAGGAACAAGGGTTTGCACATAGAAGATAGAGAGAGACACCAAACCCTTGCTCCGCCATTGTTGCACCTCTTTCTATAGTCAAAAACAAAAGCAATAGCAAAATCAAAAGCCCCATCAGTATTTTGAATCGCCATTTAAGTATCGTCGAAGTCAAAATTCAGAATCGAAGACAAGGACAAGACAACGAATCATCTGAAAGCCCAAATCTGGAAGCTCTACCTCCTCCCAGCGCCGCCTCTGCCCAACGCCACCTCTACACAAGAGGGTTTCAAATCGATATTGGGACATAGATTAAAATACTTTCCAAGCTCTTGAAGAATCTGCGATTAGGTAACCAAAAACCTTAGTTCTTGAATTTTTTTTTGTGTTGTTTTGTCTAATGCCCACCATGAACAAATGAGGAAAAAACCAAAATCTTTTTTTTTTCCCTCCTCTAAGCCTCCATCTATTTCGGAGATGTTTATTTGAATCTTATATGTGAATGTGGGAGCCGAATAAATAGCAGAATCAGAAGCTTACACTCTAGAAGATAGACATTACTCGGCTCTAACCTGCATGATCAGGAAGCTGAATACAATAAATAGGCTGAGTAACTATTGAACTATGGGGCCGAATAAATAAGCGAATAGTGAGCAAAAAGTGGATCAGGCTCCGAGGCCCAGGAAACGAGTATAAATAAAGGAACAGCAGTTGAAGAAAGGTATGTGAGAACTAGTATGCTTAACTTAAAATACAAGTAACCCAGAGAGAGTAGATACTGACTTGTCCGTCGGAGTGCTAATTCCGGTACCCCCGACCGGAGTGTTCATATGTTTTCAGGTGTCTATTTGAGGATCACGAGCGTCTTCTAGGATCAGAAGAGTATTTCCAAACCACATCCCCACAATTAGCGCCGTTTGTGGGAATACTCAAAACATCCATGGCGGGTGTAACGGAAGACCCTCTAATAGTCACTAATGAAACCACTCAGAGAGACAACCTCACTCCAGCAAACATGCTTGGACCGGAGACTATCCCTGCAAGACGCGCTTTGAACTTCGCCTTACCCTCGACTTTAGAGCATGAGGCAATGCAAGCGATCATGGAACAAGCGAAGCAAAACGAATAGAGGTTGGAGAACATGATCGCTGAGAACGAACGTCTCCGTCAGGACTTGGCCTTGGAGGTAGCAAAGTCCAAACAAGCTGTACGCCAAGATCCGGAACGGCCTCTGAGGGCAGGTGGTCGACGGCGTCGAGCCCAACAACAAGACACTGATAGCGACTTCGACTCATTATCCCCAGAGCCTAAGAAGAAGGGACGACCCAAGACTTCCAGTTCCTCTGAAGAAAGTCCACATATAAGGCATAAGCGCAGAAGAAATAGTTCAGATGAGGAAGACCAGCATAATCCCTTTGTGCGATGGATCGCAAGGGCAGTTCTGCCCAAAAAGTTCAAAGCTCCGTCGTTCACTCTCTATGATGGAAAATCAGACCCCACCGATCACATCCGTCACTACAAGCAAGCCATGACATTGCATGCAGACGACGAGGCCCTCATGTGCCGAATATTTCCTAGCAGTTTGGGACCATTGGCTGTCAGGTGGTATTATAAACTGGAGCAGGCTTCGATCAAAAGCTTCCATCAATTACAGAAATCCTTCAGGGCCAGATTCATCACTAATGAGGTCCATCCAAAACAAGCCGACTCTCTCTGGGCAATATAGATCCAGCTAGGAGAAACACTAAGAGCATATTCGGGGCGCTATTGGGAGTGCTTTAATCTTGTCGACAACGTCTGCAACGACTCCATGGCCATCACCGCCTTCAAAATGGGTTTGCATCCTGATAGTGCTCTCCGCAGTTCCTTGACTAGAAGACCCCCCAAAACAGTCTGGTCGTTGATGAAGAAAGTTGAGGAATACTACAAAGTGGAGGATGACGCCTTGCGAGTTAAAGCCGGAAACGTGGCCAACAAGCCGGCCCCTTCTGAAATTGCTCAGCCAATAAATTCGGTACCACCTCAGACCCCCGAGCCATGGCATCGGGCTAAAAGAGACAAGAGATGGGATTCCCGCCAATCAAGCGACCAATGCTCCCACCGAGCAAATAAACAACTGCAAGTTGATAACAGGCGCACGAGGCGCACCGACAAGAAATATACGGAGTTGACAGAGCCGATCAGCGCAGTTATGTCCAAAGTCTAACACCTTCCGTTCTTCAAATGGCCGTCCAAAATGGTGGGACCTCCCGACACGAGAAGGCGGGATAGACGATGTGAGTATCACAAGGACCATGGCCATGATACTGAGAGTTGTTATGTATTGAAGGATCACTTGGAGGAATTGGTACAATATGGTCGGCTACAATAGTACGTCCGAAAAGGCAACTTAGCCAAAGCACTAGCCTTAAGACAGGATTCCCCTCCACTCAACGTGATCCACATGATATACAACCTGCTAATGCCATCCGCGGTGCATACGATTCAGTCAAATCCCGACCCTCAAAGTCAACTCACTCCGGCTAAACGGTCCCATGAAGCTGCGAGCATTGCTTTTGATGATTCAGATTTGGCCAGAGTGACACTTCCCCACATCAATCCCTTGGTAATTGAGTTACGCGTAAACCAATTCACAGTTGAGCGCATACTCATTGATCCGGGGAGCACATCGGAGGTTATGTACTACAAGACATTCACTAAACTCAGCTTCTCTGAATTAGATCTCTCTCCGGCCCCTTATCCACTATTCGGCTTCAACGCCAATCCAGAGTACCCGTTGGGGAAAATCACACTACCCGTTCGAGCGGGGTCTCGAACAGTGGATGTGGAATTCTTGGTCGTCAAGCTGCCATCGCCATACAATCTCATCATGGGGCGATCTTGGTTGCATGTTATGTAGGCCGTGCCAAGCACCTATCATCAGCTGCTACGCTTCCCGATAGAACACGGCATTGAGAAAATCCGTGGCTCTCAGAAATCGGCACAAGCATGTTATCTCCTTGCTCAAAAGACACCAAAGGAGTTGCAAGTGAACTCTATTGAGGTAACAGATAGGGAAAGCCTCGATGATGTTGGGCGGCTCCCAAATGAAAAGGCCACGGAAGACCTAGATCGAGTTGAAATAAACGGCAACCCAGACAGGTTTATCATGGTCGGCGCCTCCCTCAATCAAGCCGACAGACAACAGCTAATTTCCTTTTTGCTTGGCAACCTTGATGTATTTGCGTGGACTCCATATGAGATGTCGGGTGTAGATTCGTCTATTTCACAACACCGTTTAAATGTTGACCCTACATGCAAGCCGATCATTCAGAAAAGTCAGCGATTAGTCGCAGAGCACACCGCCGCAGTTGTTGAAGAGGTTGATCGGTTGCTTGACGCCGGGGCAATCAAGGAAGTGACTTACCCTACATGGCTCTCAAATACTGTGGTTGTGAAGAAGAAAAATGGGACTTGGCAAGTCTGCGTTGATTTCACGGACCTAGACAAAGCCTGCCCCAAAGATTGTTTTCCTCTCCCCAGGATAGACCAACTAGTAGATGCTACAGTATGTCATCAGCGTATGAGCTTCCTCGATGCCTACAGAGGCTACCACCAAATTGCCATGCATCCGGAGGATTAAGACAAAACTGCATTCCTCACCCCAAAAGGAACCTATTGTTATAAGGTTATGCCTTTTGGGCTGAAGAATGCAGGGGCAACTTACCAGAGACTAGTCACCACTATGTTCAAGGAGCAACTCGGCCACACTATGGAAGTGTACATTGACAACATGGTGGTCAAATCCAAGGAAGAGCAGAATCATATAGCCGATCTGAAGGAGACATTCGGCATTCTACGCAAATATGGAATAAAGATGAACGCTTCCAAATGTGCGTTTGGGATCGACTCTGGCAAATTCTTATGAAACACTCAAATTTGTCATTTTACGAAAATTTCGTCCATGGTAATCGGCACCCATGTATACACGCGGTTTTCAGGACTTTCACCCAGGACACACAAGCCAACTTAATTCAATGGAGTCCATCCCTTTTCTCCTCTCAAATATCATACATATACAATGTATTTAAAACACAATCATATTCAATGACAACAATTAAGAGATTAGTTTCAGTTCACCTAATCCTCATGCAATTTCTACGACAATCATAGTTATCTTCCACCAATAGCCCAAAACAGATATTTCTAACAAATATACAATCTCCAAGATAGATAAATTATCCAAATTTCCACAGGTGAAAGATAATACACATCCAACTCCACCATTTATATAAACATTCATCTAATTTCATATTTCCAATGCCAATTTCATTATTTATACAAAATAATTATCGTAAACATTATAGGGAAAAACTCCAATATCTCCCAAATATCAGCCCATGTGTCAAATTCAATCAATTTAACTCACCACACCCTCATATCTATACCCACAACAATTTTTATTACCTTTTTTTGAAACCCCTCTTTTGATTTTAAACCAAAACCCTATGTTTGTCTAAAATCCACCAAAACCCAACATTATTTACACAATCAACAAATAACTAAGTTAAAAATCATAGAAGAATGTAGAATGTCCCTACCTCAAGCTTAGAAGACCAAAGCAACAATGGAGGAACTTCAAGACCGCCGAAACCAAATCTTGTTCGGACAAAAATGAAGCTCTTGAGACGCTTTACCTATTTAACAAAGGCTCACGGGTAGAGAAACCAATGGATCTAGGTGAAAATGTAGAGAAAATGTGAGTTCTAAAGAGAGAAGCTCATGATCTAGGGCTTTGAAAAGTTTTAGAAAGAGAAAGAAATGAAAAAGTGATGTAAAGAGTGGTTGTTACGAACTGATATACGCATAGTCTGCTAGAGTGCAAGAAGTGACGTTCGAGCGTCAGACACAATAGATTGTTTCGCTTGAGTGCAAGAAATGACGCTCGAGCGTCAGACACAATAAATTGTTTCGCTTGAGCTCAAGAAGTGACGCTCGAGCATAGAATACACACTCTCAGTAGTTTTGCAAACAACAGACCAACACTCAAGCGCAAGAAGTGTCGCTTGAGCTGAGCCCGCTCAAGCGTAGAATACACTCTCCCAATATTTTGCAAACCTGCAAAAATACTGAGAGTTCACAAAGCCCGCTTGAGCACAAGAAGTGCCGCTCGAGCGAAGGAGCAAAATTCTAGGCATCAAGAGTTTGGATACTAAGCAACCAACCTACCCCAAACGCAATCATAGCAATCCAATAGCCAAATTCAAGTAAGAATAAGGGGGAAGAGACATGAACAACAATCAGAAACCATAAAACTCGAGTCTAGAAAATCAAATGAGTCGGGTCAAAATCGAAATCGCTATATATACGACATTCCTAGGCACTGTTGGGTATTTAGACACTAAAAACATTTAAATTTGACATTGACTAACATAAAGATATCAAGTAAAATCATAGATCATGTAACCAATTAACAAAAATAATAAAGAAATTTAATTACTCTTCCTTGGTTCATCATTCCCTCTTTAATTGTACTAACCATTCTTAGCTAATATGTACTATTATTTCTGGATAAGAGATTTGATTTCATTATAAAACTCATATTATTATATATATATTTTTTCATTATAAGCCATGGAGTTACGGGAATATTTTTTTTAATTTTCTTAATTGTCTTCTTTCTTAATCTATATGATGTTACATAGGTATTTTAAGGTCATGTTGTCCTTACACTTAATTATTAGAACTTATATTTGAGATGTATGATTCTTCTATTATCAATATAGGATAAATAGGAAATATAAGATTATGAATCTTATTTTGTTGTACTCTATTTTCTTTTCCTAGACTTGATTACATGGCAACAATAGTGAAGTGAGGATTTGATTTGCAATATACCATTGATGTTTTGTAGAACTTTCTTGACTTTTCTATTAGAGCCTTCACAATGGATGGGGACTTTCAAAAGCCATGTATGAAAACACAAAATTAAAATTAATATTAGTCAAAAACATTATTAAATCATTAATTTATATTTTATTTTGTTTATTTAAACATTGAGTGTGTGTTCTTGTTTAGTTAAACTTAGTGTATTTGTTTGGTTTAATTGAGTGGAATGAAACCTTAGTTACACATGCAGACTAAATTAAAAATTTCATGAGCTGCCAAGCTTCTCTCTCATTTCTTTTACTTTAACTTGTAAATAGGAATTTTGGAAATTTCCTAACTCTCATATCTTTGTTCTTTAAATTACCTCTCTAGTGAGTTGCTTAAAATGACAAATTTGTGAAATGTATATTTCTAGAGAGGAAACCCCTAATTTTCCAAAAAACCCTTGGAGATGAGATTATTGAAATTGAAATGGAATTAATGAAATGGAATTAATTGTGAAACTAGAATATTTGTTTGTGCCTTTGTTTGCTGCTTTAGATGCGCCTCTGTTTTGCTATTTTAGATGCGCCTCTGTTTTGCTGCTTTTGCTGTTTTAGATGTGCCTCTGAGTAGAACAAAGTCTTCATCCTTAATTGGTGAAGAAGCTTGGGCTAATTGATCTGCTATCTCCTTAATATGAGTCAAGTACTCTTCCATAGAACAAGAATTTGATAACAATGTAAAACTTGTTCATCAATTGGTGTATCTGTGATCTCCTTAATTTGAGTCAAGTACTCTCTTTTGTTAATAATGCCTAAGTGGGTCCTCTTTTTCATTTGATAGGCCAAGCAACCTGGGGAACTCCTCCTTCGAACCATATCTGCTAGAATTGAATCCTCCTGCCATCCCCAACTTCAATCCTAAAATTGGTCAGATAGAAGTTAACCAAAGAAAGACTAGATGAGGCGAGTAGGATTATTTCTTTCCACAACCTTGAGACATTGCTAAATTCAAATGGAGATGGTACCCACACTTGCCAGTACAAGGTTTGAATGTGTTTTTGCAAGCTTAACTCGTTCTATCCTTTTCATACCATTGCTTCGTGATAGTTTGATCCAATTATCATAAGACTGATAAAGATCTGAATACGTACTTATATACCAACACTTAATGCATTCTTGCAAGCTTAACTCGTTCTATATTTTTCAAATGTTGATTAATTTTAGTGGGAATGTAATTAGTAGGTTCAGTTAATTTCTACTTAGTCAAGAGGATTATAACCAAATTTATAATGGTAGCGAAATCCTAGTTCTGCTAGGAAATAACTATAAGAATCCAATCCTATGTGTAAGAACTCCAGTTAGAATTGACATTAGAGAAAACACCTTCTAACTTTTTAAGTTGCTTGTGACTCATTTGAATATTTCTATATGTTTCCTATAATGAAAATGAATAATTGTTTTTGAAAAACTTTGATGATAGTTACCACCATCAATGAAGCATTCTCCAGTTAGATTAATTCTCTATTTTGTTTATTTTATTTTATTTTTTTGAACTGGGCAGTAAAGCTGTGTGCAATTGTTAGTTTTGGGAGTGGAATTAGATCCACAGATTTTTACAAAATTAAATAGAAATGTATGCAAAAATATTATTATTAACAACGCTTTCTTCATTATTTTTTTTTATTGCAGGTAGCTAGAGGTGTAGTCATGTGTGTTTATGGACCTGAGTTTTCTGGTGCATTAATTCTAAGTTGTGATTATATGTGGAGTTTTTGATATATTTCACATTGGACAAATATGACACACACATGGATATTAATGGTTTTTGAAATCTTTGATGGTTTTGGTAAATATGTTTTTGATATAAATTTGTTGCAAACTAAACGAATGGATAGTTATTTTAGACTTGTAATATGTTCATGTTGACAAGTGGTCGTAATTAGATAGATTAACTACTATTTTGATTTTATAGTCCATGGTTTTTTGTTTCTAGATTGGATTTTGATGGATTAGTATGTTGAAATTGATTAGATGGACATGAATTATGCATTAATTGCAAATGTATTATAGGTATTAAAAAAATAGCATTAGATTTAAAAAATTAATTTTTGAAATTGAAAGCTCTTTTGTGACTAATAAAATTTTAGTTGCAATAGGTGTTTGTGAAGGTTCCAGGAATAACTATTGGTGACCATGGATGTGGTCACTAAAGCATAGACTTTCAGCGACTAAATAAATAGTCACGAATTCGGACTTTCAACAAATTTAAACCCTTTTAGCGATCACAATAGGTAGTTACAAATGTTAACTTTTAGCGACTAGAATATGTGGTGGCAAATGTTAACTTTCAGCGACGAAATTTTTGGTCGCAAAATGATCAACTTTTGACAAATTAAAATCCTTTCCACGACCAAAATATGTGGTCGCAAATGATAACTTTCCACAACCAACTTCATTTTTGGTCGCCAAAAACCTTATGTGATGGGCTTTTGGCGACTAAATTGCGACCAACTTTTTTTGGTCGCGAAAAACTACTAGCGACGACCAGATATGAGCTGTATGCGACCAAAAAGTTAGTCGCTAAAAGTGTTATTTCTTGTAGTGTCTTTAAGCCTTCCTCTCTAAACCTTCTATTAGGTGTGTCGCTGGGGGTAGGGAAGGTTTCGACCACCGCCCTCTCTCCTCCTTTCACCTTCTTTTTTTTTCCCCCTTTTCTTTGTCTTGTTGCTTAATAATATTAGAAACTTGTCATTCCAACCATTTTCAGCACCGCCGCCACCACATCGCCACCAGATCTACTACCTTCCCGCCTCCATGGATCCACCCTCACTAGATCTGTCACATTTCCTTTCGATCTGCCTTTAAATCATCTTCAACGGTAATAGGCATTTTACCTATCTAAACATTACTATAAAGTATATATTTTATTTTGACTATCAAGTGTTTGATGTTTCTACTGCAACCATGCTCTTTATTTTAGCTATTCATTCAAATACTATTAACTTTATAGAATATCACATCAGCAACAAAAGATTGAGGGAAATAATCTTAATGATTAAATACATTTTGCCTAGCCTTTGCAGGCTAGTTACATGTAGCTAGTGAATGTGAGTTGAGCTAATGTCTAATCATATGCCTAGTGTATTAGAGTTGAAAAAAGTGAGTCATGCTAGGCATTTTGAGTAACAAGCATTATATGCCTAGTGGGTTGGAGATGCTCTAGCCATTGGTGTTGACGTCGCCTTCCCCTCTTTTTGATCTTCCAGATCTGAGAATTCAAAATGCGAATTGAAAGACGACATTCCATAGTCACTATTTTTATTTTGTCAAAACAGCCAAAGATATGTATGGTATGATTTTAAATTAAAAGTATTTATTATTTTGGGCAAAATTCACTTTACTCCTTTGTGATTTAGGCTTGGAGCACTTTACCCCATATAATTTAAAAATAGGTAGAGATCTCCTATAATTTTGGATTAAATTACAATTCAAACTCTATTAACAGAATACTTGAAATGACCATAATACCCTTCAGACTTTTCTTCTTCATTTGTGTACTTCTCTTTGTTTTTTTCCCTTTCTTTTATTATATACAAATCTAACTTAAACAACATTTAATTTCTCATCAAAACATTGATTCAATTAAATCAGAAATTAACCTTAAGTGCCTAATTATTTTTAATCTATCTCTAACCATTATCCTAATTTAAATTTAATTATAATATACATACATGTATAACGTATAGTTAATATGTATATACAAAGTATGTATGCTGTAAACATATCAATGAATTATTTTGGAAAATAAAAATATATATATACATATACAGTAACAAAGCAGTTGATGGAGCCTAGTGAAAAAAAAACAAAAAAAAAAAAAACCTTAGATATATATACATATACATATATATGTATATTTACAGTAAGAGAAAGCATCAATGGATTTAATGGAGCCCAGAAAAAATGTAGAATCATTTGGGCATAATCTGTTGAACAATTAGTCTTCAATTCTTCAATAGGTGGTCTTTGGATTTCCAATAGTTGGCGACGATATTGTCTATGTAGAACAGAAATTTGGTGTTTCAAGTTGCGGTACTTAGTTGCATTTCTAAAGATAATATTTACACCCACCAAAAGGTATGCAAGTGATTACATCAAATTTGCCTCCAGGATACAATGAAACCTGATCTAAGGATTAAGTCTACTGGCATCTGCATTAACGACAGTAAATCAGAATACTCTTGACATATCAAGAAAACCAAGACACTAATAATTAAGTTTGTAGAATTTGATTACCAATAAGAATACCAATAAGAAAAGTAGAAACTTACTTAAGAAACTCTTGATGAAAAATCTAAATCAAAAGGGAGAAAGAGAATTGTAGGAATGCTCTAAGGATTTTTGGAATGATTGAAATAGTTGAATTCATTACCTATTTATAGACCTTGATGCACTTGATCGAATGGTCATGTCTTTTAATTGTATCTGATCATAACTGACTATTGGATTGACGATCTATGGTGTAGATCAATCTCACACCGAATAGATGCCTTGACTGATCACACCTGATCATGATCGAGGGTCATCCCAACTGTACGACCGCACGCACCTCTAATCAACAGCTATGATCAAACTGCTTCAGATCAGACACGTAACCGTTCGATTAGTTGGTTAATTCATCCCCAATGGATGCCACATCACTGTCACGCAGAGCTGACTTTGTTCCGTATCACACATGCCACGTTGGATCCACATCATCACTCCAACTTGTCCGATGCAAATAGAAAAGTGCCCTCATGGCGCTTTGCACTGGTGCGTCTGTACTATGTACAAAGTGCGCTATCAAACACCACACAACCCACTGCCTACGCCCACGTGCTTGTGTATGTGCGGATGGTTCAAAGCACCATTCTTGCAGTGTGAGTGCATGCTACAATTCCATATTCAAAGGAATATTCCATGTAGCACTTTATTAAGTGCTTCATGTTTTTCTCTATTTCTAATGAGGGACAAAGTCTCCAAACTTATTTCAAGCTTTCAAAAGAAAAACAAAAATGTTTTGAAAACACCCAAAAACTAAATCATAAATTTTGAAAACCATTTTGAAAATTCACCAACATTTCCCCACCATTTTCAAAATACCAGATGATGATTCTTGGTTCACTTGGTAGCTTTATGCATAGGCGAAGATATCTTACGACTTGAATCAGTCACTTAGTGAAGACACTTCAAACTTAGTCAAGATGGCATAGTAAACTTGTCTTTGAACTAATAATCTTATACCACTAATCAGACATGTCTCACACATAGTACAGGTTCCTTAGCCACTTTGCCTCTTTCTACAAGAGACCAATGCTACAAACTCAAACGTCATGGTTGAGTCTGTCATGCATGTTTCCTTCTTAGAACTCCAGGAGATAGCTTCTCCTCCAAGAGTAAAAATTCAACCACTCGTGCATGAGTGATCTTCACGATCAGTTATCCAACTGGCATCTGTGAATCCTTCCAGCACTACTGGATAGCCATTATAGACTATTCCATAGTATATTGTTTTCCTCAAGTACCTAAGTACTCTGTTAAACTAGGATTATTAGTGTATTTACTAAGTTTTCCCACCACAAATGCAATATTAGGTCTAGTGCAAGTCATGACATACATCAAGCTACCTATCACTCTTGAGTATTCTGGCTGATTAACAGTTCTTTCAGTATTAGGATACAATTTCAAAGTTGAATCAAAACATGTAGATATAGGTGTACAATTATATTGATTATATTTCTTAAGAATTTTCTCAATATAGTACGACTGGGTAAGAATCAAATTATTGTCCTCTCATTTGATCTTAATACCCAGAATTACATCAGCCAAGCTGATGTCTTTCATACTAAAGCTAGACAATAAGAAACTTTTAGTACTTTCAATGACATCATCGTCAGAACCAAAAACAAGCATGTCATTTACATACAGGCATATGATTACACCTCTATTGCCAGTAAACTTATTGTACACACTCTTATCAGACTCATGTATCCTAAAATCATTCGACACTATTACTTTGTCAAATTTCTCATGCCACCGCTTTGGAGCTTGTTTTAGTCCATATAGTGACTTAACGAGTTTACATACTTTGTGTTCTTGACCATGTACAGCAAATCCTTCCGGTTGTTGCATGTAGATTTCTTCATCTAACTCTCTATTTAGGAAAGTGGTCTTAACATCTGTTTGATGGATTTCAAACTTGTAGATGGAGGCTAAGGAAATCAATACTCGAATGGTGGCGATTCTGGCCGCCGGAGCGTATGTATCAAAATAATTGATACCTCCTTTTGAGTAATGCCCTTAGTAACTAATCTTGCTTTGAACTTGTCAATTGTGCCATCAACTTTCATTTTCCTTTTGAAAATCAATTTACAACCAATAGGTTTGGATCTAGGTGGCAATCCATCTCATCATTTATTGCTTCTTTCCAGAAAACAACATCTTGAGACTTCATAGCCTTCTCAAAAGTTAATGGATTTGAATCCACGTTCAAAGAAATCATTGTTTGCTTGTAATAAAATTTCCTAGTTCCTTCTATAAGGTAAGCAATGAAGTCAGGGCCAACAGGCTCATTAGGTTCATTAAGCTCAATAGGCTCAATGGGTTCGTTTCGTTCACTTTTCTCTATAGACGTCAAAGGAGTTGATTCATTTTCTTGATTAGCATCCAACCTAGGAATGGTTGTGAAGTGATTCTCATAAAATATCGCATCACGTGATTCCATGATGGTATTTGTTTCTACTAAACCATTGGGCTCTACTACCAGAAACCTATATGCTTTGTTATGTATAACATAGCCAAGGAATATGCATTCAGATCCTTTACCTAATTTCTTCCTTTTAGGTTCAGGCAATCTAACTATTACTCTATAGACCCAAGTTCTCAAGTAACCTAAATTAGGTTTCTTGTTTTTCTAAAGTTCATAAGGAGTAACATTTTTCCCCTTGAGAGGAATTGTATTGTGTATGTGACAGGCAGTGAACAAGGCTGCACCCCAAAACCTAGAACTTAAACTGGAGTAAGAAAGTATATCATTAATCATTTTTGTTAATGTCCTATTCTTTCTTTCAGTTACTCTATTTTGTTGTGGTGTATAGGATGCAAACTTCTCATGAATAATATCAAAATTTTCACAATATTCTGAAAAATGGTATTCACCGCCTCTATCAAACCTAAGTCTCTTTATTTTGACATTACACTGATTTTCTACTTGTGTCTTAAAAATCTTGAATTTATCAAGCACCTCATCTTTTAAATGCAAAAGATAGATATGACAGTACTTAGAAAAATCATCACAAAATATTTCTTACCACCTCTAGTGGGGGCACTATGCACGTCACATACATCACTATGCACGTCACATACATCACTATGCACAAGTTCAAGCAAAGATGCGGTTCTATTTACTTTAGGAAATAGAATTCGAGTAATTTTAGATTGCACACAAAATTTGCATTTTTCAAACATATCAATGTCATACTTAGGAATTAAATCTAAATTAACCATATCATGCATTTTCATAGTATTAACATGACCTAAATGAGTATGCCATAAAGAAAGAGAATTAACAATATAAGCAAAAACAAATGTATTGTTGATAACGTTAAGTTCGAACATTCTCTGATACATATAGCTCTTCTTAATAAAAATCCCACCCTTAGACAGGACAAATTTGTCCGACTCAAATATTAACTTGAAACATTTTTATTAAATAGGCTTCCAGATACATGGTTTTTCCTGACATCAGGTACATGATAAACATCATTAAGACTTAAGACTTTTTCAAATGTGAACTCCAGATCCACCATCCCTTTGCCTTTGATAGTAGTAGTTGAAGAGTTGCCCATGTAGAGAATTGTTTCATCACTCATTTGTTCATAAGTAGTGAAAAGGCTCTTGTCATTGCAGATGGTGCCTCATTGCTCCTAAGTCAATCCACCAGTCACCAGCATCTTCAGGCATGTTCACCTTGAATACAACAGCCATGAACTTGTTCTTGGCATTTGATGCTTCTGGCTTCTTCTTGTATGACAGACATTCATTTCTGAAGTGCCTTGGCTTGCCATTGTGCCAGCAAGCGCCTTTCGAATTCTTAAAACCTCTTACCATCATCCACTATGTGGATCTTGGAAGTCTGAGCTACTTGGTTATCTTTACTTTCAAGAAGCCTTGACTCTTCCTCAACTAGGAGGTGTTGAGCCAATTTCTCTAAAGTAAGATCTTCCTTTTTGTATTTTAGAGTTTTCTTAAAATCCTTCCAAGAAAATGACAGTTTCTCTATTATAGATGAAACTATAATAGATTCATCCATATTCATATTC
The DNA here is from genome assembly GCA_036172215.1 of Camellia granthamiana. Lineage (NCBI taxonomy): Eukaryota > Viridiplantae > Streptophyta > Magnoliopsida > Ericales > Theaceae > Camellia > Camellia granthamiana. The sequence continues at coordinate 293,168 of JAXFYN010000166.1, forward strand.
TTTTGTTGGAATTGACTCAGAATATGTTGGTTCTCATGGAATTGTTCTATCATGGGCTTTGTATCAATCATAGTAAAACACATAAAATTACTAACAAGAAATTTGTCCCAGATTGCTTTGTCGTTTCTAGATGTTGATATACATTGAACATAGAGTCTGGCAGCGCATTCAGAATGTGTCCTCGATAAATATAGTCATCATTCTCCCATTTGGTTTTTGTACGAGTTTGCTCCACCGTCTTGTCTTCTTGCTTCGCCGAATAAGGGGTAATTAGCACATATACCACTTGAGAGTGGTGAACAAGAAGTGCATTAGTGTCGGAAATTTCCTCCATCAAATTGGTGAACCTTCATGAAATATTGAGTCATTTTTTGAATAGACATCACCACATCCAAATATTGTCTTTAGATTGTTGGAACAATTAGTCTTGAATTCTTCAATTGGTGGTCTTTGGGTATTTAAAACTTGGCGATGATCTTGTCTATGTAGAACATAAATTTGGTGCTTCAAGTCGCGTTACTTAGTCGCTTTCTCAAAGACAATATTTGCATCCACCAAAAGGTGTGCAGGAGGTTACAGCAAATTCACCTCTAGGAGACAATGAAGCCTAATCTAAGGATCAAGACTATTGGTATCTGCATTGGCGACAGTAAATCAGAAGAGTCTTGATTTAATCAAGAAAACCAAGACACTAATAATCAAGTTTGCGGAATTTGATTACCAGTATGAAAAATATAAACTTGTTTAAGAAACTCTTGATCGAAAACTCTAAATCAAAAGGGAGAGAGAGAATTGTTGGAATGCTCTAAGGATTTTTGGAAGGATCAAAATGGTTGAATTCACTGCCTATTTATAGACCTTGATGCACCTAATCGAATGGTCATGTCTTTTAATTGCATTAGATCATATCTGATTGTTGGATCGACGATCTATGGTACAGATCAATCTCACAATGAATGGATGCCTTGACTGATCACACCTAATCATGATCGGGTGTCATCTCAACCATACGACTGAGCGTACCTCCAATCAACGACTATGATCAAACGGCTTCAGATCGGATACGCAAAACGGTTAGTTGACTCATTGCCAACAGTGTCTTTTGATCGCATCTGATCATATCTGACTGTTGGATCGACGATCTATGGTGTAGATTAATCTCACATCAAATAGATGCCTTAACTGATCACACCTGATCATGATCAGAGTGCCATCTCAACCGTACAACCACGAGCATCTCCAATCAACGACTATGATCAAATGGCTTCAGATAGAACATGCAACTATTCAATCGGTTAGTCGACTTATTGCCAACGGACGCCACATCACTGCCACATGGAGCTGACTATACTCCTCGTCACTCATGCCACGTTGGATCGACGTCATCGATTTAACCTATCCGATACAAATAGAAAAGAGTCCTTATGGTGCCTTGTGCCTATGCGTCTGCACTAAGTGCAAAGCGTGCCATTAAACGCCACACAGCCCAATTTCTACACCCCGGGCGTATGCGTTTGTGTGTGTGTGTGTGTATGTGCAGATGGTGCGAAGCACAATCCTTGCGGTGTGAGTGCATGCACACGAGCATCCATTTTACAATTCCATATTTAAAGAAATATTCCATGTAACACTTTATCAAGTGCTAATGTGGGACTAAGTCCCCAAGCTTATGTCCAGTTTTCCGAAGAAAAATAATGAATGTTTTGAAAACACTCAGAAACTAAATCATTAATTTTGAAAACCATTTTGAAAATTCCCCAACATAATCAAACTTGTAGCATTTGTAGAATCATTTGGCCAAAATTATTTATTGAAATCTTCTTGATAAGAGGAAAAGTGGTGACAGTAGCACTGGTCAAGTATGGGAGACGAGGCAACGCCGATGGTCGAGCATGAGAGAGAAGGCGACGGTAAAGGTTAGGGATGGGAAAGAAGGCTGCGGTGACGGTCGGGGATGGTAGAGAAGTTGACGGTGACGAGGATAGGAGAGAAGGCAACGACAATGGTTTGGGAAGGAAGGAAAAAGGGTAGCTGGTTAGCGTAAGGGAAGGGGATGACTGGATAAAGTTATAGGTGCACAAGAAGAGAGGTATGGATGATGAAGATGATGGTATGAAGGTCATTTTAAATTTTAATTTCACATTAATTATAAATAATAATAAATAAATAAACAAGCCCACTCTCAAAATTTGCACGTCTACCAAACCTTTCGTTAATTTGGACGAAAATTATAACGGTTACAATTTAGTCCAAAATCACATGAGAGATCTTTGCCTATTTTTAAACTATAAAGGGGGTAAAATGCTCTGAGCTTAAATCACAAGGGATAAACTGAAATTTGTCCTAATATTTTCATATAGTTTGATCTTTTTCAAGTGCATAAATATATATTTTGATGTTTAGTTTTGTCAAATTATTTTTTATGTTTTCAAAAAAAAAAAAAAAAAAATCAGAAAATGATTTCAAAAAACTCGAGCCCAATCTATTTTTAAAAATTTATTTCTTATGACTTTATTTACATAATTTTTTTTATAAAAATAATACATTTGGTTTTATTTTTTAATTATTTTATCACTTTTAGACAGAAGCGAGTCTCGTCTCAGCTCATGTGTATTTATTAGTGGCAGGTGGATCCTCTTGGGTCCATAATTTGAATTGGGGACTGTTGTCCTCACAGGTTTTGTTTCAATAATTCAAACTGTTCATTTTATTCAAAATTTCGTATATTTCATCTAAAAAAAATTAGGTCAATTAAATAATTTATTAGACGTGCCTTCAAAAAAATAGACGACCATGCGTATTTTTAAAAATAAACCATCCATTTTTTTATTTTTTTTTTGACCACAAATGTAATAAAGTGAATAAATTATAATTATCAAATCAACGTAAGAGATGGATTTCTCTCAAATTTTAAAATTATTTGATTATCCTAAAATAAATATAAAAAAAACTACTTAGTGGTAAAATATGCCAGTTAACGTTTTTTCGACAAACACTACGCATTTACAAATAAAATAAAGAAAGTAAAGTGAAGGAAACTTCTTATAGCCTCGGCACAAGAGCAAGTTGCATTTACATATGCACGCTTCGTTTACAAAGACTTTGCATTTATTAAATAAATAAACAAAATTAATTGATTCAATCATGCCAAAGACGATTGGCACGGGCAATCTTAACTAATACCCTTATTTTATTTTTTAATAATGAGCAATGACGTGTTTAATTTGAATTTTACAATCTAATTATAAGAGATTAGACCATATCCAACGTTTACTTGAATCTTTTATGGAATTTAAATTTGATAAAAAAAAAAGTTGAAAAAGTGAGTTTCAACCCTATCATCAAATAGTGATATCAAATAGAGAGAGAAGCAGATATATTTTATCAAATTAAGTGAGGTTTGATTGTTCATCAAATTTAAATTTTTATCGTTTGAGCTGGACATTCTTCCGGATGTCCACCCAAGAACAAATTTGACAATTTTTTTATTTATGTCTGGATGACCTCCAGGACATCCATCCGGACGTCCTTCCAGACAACTAGGGATTTAAAAAAATATGATGAAAATTTTAGTTCATCATTGAAGTGAACAATATCAAATCAAAATTTTTATTAAATTTTTACTCAGATTTAATGAATTTTTTTATTTAACGTTGGGGATGTTCTTACACAGTGCAAAATGTCAATCAATTTTACCTTGGATTTTGAATGCATTTTACACATAGGGAAAATTATCCCAATAATTGCTGTCAAAAAATTAAAAAAAATTATAAATATTAATTATTAAAATTGTAAACTTGTCCACAGTGTAATAAATTTTAAAAAATCACCCTGAAGGGTAATTTTCACTTTTACATATCATTTAACATGAAAACAGTCCAAAAGTACTTCCTTCTTGGATCTTCAACTTCCCCCCTGCAACTTACAATAATTCTTGGCGTCCTGAAAAAATTTCACCAAAAAAATTCGTCTTGCAAACTATGCTAGATGACTGGCCGGTTTATCAGTGAGCTGTCGGAAGACGAGTGCTCATGGCTTGTGACGATGATGGGTACACGCCTTGGTGCCGGTATGAGCACACAGTTCAGTGTCAAATTTCGTGAAATATTAAGAGAACTTATGTGTAAGTCCTAATAAGTGAATTTATTGTTTGCAGTTGGTGTGCAGACAGCTTTCCGCAATAGAGTAAGATGGGACTTCGTAGACGCACCCTAGTGCACCAATGGATGAAGGCCTGCGCAAGGAACAAATGGTTAGGTTGCTCGACCAGGAGTTGGTTGGAAACCCTTCCGACGGTCGAGTCAGTACCAGAGTTTGGTAGAGGGAAGATAAATAAGACAAGTGTATATAGAGTGTCTAGAACTCAATCCCGTATAAAGGGAGGTAAGGTTACCTTTTATGGAGAAGACTTAACTTGCTCGTCAAGTTTCTTTCTCTACCACCTGGCCCTTATTTGTTATGTTAGGTTGCTCCTCATTGGAGTAGAGCACAGACTCTGTTGAGCAATTCTGTCATTTGCAGGCACCACGCACCCTATACTCACATGGTGTTAGTTGATCTGTTAGAGCTCAAGTGACTTGGAGGAGGAGTCTTGGAGTCCAAGTTATGGACTAACCCACTTCGAAGTGGGGATAAATGCTAGGGCTAAGCCCATGGCCTTCCCTACTTCGGAGTGGGGAATGGGCCAAGACTGAACTCTTAGCTCGGCCCATCCTAGAATGGGATGGGGAGCCCACTTCGGTGTGGGGATAAATGCTAGGGCTAAGCCCATGGCCTTTCCTACTTCGGAGTGGGGAATGGGCCAAGACTAAACTCCTAGCTCGGCCCATCCCAGAATGGGAAGGGGCCCACTTCGGTGTGGGGACCTTCATCTAGTCCAACCAGGTTTTATACAAATAGGCTTGAATAATTGTGCTCCCTTCATTTGCTTCCTAGCTTGCACTAAAATTTATTAAGTGAAAGCCATTATTGTATCTTGACGAATTTGTTCAAAGTGTACTCTGACCTTTTAGATGGTTTTCAACTTTAAATTATTATTATTATTTTTTTATAGACATCTCAACCCATTTAGAGATTTTGATTAGGCATGAAAGTTGTCGTGACGGCCACCTTTTGACTTGGAATTACAATATTTATTAATTCAAATGCTTGCATTTGCATAGACTAGCGAGGTGGACCCGAAATCCACCAAATTTCTTATTTCTCCATTTATTCGGCCCTTTGTAGATGGTTCAAAGAAAACACATTGAGTATTTGGTTGGCCCCACAACATTTGACTTGTTTAGCTTGATTATTGAGCATGTTGTATTTTTGTGGTCCCAACATTTATTTAGCTTGCTCCGTCATTTCTTCGGCCCATTACACTTGGCCTTCGTCTGAAACAAATATTTTGGATGTTTGTTTATTGCTCGGTCGGTCCGAATAAAACAATTCGAAAATTGGTACAGGAGCTCAGTCTTTCTAGAGAGATGCTCTGAGTTTAAAGAGAAAGAGAGAGGGTCGTCACATATTCTTTGAATTGACATAAACGAAAATATATTTTCTAAAGTAACATATTTTAAAAGGATTTATGATCTGAATTAGAAGATACTGTTTGAATATGTGAGGTTTATTACAAATCTCAATTTGATAATTTAAATTATTTATTTTGTCAGGTCTTTTATATATATATCTGTTGGCTACATATTTTGTATAAGCCAATTACAATTCGACACATGGCAAGTTGAGGGTAATACGGGAAGACAATCCAGACCTTCGATCATGATCATACACGTGGCAGTTGATATTGGTTTTCATAAGATCTGCGTAGTACTGAATCAACAAAGAGATGCAAAGTGATGTGGCTTCAACGGTTACTCACATTTGAATTCAAAATCAGGAGGGAAGACTAACTGCAGATATTGGCATAGTGGAGCTAACTCTAAGGCAACATGATCAGCGATCATGGAGGAGCAGTTCGACGATTAGAAGTGCAGTTCGATGGTTCTCCTTGAGAAGTATAAATAGCATAGAGGACCCCAGAAAAAGCCCAGAGTCAGATCTAAGAAAACTAGTTTTATTCTATTTTATTCCCTTTCCAGTTTTTACATTTCCTGTTCTTTACATTTCTGTACTTTAATTCCTGCACTGCACTTCGTTCATAGGAGTAGTTTCAAGTAGATTGTTGCTACGAGGCTGAATTGGATCATTGTAAGTTTTCATTTTAATGAAATGCTTCAATTGCTCTTCATTTGATTGTCATTTACTTAATTCTCCTAAATCAAGCTACTAGTAAAAGTTCTCTTGATTGAGGCTGAAAGAACTAAAACACAATCGTCTGATAATTGGTTGACAATTAATTTTCTGTAAGGACTGATTGATCCTTGCTGGCACGCTCATAATTACAATAATAACCTTCGAAAGCCAAAAATGCCAACATATATTTTTGGCACGCCCAGTGGGACTAATTGAAATGGCTAAACGTAGGAGACCAGGAGAGAATGAACGCTTGGAAGAAGGCGTGGAAGGAGAGGTAGAAATACCTAATCCATAGGATAATGTGATAACACATCCTGTGGAAACGCCTATTTTATCAGAACCTATGGTCGAACAGACCAGCACTTCAGAACAAGTACCACATGTTCATAATGTTGGACGAGGCCAGGGAATTGGACCATCCACTGTTCCATCTACTCAGTCAATGAATCCATGGCGTGGCTTGGTAGATGCCATCGGACAGCAGTTAATGAATACAATGGAAATACATCCTTTTTGGATCGAATGAATACCCACCAACCAACAAACACAAGACACATGGAGGAAATTTCAAATGTCCCTCAGCAAAGATTGGCTAGAGATAAACAGCCTATGCAAATTAATGGACATTCTAGTGGTCAAACTCGCAATCAAAACCATGAAAGACCATCACCTCAGTCTTGGTATGAACCTATTTCAAGGCTTAATGCAAGTCAAAATGCCTCATTACTTAACAGCAAAGCCATGCAAATTGGTGGATCTGGCCCAGTACAAGAAAATGGCATAAGGATGGCTCCAAATCCCATGTTCGAAGCCATACCTGGCACGAGGGGGTTCACTAACCCTTTATTCGAATTTGTACCTGGGGGGTTGGAAGGTTTTCCTACAAATGGAAGAGACACAACACCTGTTCCAGCACTTTTCGCAGGTCCTTTCGCAGGACAGACTCAAAGAGGTTATCCATACCCTCAACAGCAGCCAGTACCACAGGGACAACCAGTCCCAAACATACCACCCTATGGACCAAGAGGACTCCAAGCACAAGGTTGTCCACCCAATCCTATGTTTGTTCCTCCAGTAGTGGTTCAACAGGCACAAAATATGGTCCCTAGGGACCAAATTGCTGACATTGTTAGAGAAATGTGTGGACCAATGGCTCTGGGGGTTCAGACTCTTGTCTACAGGAAACCATACCCAGAATGGGTAGATAGGGTGCATGAATACCCAAGAGGTTTCAGGATACCAGATTTTGCCCTTTTTATTGGGAATGGAAACCAGTCAACAATGGAGCATATTGCTAGGTTCGCTGCTCAATGTGGTGAATTTACCAACAATGATTACATGAAATTAAGATTGTTCCCAAATTCTCTTGTAGGAGCAGCCTTCGTATGGTATATTAACCTTACGCCTGGCTCCATTCAAACTTGGCAACAAATGGAAGAGGCATTTCATGCCCAATTCTTCCAAACAGAGCCAGAAGTGTCCACTGTAGATTTGGCAAGGTTAAGCCAAAGGCCTGATGAAAAAGCTGCTCAATTTATTGCCAGATTTAAAAGAGCATGAAACAAATGTGGGGTCATCCTGCTAGAGCCAGAATTCATGAGATTGGCTCAAAATGGCTTAGAGTTTAGGCTTCGAAAGAAGTTTGACTCAACTGAGTTTAGAGACTTAGTAGAACTAACTTATAAGGTGTCTAGGTATGAAGCATTACTAGAGGAAGAACAAGATCAAAATAATGCATCATACAAGACTTATTATAAAGATCCTAATTATGAGATTGATGCAGCAGAGATTGTGGGGAAAGAACCTGTAATATGTGAGGCATTAATTCATAAGGATACAACAATTGACTAGCAGTTTAAAAAGAAAGACCTTCATAGGAAATACTCTTTCGATTTAACAAAGGCAGATGACATTTTTGATCGTTTGCGTACTGCAAATTTCCTGAAGTTACCAAAAGGAGTCAAAATTCCATCTCCAGAGGAACTTAAAGGAAAAGTGTATTGTAAATGGCATAATTTTTGGTCTCACTCAACTAAAAACTGCATTGTTTTTTGAGACAGGATCCAAGAGCAGATTCGAAAGGGGAGTTTAAAATTCCCAGCTAAAGTAGAAAAGGCCATGGGGAATGATACTAACCCATTTCCAGAAATTGGAGAAGTGGCAGCCAATGTTATCACGCCAGACTTCCAGAACTTGTCCTTGAAAGAATTGAAAGAAGTCAATGTGCAGATGCATGTTGCCAGCCAGACAACTGTCAAGAAAGACACTGGAAATCTACCAGCTATTGGACAAGGTTTCTCAGACCAGAGGGAATGCTCTGACGAAGAAGCACTGGATGACGATTCTTTAGAAGCAGCTGTCATGCAAAGAATGTGTCCCAGATGCAGACTGAGCTACAAGTGGTTGAAGGGGCTTCCAATTGATGGGAAGCAATATTACAAGGATGTGCAGAGGCGTCCTAAACCAACCAGTGCTTATAACAAAAGGCCATATCCAACCAGTGTTAGGCAGCAGCCATTAATGGCTGAGCCAACAACAGCTATGATGCATTCTAAAGGTAAGAGGCCTTTATATGAGTCCAAACCCCTAATTATTACAGAATGGAGAGCAGTGATCCTGAAAGGAGGTCGGAGAGGGGCTCAGTTTATGGGATCAAAGCCAGAGATTGGTCTCCTAGACCAACCTCACAAAGGACTGACAATGGCCACCTTTATCAAAGGCCTGAGTTAGGCCCAAAAAAGGAAGTCAGGGCCAAGCAGTGGCCTTTACAGCCAGCTTCGAAGATGGATTCGAAGGAAGAAAGAAGCAGTTCATCAGCCTGGTCAGTAGGATCGTGGGTACCTGGAGTCCCAGATTGGTTCGTTATGCAGAACAAACCTAAGGAGATATTTACCCAAAGAAATGCTATTGAAAACCAAGGTAGGATGGTTAAACCACCTTTAGTGGCTCCAAACAATTGGGTATTGCTTAAGCACCCGAAAGCAAAAGAACCAAATATGGTTCCAGCGATTTCTAGGTCCCAAAGAAGGAAGATCCAACGAAGGTACACTCAGTACCAGAAGGATCTGAAAGAAGGAGGAGAAAGTTCTTCATTAGTTCAGCTAAAGAGCCAAGCAACAAGAAAAGAAGATTCAAAATTAGATCATAATCTAAAATTGACTCTTCCAGACAAAAGGAGTTGTAGCAGGGAACAGTTGGCCAAAGTTCATTTTGAACTAAAGGCCAAGGAAAGATCAAGCTTGGTAGGTTTGGAAAAGGCTTTGATGGAAAGTGATAGTGAGGTAGAATATGAAGTCATCCCAGGCCAAGGGAAGGGGATGGTTGAAGAAGAAATATTCGAAGCTTTCATGGCCGAACAAACATTTTTGGTTAGAAAACCAACAGAGATAGACCATTCGAAAGAAGTTTCAAATGTAGAAGTGCCAGAATGCAGCATGGAGGATGCTTCTGAAGTAATTGAACAAGTTGACCAAGAAGGAAAACAGGTGCAGCCAGTTGTCCAATTTGGCTCGTTTCCTCCGGTGTCAGTGAATATGGTGCTTATATTACCACAGGAGTTTCAAGCTGAAGATGAAAACCAAGGTCAGGATATTGACCCAATTCTAGTCTCCGGTGAAGACTCACAAGTAAGTATGGTGCAAAACGGATCCGAAGCAGCCACACCTATGGAAACTGAAGACGAGAGTGAGGAAGATGTAAGTATTAACCTCTCATACCCTTTTGAGTATCCCACGGCGTCTATGACACAGCATGTCAAACCTTTGTATATTAAGGCCTTTTTCAATGGAATACAGATGAATTGGGTGTCGGTGGATAACGCGGCAGCAGTAATCCTGCTTCCAAAGTCTTCATTAAAGAAACTAGGAAAGAAGAACCCCAGGCTAATCCCAACCAGTACAGCCATTGCTGGTTTTGCTGGAGATAAACAGATGGCCTAAGGTATTCTGCTCATCAACCTGAGTGTAGGAACCAGGGACTGCATGACAACATTCTTCGTTATCGACAGCAATGCTAAGTATAATGCTTTACTTGGAAGAGATTGGATTCACACCAACAAATGTGTGCCTTCCTCTTTACATCAGAAAATCATGATGGCCTTAGGCAATGGAGAGACAGAGGAAATCAATGCAGATCCTCAGCCCTTCATAGCTTGTGTAGATTTCACAGAGGCCAAATTATATGTTGAAAGAGTGGCACCACTCAGTATACTGAGAAAGCCTGATGGATCAGCCGATGTGACGGCTGATGAAGAATTCGCACATCTAAAGCACTTGGTCCAGGAGAGTGCTGATGAAGAGTTTGTCGTTAAGGATAACAATGATGCCTGGTTGTAGGCAAAGAGATGAAGCCCAAGAAGCCAAGTCTTTGGCTTTAATTAAGTTCTCAGTATTGGATGTAAAATCAATAATCCAGAAAGTGCAAAAGCAAGAGAAAGAAGCCATGATGATTGGTTGTAAGAAGGAATTGCAACAGGTCAGATTTTTGGCTTTAGATAAATATTGTGCTTTGGATATTGAAACAAAAGTCCAGGAGATACAGGAGGAAGAAGCCTTGTGGATAGACTTTGTCTATGAGGAGGAGGGTAAAGATATTGAATCAAAGAAGCTGGGAATAGAACAAAACGAGGAGATTGCTTCGAAGTCAGAAGGAATTGAATAAAGAGCATCAGTAACTTCTCATATACAAGACCCCTTGGAAGAGGTAGATTTAGGGGAAGATTCTATACAACAACCCACCTATATAAGTGCTTGGTTGAACACTCTTGATAGGGACTAGTTGTTGGTTGTTTTGAAGAAGTATAAAGATTGTTTTGCATGGTCTTTTAATGAACTACCAGAATTGGATAGGTCATTAGTGGAACATAGGCTCCCTATGAGACCTAATTTCAAGCCATACAAACAAAAACCAAGAAGAATGAGTCCAGAAGTGATTCAGAAAGTTAAGGAGGAAATTCTTAGACTCCTGAAGGCAGGCTTTATTAGGACAGCTAGATATGTTGAATGGCTATCTAATATTGTACCTGTAGTTAAGAAGAATAGTAAAATGAGTGTATGCATCAATTTCAGAAACTTGAATCTAGCAACTCCAAAAGATGAGTATCCTATGCCTATAGTAGATTTGTTGGTAGATAGTTCAGCAGGGTATCAAATTTTATCAATGATGGATGGACACTCTGGTTATAACCAAATTTGCATCGCAGAGGAGGATGTCCATAAAACAACATTCAAATGTCTTGGGAATATTGGCACCTTCGAATGGGTTAAATGCCATTTGGCCTGAAGAATGCTGGAGCTACATATCAGAGGGCTATGAATACTATCTTTCATGACCTTATTTGGGGGTATTTAGAGTGTTATATTGATGACATTGTAGTGAAATCCCAGTCCATGAAGGAACATTTGTTTCACTTAGAAGCAGCTTTCGAAAGAATGAGAAAGTTTAAGTTGAAACTCAATCCTCTTAAGTGTGCTTTTGGCGTATCATCTGGAAACTTCTTGGGCTATGTAGTACACAAGAAAGGAATACAGATTGACCAGAATAAAGCCAAAGCCATCATTGAAGCCAGACCTCCATCAAGTAAGAAAGAATTACAAAAGTTCCTTGGACAGGTTAATTTCCTTCGAAGATTCATTTCTAATACTGCAGGGAAAACTAAAGTATTTTCTTCCTTGTTAAGACTAAAAGATGAAGAGGAGTTTGTGTGGCCAGTAAAGCATCAAACTGCTTTCAAAGGAATCAAAGCCTACTTAGCCAACCCTCCAATGCTGATGCCACCAAAGGGTGATAAGCCTTTGAAATTGTACATAGCTACAGCAGAAGATTCATTGGGAGCTTTCTTAGCCTAAGACAATGAAGAAGGCAAGGAACAAGCTGTTTATTACCTTAGTAGGTTTTTAAATTCTTATGAATGTAAATATTCAGCTGTAGAAAAACTGTGCCTTGCATTGTATTTTGCTGCAATGAAATTAAGATATTATCTTTTGCCTATAACTGCCTTGGTAATTGCAACCACAGATTTGGTTAAGTATATGTTATCTAGACCCATGTTGAGAGGAAGAATTGGCAAATGGATACTAGCTTTGTCAGAATTTCATCTAGAATATGTTCCCCAAAAGGCAATAAAAGGTTAAATTTTAGCTAATTTTTTGGCAGATCATCCATGTTAAACAGAAAGCCAAGAGATAATGGAACTTGGTATGGCTAGTGTTGAACCATGGCAAATGTGGTTCGATGGATCAAAAGCCAATGGTTTAATTGGAATTAGTATAATAATCAAGTCACCACAAGGAGTAGAAACCACGCATGGTTTCAGAGTGGATGAAATTACTTGTTCCAATAATCAAGCTGAATATGAAGCCTTAATAATGGGACTGGAAATACTTATTGGATTATAAGCTCATGCAGTTGACATATTTGGAGATTCTCAATTGGTAGTTAACCAGGTGAAAGGGATTTTCAAATGTCAAAGTATAAGCATATTGCCATACTATGTTGTTGCATTACACCTGCTTTCTCAATTTCAAATAGCAAATGTAACTCATGTCCTAAGATTCTTGAATAATAAAGCTAATGACATAGCTTAGAAAGCTTCGAATTTCAAGAGAAGGGATAATACTGGAAGAAATATAAGCCAGACAACATATTAGAAAGTAATACTACCCTTGAATAAAAGGGATGTGGTCCTGGAAGTCAATCATAATGACTTACAAGAGCAAGATTGGAGGCATCCAATAATACAGTATCTGACTGGCCCAACTTCGAAAGCCAGTAGAAAAATTAAATTGCAGTCTATGCAATACATAATGTATGGCAATGCTTTCTACAAAAGAGGGGGAGATGGGTTATTGTTGGAATGTTTAGGCCCTAAGGAAGCATTGACGGCTATGGCTGAGGTTCATGAAGGCATCTGTGGTGCTCATCAGCCTGGTGTGAAGATGAGATGGCTGCTTCGAAAGCATTCCTACTATTGGCTAACTATCCTTAAAGACTGCATAGAATATGCAAGAGGTTACCAGGCATGCCAAAAGCATGGCACAATAAGGCACGTGCCCATAATTGACCTGCATGCAGTTGTGAAGCCTTGGCCATTTAGAGGATGGGCTATGGATATGATGGGGAAAATACACCCACCCTCTTCGAAGCATCATTGTTTCATCTTAGTGGCCACTGATTACTTCACTAAGTGGGTCGAAGCTAAACCATACAAGGCTGTAGACCAGACTGAAGTCATTGGATTCATTAAGGATTTAATCCATAGATTTGGCATCCCACAAACTATAACTGTTGATAATGGGACTGTATTCGATGGTAAAATGGTAAAGTCTTTTGTGGCAGAGTTTGTGATTAGTCTTGTTAATTCTACACCCTACTATGCACAAGCTAATGGTCAAGCTGAATCATCCAATAAGTCTTTGAAAGACGGAATTCATAAAGTTGTGGAAGATAATCCCAGGGATTGGCATAACTTGCTGTTGGATGTATTGTGGGTTTATAGGACTTCTCCAAGATCAAGTACAGGAATCACTCCATATGCCTTGGTGTATGGACATGATGCAGTGCTGCCTGTAGAAATTAACGTTAAATCCTTGAGGGTGAGATGCCAAGATCAGTTAAATCTTGAGCAATACCATCAGAGTATGTGTTTAGAGTTAGAAAGTGTAGATGAAGCTAGAATTCTAGCATTGAATAGCATTCTTTTCCAAAAGAAGAAAGCAGCCCAAAACTATAATAAGAAAGTCAAACATATTGGCTTTGATGAAGGTGATTTGGTATGGAAGACAATACTCCCAATAGGAATTAAAAGCCATAAGTTTGGCAAATGCTCACCTAATTGGGAAGGGCCATATCAAGTTCATAAAGTCATGTCCTTTGGAGCATACCATTTGAGAAATTTAAATGGGTATGTGCATCTTAAAAAGATTAATGGCAGATATTTGAAACCTTATTTTCCAATCATTTGGGAAACACGAGGAATAGAATAAATGCTAAGTAAAAGAATGCAAGAATATTCAAATGATAAACAAGAATCTGTTTTTCATAAAGAGTTGAATACATTTTGCCATAAATTGGCCCAGAAGTCAGTACAATGCCTTAGTTGTTCTTTTACAACAGATGTTCTATTCTTAAATGATGAAAACAACTGAATGGCTATGGTCATTTCTTGCTTTCGATCGGCTAGTCCTTGATTGGTAATTAGCAACTTGGTGTCAGTTCGGACTAAGGCCTGATTAACTGCAGATAGCTCCTCCACAAGTTGAGCTTTCTTCTCTAGTAGTTGAGTTCGAAATTGGGAGAAAGAGGAATGTTGTTCCTTTAGCTCTGATACTTCAGTATGTACTTTGGAAACAAAGCTCTGGTCTTTCACTAATTTCTCCTCTGCAGCCTTGGCAGCGTGGCAAATGTTGATGTAAAAGTCGATTGTGGCTGCCGCCTAAGATAAATGACTTGAGACAGTCATGTCGGATTGCTTAACAATCTTGCAGCACTGAAGGAAGCCATTTCTTATTATAGGTCTCTCTAAGGCCTCGAAAGGAATCCTCGAAAAAGATGTCAATAGCTCCAGACAGCTATCCAATTCCATCAAAGTTGAAGAAAGCTTACTACTGGAGGAAGAGCTCTAAAAAATTTCTAGTAAGGAATCGGCCAAAACTAATGGCTCAGTCTCATCACTAGCCATTGGAGAGGTGGAAGGCATGTCAAAGAGACTAGCCAGTCTTGCTTCGAAGATGTCTACCTCATCCGTGGACATGAAGGGTGCAGAAAGAGCTTTGGTGGAAGGCACAAAGGACTACATAGGGATAGGAGAAATGGATAGAGCATCTTCAGCAGTTTCTATAGTTCTAGCCACCAGTAGGTCGAGGGAAGAGGGGCTGGAACTGGGCAGAGATAATAGACTATGAGTTGGAGAGCTGCCAGTACCCTCTATAGAGGAATCAGCTACCATCAAAGATGGAGCTGCAGTTGGAATTCCCTTAGGAAGAGGAGGAAAAACAAGGCTCGAAAGAGAATTAAATTGAGATAAATCAAAAGTCAAATGAAGGAGACATGGAATTAAGCTAGAAGGGAAAGAAGCAGGAATACTTGGCCTCAAGGAGGGTACAGAGAATGTAGGCCTAGGAAGTGGGAGTATTAACTGAACAAACTTCACATTTTGCAATTGATCAACTTCAATCGAAACTGAGGGAGTCCTTATTGGAAGAATAGGCTCAGTAGTTGTTGTTGAAAAAGAAGAAGTACAAAGTAATGTCAAGTCTCAATACCAAGAATTTGACAAGAAAAGAATAGAGGCATGAAAGAAATTACTTGTTTTAGAAGTAATAGCAATGATGGGAGAGCTACGAAGGGAATAGTGCTCAGCAATATGTTGCCTTCTCCCAGTTTCCCTTTGGATTGCATCAACACCAGCAGCTTCATCTCTTAATAGTTGCTGCTGCCCGCCTCTTCTCAGCTCTTTGAAAAACAATTATTTCTCTGGAATGTTCCTCTTCTACTGCTTTGGCAGCCGTCTCATGGGTGGGGTCTTCGACCAAATCAGAAGGGGAGACAGTCACCTTTTTTCTCTTTCTTCTCAGTAATGATATTTCCTGCTCTTTCTCAATCTCTCTCTCTTCAATTTGGGATTTAGGTTCTTCAGGAGTAAGTTCCTTTTCCACTGCTTTGACAACTGTCTCATGAGTAGGGTCTTCGACCGAATCAGATAGAGAGACAGCTACCTTTTTTCTCTTTGTTCTCTGCAATGGTATTTCTTGCTCTTTCTCAATCTCTCTCTCTTCAGTCTGAGATTCAGATTCTTCAAGAGTGAGTATTAGTTTCATTTTCTTTTTTTGATGTCGTGTGTCTTTGAGAGCAACTAGAGTTTCAGCTCTTTTAGAAGATTCTTCTTGTGGAGACCCTGCACCAAGAGGTATGAGTGTAAAGGAAATGAACAAAAGAGTCTAAAAGAAAAGAAACCTAAAAATACTTATTCTTTTTCGAAGCAGCTCTGGTAACTCTAGCTGGAGGGGGTGAAGCTACAGGAACAGTTTGGGCAGCTGTGGAAAGAGAGGGTATGTTTTCAACTGTTGTTGGTTTAGCCTTAGAAGGCACTTCTAGCCCAATCAGCAAATCATGAGGGTGTACTGATAGGTGCACTTCCATGTTGGTTCTCCACTAGTTTTGAAATCTTTTCAAAGCCAAGCCAGAGGGAAGGAAGGGAACAAACTTGAACTCACTCAATTCCTTCAACAGTTTAAATGTTGCCTCTTCTAGTTTTGATTTGGGTACTCTCAGTAAGATGGACATTCGAAAGGCTGCAAAGTGGAATGGAAATCCCCTGAGTAAACCCAAATTGCCTGGCAACTGAGAAGGGCAGTATACCTTAGACATACACTTATAAGCTCGAGGGTTCAAAGTACCAATGAACAGCTCCCTCGGTAACAAAATAGAAGCCCACATATCCTTGTGTGGTGGGGTGGAGCACTCTTTATCAGCCAAGAATGTTTGCAACCAAGCAGGTCCTTTGTTGGCACCAAAGGGACAAAAGAAGGTGGCAGATGGAGAAATAGGGAGTTGATGAAAAAAAGAGAGGTAGTAGGCAAAGGAAGCAGGATAAAGAACAATTCTAGCATATTTCTCCCCATAAGTGCTAGGATCTTGAACAAGGAATTTCAAGCATTTGGGATGCAAATCGGTGAAGTAAGCAAAGACCCAGAGTTGGAGCACCCAAACGGGACCTCCTTGGTTAATATCAAGAGGTTTCTCACAAAATTAGGAGCAGGCTCTGTAAACATGGCCTAAGAGATATGGGGCCAAAGCTATGCGTTTTTTCAAAATAAGGGCCTTCGCAAGTGGGGCGAATTCAGGCATAATCCGTTGAGATGATGTACAAAAGAGAAACTTACACAGCCAGTATAAAATAAAGAAAAAAAGTTCTCTATCTCTCACGGGGCCTACCCTTTTGTTTTCAGCCTTTACAAAGTCACTATAAGAGGAATTTAAAGGTGGAAGGGAAAACTTAACAGAAAGGTCCGGGTAGCTGGGTATAAAAGGAGTACCAAGGGGTGAAAGCCCTAGGAGATGGCAGATATCAAGAACGGTGGGGCCCATCATGCCATACCGAAACTGGAAAAAATTAAAAGCCATGTTCCAAAAGCAAAGAGCAGCAGGAATCAAAAAAGGGTCTTCAGGAATGATAAACCTGGAAAGACGAAGGGCATCGAGAATACAGAGCTCTTGCTGGTCATCTTCTCTTGCAGGCACAACTCTATCATACCATTCCTCCCATTCAGCTCTCAATGTCGGCCAGCAACGATGAGGTCGGGTCATTCTCTAATTCCCCCAGTCGAGCCCTCATTCGTAGAGAGGAAAGTGGTCCTTCGAGCGATGATATAAAGCTAGAAGTTGAGCAGGAGCTTCTCGAAAGATGGGACCTAGGACATATTCTTGTTTGTTGCTGTGGCGAGGAACAAAGAGGCGTCCGTGTATGGCACTTGACCCATCAGCTGTTAACCAGGCGATTTCTTCATCAATACATCTTTTTAAAGCCATAGTTGGGCTTATACTGTAACGACCCCAAAAGTCATCCTTATTTAACTAGGGGTTAATGTGTTTTAATTCACCTATATCTATTGGAATTGAGAATGTTTTGCCTTATTTTGGAGTATTGAGTGAGGTGGTGGTATTATGGTAAAGTAAGATTGGACCAAGGAATATTACCCGGATAGTTATTCTACGATCAGCCGTCACTCATTTGCCCTTTTCTTTTTCCACACTTTGAATTTGGATGTGAGGTTAGAACCATTGGAAAGCTTATTTCCGGGGCTTCAATTTGGATACAAGAACGACCTAAAACGGAGTCCGGATGGGAGAGTTACGCATGTTTGAAGTTTTGGAGTCTGTGCTGGAACAGGTCCGCTCGAGCGGGAATATGGACGCTCGAGCGGGAATTACGGGACAGCAGCTTTAAACACGAATTTTTGGATCATTTCTCACACTTTCCTTTTCCCCTCTTCTCTCCTCTCTCCCTAGGTCCGAAAACCCTAGGGTTTTGATCCCAAATCCTCACTATTTCTCTAAGTTTTGATCAAGATTTTCCACCAAGGAAGGAAGAAGGCATGAAGATCAACGTTTGCAACCGATTGGAATTCCGAAATTATGGAGGAATCTCACTAAGGCTTGCTTAATTCTTGAGGTAAGAATCTTGAGAGTTAAATTGATGGGTTAGGGTGATGGACCATGTATCCTAGGTGTATAAGCAATGGAAAAATTGGAATAAAGAGTGATGAATTAATAAGTTTGAATTTGCCTTGAATTTTAATGTTTTCTTGAAACCCTAGGTTGGGTAATGATGTTAATTGATGATTTGGCCAAATTGGAACTAGAATCATGAAATTAGTGGGTTGAATTTCATATGTACAAGTTTAATTGGAATTTGGAAATGTTTGGAATTTATGTTTAAAATTTGCGAATGAACTTTGTTATGAATGATTCATGGTTGATTCATGCTTGATTTATGAGAGTTTCTCATTAATTAATTATTTTGACACTATATGTAGTGTTGTATGCAATTATACCTCAATCTTTGGCTGTATATCATGGAGTCATGTTTATATATGTGTTATGTTTCAAGAACATGAAGAACTTGAATCCAAGAATGGAATTTAAGAGAGAATGACTTGTATGTTATGGTAATGTTAGGTTGGAATATTGTCTTAATTTTACCTTGGGTTGCATGAAAATGGCATGAAAGTGGAGTTAGGGTACCAAATTGGAAATTCAGAATTTCAGGAATTTGCCTGGTCCGCTTGAGCGGCGGAAGTCCCGCTCGAGCGGGAAAAACGACCTCCCAGCAGTTTTATAAATTATTCAGTCCGCTCGAGCGGCCAAAGTGGCGCTCGAGCGGGGGACCCATTTTCAGGCAAAAATGTTGTTTGTTCAGTTTTGAATGCTCAACCCTCTGGTACTTTTAGAATATTTCTCTAATGACTTTAAGA
Source organism: Camellia granthamiana (assembly GCA_036172215.1). Lineage (NCBI taxonomy): Eukaryota > Viridiplantae > Streptophyta > Magnoliopsida > Ericales > Theaceae > Camellia > Camellia granthamiana. The sequence continues at coordinate 312,376 of JAXFYN010000166.1, forward strand.
TAATAATAAATTCATGTGAAGTGTAATGACACAAGGGATGGTTTCACAATGGTTTAAGAGGAAAGAGAACTAATGTACAAGTTATGATTGTGTGCAGGACACACTCAGGGAGGAACTAGCACGTTATCACAACACTGTGAGTAGTAGTACAGAAATGTACATCTTATTTATCGTTGATAATTATGGTCACTAACATTCTGTTCTTGTAAGTGTTATCAACGTTTATGACAAGTGGAAATCAATATGAATTTCTATGAATATGGAAAGATTGAGTTCGTCGGTATGACTTTGGAACCCTTTTGCTCTGTCAATAACAAGTATTAAACCTCTGTTATTTATCAGCGTATTATGTACGTTACAAGGTTATGTATGTCATAAGTCAAGAATGTTACAAACTCAGGAACAAGTTCATGTATGATTCAAGTATGTTTCAAGTATGTGTCAAGTATGTTTCACGTATGTTTCAAGTATGTTATAAGTTCATGTATGCTTCAAGTTACGTATGATGCAACGTATGTTGCAAGTTTATGCATGGTACAAGTCCAAGTATGTCACGAATATGACTTCTAAATTCTGTTTATGATTGAAGCATAAAGACTATGTATGATTTATTTCCGATTATGATATGACATGATATGTACGGTTTGGTCTGGAAAACCTATTAATTACTGTATGGAACAAAGTGCTACCTGGAACTAAGTGCTACATTGTGAGCCACCTCTAGAGTCTACGGAACTAAGTGCTACAATGTGAGCCACCTCTAGAGTCCATGTGAGACACCTCTTGAGTCCATACATATATGAACTAGGCTTAAAGCCAATATGAGGCCTATGGCCATTCAGTATTTCTGGTATGGAACAAAGTGCTGTACGGAACTAAGTGCTGCAATGCGAGTTACCTCTAGAGCCCGTACGAGCCACCTCTTGAGTCCTTACATATGTGCAAGTTATGAGGTCTATGGCCCTTACCCGGGGGATACAATACCGTGGCATATGGCCCTCGCCCGGGGGTAATAATACCGTGGCATATGGCCCTCGCCCGGGGGGTAATAATACCGTGGCATATGGCCCTCGCCCGGGGGTAATAATACCGTGGCATATGGCCCTCGCCCGGGGGTAATAATACCGTGGCATACGGCCCTCGCCCGGGGGTAATAATACCGTGGCATACGGCCCTCGCCCGGGGGTAATAATACCGTGGCATATGGCCCTCGCCCGGGGGTGACAATACCATGGCATATGGCCCTCGCCCGGGGGTAACAATACCGTGGCATATGGCCCTTACCCGGGGGATATAATACCGTGGTCTATGGCCCTTACCCGGGGGTAATAATACCGAGGTTCAAGTATGTCACAAGTTCCATATGTGTTACAAGTTCAAGTATGTTTAGACATGTTTTCAAGGGCTTTATGCCATTACAAGGGCCTTAGTGCCATATGTTTCAAGGGCCTTAGTGCCATACGTTTCAAGGGCCTCGTGCCATATGTTTCAAGGGCCTTGTGCCACCACGTATCAAGGGCTTATAGCCATTATGTTTATGATGTTTATGTTGCAAGATCAAAGGTTTAAGGTCATTATGTTTATAATGTTTATGTTGCAAGATTAAAGGTTTATGGCCATTATGATTATGATGTTTATGTTGCAAGAGTAAAGGTTAAAGCCGTTATGTTTATAGTGCAGGATTGGGCCTGAGGCCGTTATGTAATTAGCACAGAATCAGACTAATGATCTCATATGTAATAAGGATCAAGTTAAGTATTGTTTTTTTTATGTATTACTATTCACTGAGCTTGGCTCACCCTCTGTTATGTCTGTTTCTGTAGGTCACCACAGGTGGTCAGCTCTAGTCAAGACGCTCGCTTTCTTTGTCAACCCTCATATGTCTAGGCACGATACCAGCCATTGATTTTGTTAAGCAGTTAAGATGTGGGGTTGCTATGAGTGTCCATTCATGGTTAATGTGTATAATTTCCATTTTTACCTTTGTTTATGCCCAGTTAAGGCAGGGACTATAAATTTGTATGCGTAAACTCCGGGTTATAGTTTGGAGTTTTATCTATCCACTATAATGTATGTGATGTATGAGATCCTGGCATGTAGAAACAGCTCAATGGAGTATAATTGTATATATTATTTTAGTATTTTATGCTTCCGTTCTGGCCCCGTATGATATTTATAACAGGTTAAGTGTCCTTGTCTGTAGTGGTCATGCCCAAAATTTTTAGGGGCGAGTCTGGGGCGTGACATATACGATCGCCAGCAAATACTTTCAGAGAAGAAGAATCCATTGGTAGCAAGCAGCAAGGAAGAGAGGGTTAGTAGAGGGGAAGGGTTTGTGTGTCAAGTGAGCGAGTGATTTCAGAACACGAAATAAAAGGGTTTTAAAAAACCTTTGTGTTTGGAGAATATATCGTGTAATCGCAAAGTACTAAAGGTACAGATACGAAGAGTTTCCTTCAATATTGATACTTTTGGAGGGAAAAAAACACATCCCAGATATTGATGCCAGCTTCGAAATAAAATATTTAGCTTCAAAACCAAATTTTGGCGCCAAAAGTAAAATAACAACAGCTTCGAAACTGAGAAGCCGGCTTCGAAGCACATTCCATACCTTAGGGTGTAAGAATGCTCAAGTATTTGTTTACTTCAAAGGGATTAAAGACATGTTGGAGGTTTCTTAATGAGAGTAATGTCCTTCGAAGCAAAACTTGATATCCCTCAAGAATGGGAATTGTTGTTCGAAAAATCAAAACCAATAGTTGGTTTATATATATCAGAAAATATTGCATTTTCGGACTAAAACAGTGCATCCCTCGAAAGGGGCTTCCATAATTTTTGAAAGTATGGACTTTTGTTCGAAGCAAAAATGGTCACTTTTAAACTGACTAACCATGACCATATGTTGGTTATGATCAAAACAAGCTTTAGGGGGCAAAATTGTTAAATTCGAAGCACTAATTCTAAATGGAAACCGGCAAAAATTGCCAAACTGTATTCCATAAATTGGAAAAGTTCGTGTTGGTTTTTCAGAATTTCATTTAAAACGATTGAATCCAGATTCGAAGGATAAGTTTGTTGAGCTCGAAGCCCTAAATTTGCTTATAAAGACAAACAGAGATAAATTCGAACCATGCCAAACAAAGCGAAAAGACTTAGATGTATTGAAATAAAAGCAATTACATTAAAAGTTCCTCTTTGGGTACAAATTTCAGTTCATAAAAATAAGGAACAGAATAAATAACGAGATCATGAAATTTAATCTAGCTATGGTTAATAAATTTATGTTCTTTCTTTATTCTATCCTCTATTTGTTCCAAGTCTGGCTGTTGAAGTTGATGTGCTCTCATTTGATAAAAGAGCTCTTCAGCTTTTATTTCGAACGCTGTTTCTTTTAGCCCCTGTTCCAGCCCATCCATGTCCAAGTCATCCTAGTACGCAGAGTCTTTATTCTTGATGTCATTGTATTCCTCGACGAGGTTCTCTACTTCGTACTGGGTATGAACTCGGAGGCATGAAAGTTGGTCCAAGGATTGGGTGGTGGCCAAAGAAGTGCGGTGCCAATGGAGAAGCAATGAGAGTTGGTCCAAAAATATATGGAGTTCTACTTAGGCAATGGGGTTGAGGACATGGCCCCGAGTCAGAATATCACAAGCCCATCGAAGGTTCTTGAAGGGAACATCGTCCTTAAGAACATTGAAGGGCAACTGAGAAAAGGCTGCAAGCAGAAGTTGGGCTTGCTTTTGTTGAGCTGGAGTAGGAGGAGGTGGAGGCTTGTAGGGAGGAAAAACCTTCTCCACAGAAAGGATAAGCTTCAATCTCTCTATCCAGGAAGGTTTTTTCGGAGGAGGAGGTATAGAGGCTTCCATTTCGAAGGAAGGAAGAAACCGAGGGATATTGACACAATCAAGCCAATCAGAAGGATGAAGCTTCACCTTCTTGGCTAAGAATGATGGGTTATACCCCTGTGCCTCTTCTGGGCGAGGGGTAGCTCGTACTATCTTTGTAGGCATGGATGATGTGTAACATGCTATAAGTAGATTGTCCTCCAAACTACGTCGGCGATCGATGGGCATGTAAGGATAGACCACCGAGCTTCGCGCATAGGAAGGAAACTCTAAAGGATCAATGAACTCAACAAAATGATGGTTAATTCGCTCCCTTAACTCACATGTCTCAGAGTCAGACCAGCTTCTCCAACCAGAAGCCCCGGAGGAAGAAGAAGCCACAGCCTTATCCCATGCAAAAGATTGTGGCTTAGAAGAGGAGCTTCCAATGTCCATTTTTACAAAATTTTGGGTTAGAGAATTATGAGTAATGAATGCGTAATCCAAAGGTTGATAGTTCGCAAATGCTTCCATGACTTGAATATAGGAAGGTGGATAAAGGTAGCTAATCAATGCATGAAGGTTTTTTCGAGGAAAAACAGCATCATCTGATGACTTTTCGTGTAATCGATCTATAAGAGAGAGAATTAATTTGGCCATAAAAGATGTATCAGACTGTTCGAATACTAAAATGGTGGGGATGTTCAAGGGATTGAAAGAAAATTTAATGCAAATGATGAATGACAGTTGCATTTTTGGGAGAATGCAAAGCCCATGCACGTTCTAGGACGTGGTTAAAAGACCTTGATCCACTAAATATCACCAAGTATTGGGTATATTAGTGCGGGGGGTAATGTTGGCTACATATTTTGTATAAGCCAATTACAATTCGACGCATGGCAAGTTGAGGGTAATACGAGAAGACAATCCAGACCTTCGATCATGATCGTACACGTGGCAATTGATATTGGTTTTCATGAGATTTGCGTAGTCCTGAATCAACAAAGAGATGCAAAATGATGTGGCTTCAACGGTTACTCACATTTGAATTCAAAATCAAGAGGGAAGACTAACTGCAGATATTGGCATAGTGGAGCTAACTCTAAGGCAACATAATCAGCGATCATGGAGGAGCAGTTCAACGGTTAGAAGTGCAGTTCGATGGTTCTCCTTGAGAAGTATAAATAGCATAGAGGACCCCAGAAAAAGCACAGAGTCAGATCTAAGAAAACCAGTTTTATTCTACTTTATTCCCTTTCCAGTTTTTACATTTCCTGTTCTTTACATGTCTATACTTTAATTCCTGCACTGCACTTCGTTCATATGAGTAGTTTCAAGTTGATTGTTGCTATAAACCTCTACGAGGCTGAATTGGATCATTGTAAGTTTTCATTTTAATGAAATGCTTCAATTGCTCTTCATTTGATTGTCATTTACTTAATTCTCCTAAATCAAGCCACCAGTAAAAATCCTCTTCATTGAGGCTGAAAGAACTAAAACACAATCGTCTAATAATTGGTTGGCAATTAAGTTTCTGTAAGGACTGATTGATCCTTGCTAGCACGCTCATAATTACAATAATAACCTTCGAAAGCCAAAAAAGCCAACAATATCTTTCATAAAAAAATTTAGTCAATTCAATAATCATAATTTATTCAATTTATAACATTTATCTCTAAAAAAATAAACGAAAAGTGTGTTTCAAAAATAAATTATCTATTTTTTTAATGGCAAACGTGATAAATTAAATAGGTTATGATTATCAAATCGACTTAATTTTTTTATCCATGATATACACAAAGAACTCGACAAAATGAACGATTCTGATCATCAAAATGAGACTTATAGTGAACCACACGAGCTTAGACAATACCACCAATTTAGATCATAAACGGGAGGGGATCTCGTTCCATTTTTAAAACAGAACTCATTATCTTTGGCCTTGTTGAGAAAATAAAAAATAATGAATACCTAATTTTTTTTTATATATCACCAAAATTGTTTACCGGACTTTTTTTTCTTCATGTTTTGTGATTTCTTATGTAATATGGTAAGTGTCATTATTTATTAAGTAGTGTGAGGCTTAGGTGGTGTTTAATAAGGGAAATTATTAAATATTTTCGGAGTATTACGTGTCTGTACTCCTTAATTAATCATCATTTAATATGTCCTTTCATATTTTTCAATCATCCAATATAATACTTCATTTATCCACCTTCTCCACCAACCATAATATTATGAAATATTACATGTACATACTCCAAATTTATTGAATAATTACCAGTTTAATAAAATATATAGAAGAATACATCCGGATCCGTAATAAATGAGGACCATCTTGGTCCTAAAACCCAACCCTTGCTCATATTTTCCTCCTCCAGTCCATTCCAGCCGAGTCCAGTCCAATGATACGTCCTGTTTGGCCGAGTACGATGTTCTGGTTCTTGATCGGCTGTTGCACCTTTTATCCAGGTGGCTTACAGCTTACTAGATGGATATCTTCGAAAAAACAGAAGGCGATATCCTAGTCGATGTCATCTTCAACTTGTTCTTCTCGTTCTTTGCCAGCAACATCATGGTCCTATACTTGGGGGCCAAAATAGAAAAGGAGCCTACTAATCTATTTCATGGCTACGACCGCCTCGGGAAAATCTATTTCACAACTCTTTATAGAGAAATTTTAACTCTTTAGAGAGAAATTTTAAATTTTTTTTAAAATTTTTTCTGACAAACTGAATTATTTTTAATAATATCATTGAAAGACCTTAATTAATAAAAAAAATATATGTTAACTCATCCTAAAATTCAAAGTTAGAAATGAATATTTCACTAATTTTTCCATTTCAATATGAAAAAATTACCACTCAATGATAATTTGAAAAAAAAAAATGTTTATTGGAGTTTTAAGAAAGATTTTACAGATACATTGAAAAACTTATGTCTTTAATTATTTTTCTAGAATTACACTAATCTATAATCCCCACCCCCCATTTTGGCTATATATATTTTGGATTTTTTTATTTCATTTATTTTTTAGATTTGTCTATATAAAACGGACTACAAAGTTAAAAATGTTTAACATAATTTTGAAAAAATATCACTAAAGTAGTCATGTTTGGTTTGATTCTCATAAACTTGTTTTAGAAAATTTCTAAAAAATTAAAAATGAATTTGATAAAAAAATGAAAAAAATAAAAAGCACTTATGATTTTTATATAGTTTTATCTTTTTGATAAAAAAAATAATTTTAAAACTTTTAAAAATATATTTTTGATATTTATTTTTTATCAAAATAGTTTTCATTTTTTCAAAAAAAATCAAAAAATAGGCATTTCCACACACCCACTAAATAAAGTAATAAAATAAAATTGATGATAAATAAAAAAAGTCAATGTGTTCTTTCAATTCACACTTCGAATTCACACTTGAAAAAAATAAAATATATAAAGGTATACAACACATATAAATTGGAATTTGGGATCAAGTATTAAAAGGACCATCTTCATCCTAAAACTTAACCCTAGCTCATATGTTCCTCCTCCAAGTCAAGCCAGTCTAGTCCAATCCAATATTGCGTCCTGTTTGGCCGAGCACTACGTTTTGGTTCATCGTCACCTATTTCACCTCTTATCTATGGTGGATGACAGTTTACTTGATGCCAGGGCAGGCAAGAGAGGCCGACGCCTTGGGTCCTAAATTTGGGCTAAAAATAGAGGTTCCCAAATATAATTTTGTGTTTTAGATATAAAAAATAGGCCCAAATACTATAGGCCCAATTGAACATGAGGTCCAAAAAAAAAGTAACAAGACTAGATTTTTATTTTTTTTAAGTGTTTATAATGGTTGCTTCCTATCTTAATATGTGAAAGTAAATTTTTATTTATAATTTTAATGATTATATGTGCAAGTAAATTTTTTTGTGGTTATAAACAAATAAAAAAGGTTATAACTTATCGTTTTATCCATAATTTTTTTTTCCAATGTAAGAGGGCTCCATTTCCAAAGTGTCACCTTGGGCCCTCTAAATCTCAGGGCCGGCCTTGATTGTGTCTTCTAATCCTCTTCACCTCTTTTTCTGCAATACCACAATAATATTCCGAGGCTAAGTGTACTCGGCCAAGCATTCCTTAGAGACCCTTCTGTCACAGTTTCGGCGTCTGTTTGGAAGGACTTGGAAACCTATTTTTACAACCAAACACTTGATCACTTCAACTACAATCCTCAAAGTTATGCCAAATTCAAGCAAAGATATGTGATGAATTCTAAGTATTGGTGTGGTGCAAATGCAAGTGCTCCAATCTTCGTTTATCTTGGTGCAGAGGCACCAATAGATGGTGATATTGAAGTCATCGGGTTTCTCCCCGAAAACGCCCCTTGTTTCAATGCTCTCATGGTTTACATAGAGGTACTTACATATAAATTGTGACATTTATTATATATTCGTTGCTAAATACTTGAATTTTCTCGACACAATAATATGTTTGTCACACAAAGCATATCTTGAAAAACTTTTGACATCTTTTGAGTATCAGCAAAGAATTTTACCGTTGTTTTTTTTGTGTGTAAATCTTTTAATTTTTCTTTTAAATACAATTATGATTAAATAATGTGGCTATCAATATACTATCCTACTTAATTATTTTCTTTTTATTTGATTGATGAATTTTAAAAATTAAACGATTCAAATAATCTCAATAAACTAAGTGAGCCCCACCCATATATATTCCAAGTCTTAAAAAATGTGGAAATGTGAAACATTTTGCAGGAATGAAGATTTTGCCTTAAATGCTAATTGTATTGAAATGTCAAGATTAGAGCCTGCATTGATGATCCGAACTGTTCAATGTGTAGGATTCGTTGAGTATTTTCCTATAAAAAATCACCACTACAAGAAATTACACTTTTGGCGACTAAATTTTTAGTCGCCAAAAAGTCAGATTTTAGTCGTCGAAAAGTTTTCCCGATTAAATAGTTTGGTTCTCGGCTTGGTTGTGGGAAGATTGTAAGAGAATGTATTGGCGACTAAAAAATATTTAGTCGCCGAAAGTTCGAAGTTGGCGACTAAACATTTAGTGAAATTGGTGACTAAACATTTAGTCACCAAAAGGAAAGGTATTGGTGACTAATTTTTTTTTTAGTTGCCAAAAGTCGGCAATTGGCGACTAAAAATTTAGTCGCCCAAAGTTTTTAATAAATGTGTTTTTTTTGTTTTTGTTTTAGTGACTAAAATATTTAGTCGCTAAAAATGTTGCACTTCTTTTTGGCTACCAATTTTTTAGTCGCTAAAATCATGGTGCTCTTTTTCGACTACTAATTTTTTAGTCACTAAAAACTTTCATTTTTTTGGGCTACTAACTTTTTAGTCGCCAACAAGTTCCCCTTTTATTTTTTGGCTACTAAATGTTTAGTCGCCAGAAGCTCTATTTAATAATTTTTTAAAAATGCATAAATTGAATATTTTTCATTAATTTCTAAATTATATGTGACATCGGTGGGCCCACAAAAGGTTTTGGCCCACCACTTAGAGCCCAATTCACGGTTCAAGTACTAAAACCCAACACCCTTGAGAACCCAATGTTGAACCAAGAACCAATGGCATCTAAACACTTGTCAAGCAAGGAACCAACCATGTAAGTAGACAAAGATCCTGCAGAGTCATTGCACCACACATCAGCCATTAATGAGGCTCCTACAGCATTAAATGTAACGACCCCTTCACGTCGGAGTAGACAGCCTCACCGTGAACAATGCAAGCTAGAGTATAGACTTTCGGCCAACACGACAGGTCGGAGTGGACAAGGAAATGATGGACAAAGGATATAAGGAGGTTTCTAAGACACACCAAAGGTTAAGTTCTCCATTCTTCTTCTCTCCCTCTCTCTACACAGTCAATCTCCTCTTTTCTAATTTGATTGTCAGAGGGTCCGTTAGGGGACTCACATTCCCCATTGGACCTTTTTGCAGGCACCACTAGCGAGCTCCGAGACCGGTGAAAGATGTTGGAAGCGTGGGTCGGCCCGACTCACCCTCCCTTGGATCAGCAACATTATCAATTGGCGCCATCTGTGGGAAATGCCATTCCGGATAACAGTTGTGCTCATTGTTGCAGGAGACCCGTTCCCGATAATATCTCCCTACCTTCTATCGAGGTGGATGGTTACAATGAGATTCATGGCTTCTCAACACAATGCCGTCAATCTCCAAGCCGACCCTCCTAACCCAAACAACCCACCTCAGTACTTCACAGAGCTCACCAACAGCATCAACCGCTTGGCCGAACAAAACCAGGCCTTGATCAACGCTTTACTCTAGCGAAATCTCCATATGCCTCCTCCACCACCACAAGATATCCCTCCCAATAGAGAACAGACCCTGAGCCATCCTTTCCAACAAGCCCACCTTTCTAACCTAGAGGGTCTACAAGCCCCACCTCAAGACATAAACCCACCACCTCGGGGCTTACAACCTTCAATTCATGCACCTATCCCTGAAGGAGAGGCTAGTAGTGTTCATGCGGAACTCCGAGCCATGAAACTCCAGCTCTAGGGAGTCATGTAGAACATACAGAATAAACCTTCCACAATAGCAAACTCCCCATTTGTCGCCTCCATCAGGGACAAACCCCTGCCCCCCAAGTTCAAAATGCCCTCGATTGACACCTTCAACGGCACAACCGACTCGATCGCCCATTTGGAGACCTATAGGACCCTTATGATCCTCCATGCTTTCCCTGACGAAATCATGTGTCGGGCTTTCCCCATGACGCTTAAGGGGTCGGCTCGACTATGGTTTAGTTAGCTACCGCCACACTCTGTCTCTACTTTCCAACATCTAAGTGATTCCTTCCTGAGCCATTTCATTGGCGCTCAGCGCCAATGGTGCCCGGTAACTCAACTGCTTAATAACCGACAGGTGGAAGGGGAGTCACTACGCAGCTTTGTCACTCGTTTCAACGCTGAGACCCTACAGGTGGCGAAAAATGATGACAAGGTCATCCTCACAGCCTTCATGGCCGGTTTACGACCATCCGATTTCCTTTTCTTCCTTTCTGAAAACCCTCCGACCGCTATGGCCACCCTCCTTTCCAAAGCCCAAAAATATATGAATGCCGAAGACTTTTTGGCAGCCTGCCAAGATTTCACTCCTAAAAATCCACCCCCTAAGGACAAAAGAAAGGAACCCGAACCCAGATCCTCCCAATATACACATCAACCCCCTTAATATACTGACCGACCTGATTGAGCCGACCGACCGACACCTACTTGACCTTTCAGTTGGTTCGATCGATACACCCCTCTCAATTCCCTCATGGAACAAGTTTTGAACCAAATTCAACGAGACTACAACCTGAAATGGCCTTAACCATTATGATCTCCCTCCCTCCAACCGGCGAAATCAATCCAAGTACTGTCATTTCCATCAAGACCATGGCCACAACACTGAGGAATGTGTTAACCTTAAAGACCAGGTAGAGGATTTGATATGCCAGGGACGCCTCAGTCGGTTTATGGTAGCCCGCTCCAGCAACGGCAGAGGATCGACCCGCCAGAGGGGGGGACCGCCAACATACCCCCCCGACAACCTACACAACGTAAGCAAGACAATGATCGGCTCCCACTACAACCCTGGGCACAAGACAATCCCAGCCCCCCGGTCGGCGAGATCAGAGTCATCGTTGGCGGGCTCGCATGCGGAGGGCCATCTCGATCGGCCCAGTGAGCCGAACTCAAAAAAATCAAACAAGGCTCCGATAAGGAAGTAACAACATTGAATAACCCCTTCAAACACCCCAAGCAATGGTCTGAACCTATCACCTTTATAGAGGTCGACTGCACAGGCATCCGTTACCCCCATAACGACCCCCTCGTCATCTCCGCTCTCCTATCCAACTATAAAGCCAGACGGGTCCTTGTCGACAAAGGCAGCTCTTCAGACATCATCTTCTTGAACGCCTATCGTCAACTAAAGGTCGGAGAAGAAAAGTTGTCCCCCCTACAAACCCCGCTAGTCGGCTTCACCGGCGATCGGATGACCTCCATAGGCTCCATCGATCTTCTCATTACCATCGGAGAATATCCACAGCAGACCACCAAACTACTAACGTTCCTCATCATCGACTATCTTTTTGCTTACAATATCATCCTCGGATGCACAACTCTCAACGTCTTCCAAGCTGGCACCTCCACATACCATCTAGCCATGAAATTCCCGACCAACCTTGGGGTCGGCATAGTGAGGGGCCAGCAAATGATGGCCAGAGAGTGCTACGTCGCCTTGCTAAAGGAGGTCAAAATGAAGGAGGCCATGATCATCGAAGGTCTCGACATTAGAGACAAGGAAGAGTTAGTCAGAGGGGAGCTAGTGGAGGAACTTGTCGAAGTGCCTATCGATCCTACCGATTCAGCCAAAATAGCCAGGATTGGCAGCCAACTGTCCTCTCAGGCCAAGGCTGATCTTACAGCTCTCTTAGCCGAGCACAACGATGTCTTCGCTTGGACCCATTCAGACATGCCAGGTGTCAATCCCTCTTTCATTACTCATCGTTTTAGTATCGAGCCCCACTTCTGACCTTTCCGACAGAGGCAGCGTATTTTTCACCCAAACGCAATACCTTTATCGCCACTGAGGTAGACAAACTACTGAAAGCACAGTTCATCAAAAATATGGACTACCCCAGGTGGTTGTCCAATGTGGTCTTGGTCCGCAAAAATAATGGCAAATGGCGACTCTGCGTCGACTATTCCGACCTTAATCGGGCTTGCCTCAAAGATAGTTATCTTCTCCCCTAGATAGATCTCTTGGTCGACGCAACTGCAGAACACTAGATGTTTGACTTCATGGATGCCTTCTCTGGCTACAACCAAATCCTGATGCACCTGGCCGACCAGGAGCATACCTCCTTCATCACCGATAGAGGAACTTATCACTATCATGTTATGCCATTCTGTTTGAAGAATGCTGGAGCAACTTACTAACGCCTGGTTAATGTCGTCTTTCAACATCAGAGAGGTCCGAACATGGAAGTATACGTTGATAACATGGTAGTCAAGAGTAAACTCTCCTTCGATCACTTGGCAGACATGTGAGAGACCTTCGAAACCTTAAGGAAATATCAAATGAAGCTGAATCCTTAGAAGTGTGCCTTCGGCATGGGATCTGGGAGGTTCTTGGGCTTCATGGTTAGCCAACGAGGCATTGAGGCTAACCCCAAAAAGATCAAGGCCCTGATAGAAATGCGGTCTCCCAGAACGGTTAAGGAGGTTCAACGGCTCATGGGCAGAGTTGCCACCCTCAGCCGCTTTATTTTTCGAGCAACCGACAAGTGTCTTCCATTCTTTAAAGTCCTCCGACAAGCGTTCGAATGGAGCACCGAATCCGAGGAGGCCTTTCAACAACTGAAGCAGTGCATGGCCAACCCTCCCTTCCTCTCTTAAGCGTTGCCAGGTGAAACCCTCTTCCTCTACTTAGCTATGTCAAACATTGCGGTCAGTGCTGCTCTCATCAGGGAATACAGCTCAGTACAACGACTAGTCTACTACATTAGCCGCGCTCTCAGGGGGGCAAAACAGAACTACCCTCTGATAGAAAAAATGGGCCTTGCCTTGGTCATAGCCTCTAGACACCTCTGACCTTTTTTGCAAGCTCACTCCATAGTGGTTCTCACTGACCAGCCTCTAAAAAAGGTCATGCAACAACCAGAATTGTCAGGAAGACTTATGCAATGGTCCATCAAGCGAAGTCAATTTGAAATCTCTTACTGACTTCGAATAGCAATCAAGGGCTAGGTTGTCACCGATTTTATCTTGGAGTTCACCAATCTCACTTCGAACGTACCTTCTCTGCTAGCACACTTCACCACTGATGCAGAAGACCCCCACTCCTGGACCCTTAGTGTTAATGGTTCATCCCGCAAAGAGGGTAGTGGAGCCAGTCTAATCCTCACCATCCCAGAGGGTGAGTACCTTAAGTGTGCCCTCCGTTTCCTGTTCGACGCAAGCAATAATGAGGCCGAGTATGAGCCCTTGATAACATGTCTTCGACTAGCCAGAGACATTGGTGTGAGCCATATCCAAGTATTCAGTGATTCCCAATTGATTGTCGGACAGATTACATCTTTATTAGCGACTTACTATACAAACGGGGATTCTCACGCCCATACCTCAGATGTCCCAGTCCTACTCAAGCGACCTATGAGAAGTCCACGAGGGCATTTGTGGTAATCATTCGGGTGGAAGATCTCAGGCCCATAAAATCCTCCGCACCGGCTACTTCTGGCCTACGCTCAATCAAGATGCCAATGAATTTGTGCTTAAGTGTGATAAATGTCAGCGCTTTGCCAACATCATCCATGCTCCACCATCAAAACTGATTACACTCAGTAGTCCCTACCCCTTCGCTAAGTGGGGCATCGACTTAGTCGGCCCTTTGCCCACTGGTAGGGGCCAAACCAAGTTCGCTGTGGTTGCCATTGAATACTTCACCAAATGGGTGGAAGCAGAACCCCTTGCTACAATTACTGAGCGAAACACTACCAGGTTCATCTAGCAGTTGATCATGTGCCGATTTGGAATCCCTCAAGCCATTGTTTCGGACAATGGCAAACAATTCGACAATGCCAAGTTCAGAAAATTCTGTGAAGAGCTCAACATTAGACCATGTTTCTCTTCCCCAGGCCATCTCCAAGCCAATGGGCAAGTCGAAGTCACCAATAATGAGACTCCTACAGCATTAAATGCGACAACCCTTTCACATCGGAATAGGCAGCCTCACTGTGAACAATGCAAGCTAGAGTATGGACTTTCGACCAACACAACAGGTCGGAGTAGACAAAGAAATGATGGGCAAAGGATATAAGGATGCTTCCAAGACACACCAAAGGTTAAGTTCTCCATTCTTCTTCTCTCCCTCTCTCTACACAGTCAATTTCCTCTTTTCTAATTTGATCGTCGGAGGGTCCGCTGGGGGACTCCCATTCCCCATTGGACCTTTTTGCAGGCACCACCAGCGAGCTTCGAGACCGATGAAAGGTGTTGGAAGCGTGGGTTGGCCCGACTCGCCCTCCCTTGGATCAACAACATCATCAATATGCATTCCATTATCAATGCAATCTGTAACCTGTACATATACAGAATAATGCATCTATTAATTATCATATAAATCCATTATCAATAATACCCATTTTATTATTAAGTATCCAAAATCTTTAACTTGTAACATCATATTCCAAATATTATATAAATCCACATCAACCAAGTATAATCCATTTAAATTAAATATTACATACGAAAACGTTTGATTTCCAAGACAGAGGGTTGTAGAAAAATAAATGTCTTCCATATACATAACAAATGCTCTTCGTATACAAAAATAAATATCCACAATAGCCCACGCAAAAGCAATCAGTAAAAATAAAAATAAAAAAAAACCAGTAGCACTTATTCAATAAAATTGACATTTCAAATTATAACGGAAGACTGGGATTAGCAAACCGGAGACGAGTGCCGCATTGAAGACTGCCATGTACTACGTGCGCGCATTGGCAGGTCGCTCGGCAGAAGAAGGGGGGAATCTATGGTCGCAGCCGACTGCCTTGTTGGAGTGGTGGAGGATGTGGCCATGCGGTCGATGACGCGGTTGACAGAGGCCGACCTCCTAAGAGGGTTTTGCTCGGCCCAGATGGAGGCAGCGACCTTGGCGGCTGCCCTGATGAATAAAGCAGCGCACGCGAAGGTGGAGGTAGAGCCACTGAGGGCCCAGCTGGAAGGGGTGAAGGCGCAGCTGCAAAACCCAAGGGTTGAGATAGCGGGCTGGAGAAAGGCCGCTCGGAGTGCGTGCGCAAAGGGCAAAGAAAGATGGAAGTACTGGCGGTGGTGCAGAACTACTTAGCAGAGCGTGCTGGTGCCGAGCTCCTTACAACTAAATCAGAGCTAGAAGCGGAACGCCACAAGGCGGTATCACTAGAGTTCGAGCTGGCGGGCGAGAAGAGGAAGCTAGACCTGGTCCAACAAGCTTGCACCACCGCCAATGAGAGATGGGAAGAGGCCCTTACCAACAACGAAGAACTGCGCGACCAGGCTATCAAAGACAAAGAAAAGGCAGATGGTCGGATCGTAGAGTTGGAGAAGGCCCTGGTAAAAGAGATGGCCAAGTTGGCATCTGAGAGGGAGGCGTACCCCGACTTATGCGTAGCGGCCGTGGAGCAATTCAAGGGGTCTGCCGAGGTCCAGATGGCCATTGATGTTGTGGTCGCCAGGAGCATAGCGAAGGAGGGGGAAAGGGGGTGCTGGGCCGTCAGGAGTGGCCGTTGGAGGGATGAGCGAAGAAGAAGTGATCCAAAGCTTCTAGCGGTCAGACTTCTACAAGCATAAGATGAGTCAGTACTGGGACAGTAGCTGGATGAGCTTTAAGTATAAGGCACAAGAGCTGTTCCCACGCGTAGACTTCAGTCTCGTGAAGGTAGGGGAAGATGACGTTGCCCAGACCCCCTTGGATGAGGGGATTGAAGAAGAAGATCTCGCCTTCAGCGAGGGGGAGTGATCTCTGTAACTAAGTGTAAAAATTTTGTTTTTGTTTGTTTTGTTTTGTTTTGTTTTGTTTTTTTTATACATGTAATTTCTGCAACAAATTGTATAGAAGTGTAAGTTGGTTAATAAAACAACGAGTTCTCTTACTCATTGTTATTGTTGTTATTTCTTTGATTTGTAAATTTTGAATGGTGAAAATGGTTGAGCAGAATTGGATAAAAAAATGGGTGAGAAAATGAGACTTGTTAGTAAATTGTGAAACTTGTAAGTAAATTGTAATGTAAAAATGAGAAAAATGGGCAATCAGGCTAACTTGTATGTTCAAATTTGCAAATATGAAATTTCGTAAGTAAACTATGATGCAAAAATGTTAAAAATGGGCAAACAGGCTAACTTGTATGATTAGTAAAAAATGAATGATTATGCTCTAGGATTTTAATGAAGTCTGGATGAGACTTGGAGGGCTCAGTCTGGCTGAGGTTTTAGTTAGTTCAGTCTAGCTGAGCTCGTCGTGCTCAGTCTAGTGAGGCTTTGAGTTAACCCAGTCTGGCTGAGTTCTTCGTGCTCAGCCTGGCTGAGGCTTTTAGGTAACCCAGTCTGGCTGAGCTCTTTGTGCTCAGTCTGGCTGAGCTCTTCGTGCTTAGTCTGACTGAGGCTTTTAGCTAACCCAGTCTGGATGAGCTCTTCATGCTCAGTCTGGCTGAGGCTTTTAGTTAACTCAATCTGGCTGAGCTCTTCATGCTCAGTTTGGCTGAGGCTTATAGTTAACTCAGTCTAGATGAGCTCTTCATGTTCAGTCTGGCTGAGGCTTTTAGTTAACCCAGTCTGGCTGAGCTCTTCGTGCTCAGTTTGGCTTAGGCTTTTAGTTAACTAAGTCTGGCTGAGCTCTTCGTGCTCATTCTGGCCGAGGCTTTTAGTTAACTCAGTCTGGCTGAGCTCTTCATGCTCAGTCTGGCTGAGCTCTTCGTAATCAGTCTGGCTGAGGCTTTTAGTAGAGAGTTGTTATTGAAATGTAACACAAACAATGGAGATGTCAAATTGTTGTCATTTAAAGCACTGCCTGTTGATTACAAGTTTACACCATGTATGGAAAGGGCAAAAATAAACAAGTGTGCAGATCATCGGAAGGAACATACAACAATCGAACAATATAAAAATAGGAGACGTCATTTTACTGGAAATAACGCTTCAAGTGCTCGGTGTTCCATGGATGGGGGAGGTCTTTGCCTTCCATGTCTTGGAGTTAGTAAGTGCTTGGGCGGGGTCTGGCCTTGACAACGCAAGGTCCTTCCCATTTGGCTGCTAGCTTGCCCTCGATGGGATTTTTAGTGGCAAGGGTTGCTTCGCGCAAGACTAGGTCCCCCACTGCGAACTCTCTCGGTTGGACTTTGCGGTTATAATGCATTCTCATTTTCTGCTGATATGACGCCCATCTGACAGCAATTGTCTCTCGGAGCTCTTCGATCAGGTCCAAGTCGGCCCGACGCAATTTTTCGGTTAGTTTTGGATCCAGGTGTAAAACTCGAGGGGTCGGCAAGCTGATTTCCACTAGGATTACTGCATTAGCGCCGTATGTTAGGCAAAATGGGTCTCCCCAGTAGCGGTTCAGGCAGTAGTTTGGTAAGCCCAGAGTACGTTTGGTAACTCCTCAGCCCAGAGTCCTTTAGCGGCTTCCAACTTAGTTTTGATGATCTTCAGGAGAGAGCGATTGGTGACTTCGACTTGTCTATTGGCTTGGGGATGACCTGGGGAAGAGAAACATAGTCTAATGTGGAGCTCTGCACAGAATTTCTTGAACATGGCATTGTCGAATTGTTTGCTGTTGTCTGAGACGATGGCTTGAGGGATTCCAAATCAGCATACGACCGACTGCCAGATGAATCTGGTTGTGTTCCGCTCAGTGATTATAGCAAGGGGTTCCGCTTCCACCCATTTAGTGAAGTAGTCAATGGCAACTACAGCGAACTTGGTTTGGCCCCTACCGGTAGGCAATGGACCAACTAAGTCGATGTCCCATTTGACGAAGGGATAGGGACTGCAGAGTGTAATCAGTTATGTCTGTGGAGCATGGGGGATGTTGGCAAAGCACTAGCATTTATCACACTTAAGCACAAATTCGGTGGCATCTTGGTTAAGAGTAGGCTAGAAGTAGCCGGTGCGAAGGATTTTATGGGCCAGTGACCTGGCACCCGAATGATTACCATATACGCCCTCATGGACTTCCCTCATCACATAGGTCGCTTGAGCAGGACAGAGACACCTGAGGTATGGGCGTAAGAATCCGTGTTTGTATAGTAGGCCGCTGATGAGGATGTAATTGGACGACCGGGCTCTCACTTTGGCAGCCTGCTGTTTATCGTCTGACAACTCCCCACTTGTCAAAAATAGAAAGATGTTTGCAGCCCATGGGATATGTTCGTTTTGGAGGAAGTGAACCTCTTGCTAGTTTGGCGATGTAGCCGAATGGGCCAGGTGTAGACGTCCCCGAACGTCCCGGGAGGGAATCCCGTTCTGTTCATTTGGGCTCACTACAGTTCAGGACTCAAAGTCACGGTTCTTAATCTGATCTCACAATGTGTAATGTGAGATTGATAAATCACCAAAGAGTCCAAATTGGACAAATTGTTTTTGAAAACAGATTTTTTTTTAAAGAAGTGCCAAACATGGACTGCTTTACCAGATACAGAGTCGCCACCTAAATATTTTATTTTGGGGGAATTTAGGAAACCCTGACTCGTTTGCCTAAGGCCACATGTCCGTTATCACCAAAGTTGCCTCGGCTCGGGAACTTGGGTACGATTGGGGAAGGTCAGCTATGAGCACCCCCGCTCGCCCGATCAAAGATCGGCCTCTACTAAACATGATATCTTGTTTTGAAAACATTATGTGTTCTTATTCCGGTTATTAGCCTAGATTTACTATGTGATGCGCACAGCATACAAGTATAGACCGGGTCGCCTGAATTGGAACAACACATCTCATATTTGTTTTGAAAACGATTTGCTACTCACAAATAGGCTAAAATATGGATTTGCCACCCTCAGGTGGGCTTAGAAAACAAGATGATTTGCCACTCTCAAGTGGGCTTAAAACTCACAGTCGATGAATTGTTCCAATCCAAATAACCCAACCTTCACCCACAGGCATTCAGGCAGTTATATCACGTAAGCACATAGCCTCATGGTAAGCATGCTATCATGGCAGTCACTCACACGCATGCAAGGATGCTAAAGCATAAAAGCTTACCTAGTACTCCGAGCCAAAACAGAAACTGTGTTAGAAATCCATGCATGATCCTAACTATACAGAAATGCCTAATGCAACATATGCAAAAATGCAACTACAATAGGCTCAGCTATTCTAAAGATGGCATGTGAAATGCTACAACTAACAAGTATTCAACTCGAAATTGAAATACAATGCAGTTAGTATGATGTGCCGAGCCCGGTGCATGCAAGACATATGAATGGATGCAAACATGTGAGCATAAGTATGCTAATTGAAACATGCCCTAATCTAACCATCATAAGCTGGTAAATAAAAGGGAGAAAGACGTGGGGTTGGAAGACATACATCACACACACGCACACTTATTACAATTGTGCCATCGCTCAGAGGGTCCGAATAAATAAATACAGTCCGAATAAGTACAAAACCCTAATTAATTAACAAATTAACTAGGAATGCAGGTAAATTAGCATGCAAATCCATGGACCACCTCAGCTCTGTTCCGAATGGTGAATGATGCATGCTTGAGTTGCTTGGCGCGGAAATCCATTGTGATGCCCCGATTCGCCTCTGTTTGCAATTAATCCCAGAATGTTGTGCAAGGCTTTAGGAAGTTGCTGATTTCTGATTTGCTGCAACAGAGAGCAAGAAAGGGGCATGGCAAAGTATTTCACATATGTATGCACACCTCGATCCTCGTGCCACCAATCACGCATCTCGATGCATGATGGCCGAGGAGTCGAATTGCACGACTCGATGTGAAATGAATGCACATATAAACACAACAAGACCTAAACTCCATCATGGGTAATCCGGAGTGTCGGCGACTGGGAATTGAGACACGTTTCGTCACTTGGAGTACGAAATGTCCTCGTTTCCCGTGTTTGGACTAAACCCTACTCCAAACATAATGCAATATGCATGATATGCATGAATGCAATTCTAACATACAACCTAGCATACGCAATGCTATGGACTAAAATGGCATACACAATGCACGAGGCACGACGTGGTATGCACAATGCTCTAATATGCAACCTAGCATACGCAATGCTATGGACCGAAATGGCATACACAATGCACGATGGACTTACACCAACATGAGTGGACCGTAGCCACACCCACATCAGTGGCCATTAGATGAAAATGAGACAACCGAAATGCGTGCACACATGCACAAATACCGAGGACCGAACCTAAGGCATCAAATGCCACTCTACCAAAGCATGGCAAGGGATGAAAGATGGCATACAAACATGCAATTTCCAGCACTGAAATATGATGCACAATGGTCCCGAATCATGGAAATATGGCACCCAATGCATGAAAGAGGCCCCGAAACTCAAAACTAGACAAATGCATTGAACCACAAGTATGCAGAGCAAGCATTATTTGGCCATGAGGCATAAAAATAGAGCCAAGGAAGTCCAAAATAAGCACAACAGCAGTTCCAAGCATGGCCCAAAAGTGCTAACATGAAGGGCTAAAACAACATGCAACCTAGGCTAGTAAGCATGGTTTACATGGCATGTATATGAAGCATAAGAGAGGTCACCAAACCAGCCCAAAACAGTGACATGGCATGTCAAATAAACCCCAAATAACCACTGAAAATGCATCCAATGCATGCAAAAATGATGAGCTCCTTTGGAGGGCCATGCAAGGGGTTACTCAACACATACAACAAGAACACTTAACATGGCAAAACCAACTCTTGAAATCAATTATGACAGCCCTGAACTCACCAAAAAGGCCCTGAAATGGGTCAAGGAAGCATGCAATGAAAGGTCCCCTTGAAAGGCCTTGAGGAGGATTGTTCCACACACGCATGAGGGACACAAAATATGGTCAAAGAGGCTCTGGACAGAGCTAAGGAAGACCTTGAAACTCACCAAATTGGGCCTAAGAAGTGACTTCACAACATGCAAGTAAGGGGCCATTTGGAAGGCCAAAAGGGCCAACAAACAAGACAAGGAGAGAGGGGGGTCACCCCCCTCTGATTTTAGCTCTCAAAAACACATCTAAGGCACTAAAAATCCACTGGATTTCAGTGGCTAAGAGGCCAAACCAAGGCCAATGTGAATGCTCTAATGCATAGCCCTAATCATGAGGAAATGAAGCATGCCAAGAGGAAGATGACCCCAAACAGAAAAATACCCTTAATCAAACTTCAAGAGGGACTCAAAATAAGACTTTTTTTAGTTCATGGAAAATCTCTAAAATGCTTGCAAGTGAGGCTAAGATATCATGCAAAATAAGCCCTAAAAGAGAGATGAAGCATACAAGGATGTAGGAGACCTCAAACAGAAAAGTATCCTCAATCAAACTTCAAGATGAGCTCAAAATAAGATACTTTACAGTTTATAACAAAACCCGAAAATGCTTGCAAATAGGGCTAAGCTATGGAGCAAAATAATGCAAGAAAAGGGGAAATGGAGACTTACCCTTGTAGCACAGCAATGCAGCAACTTCTGGACCAAGTTGGTGAACCTTCAACCCCTCCTTCAACCCCTGCAAATCAGTCCCAAAGTGCTAAAATGGATGGTGGAGGTGGTAGGCTATGAGGTGTAGTGTAAATGACCAAGAACAAGGGTGTTTTGAGCTTGGATGAGAGATATGGAGAGTTGTATGTATATGCCTCAGCTGGTTTTTTCTAACCCTTGCAAATGAAGATCAGCCTCTCCTTCATAGAGGAGAGGCTCTAAAACTTCTCTAAGAAGCCTCAATATCCTCCATACACGTGTATGGAGGATGGTCCAAATGCCTCCTAGCTGGCACAGCTGGATTGCATTCAGAAAGAGCAAAAAGCAGAAGGCTGGCCGACCAGTTCATGTGGTCAGCCGGCCACTCCCCCTGGTCGGCCGACCAGGGGTCAAAAGGTTCAATGAGAAAAGGTGGTCGGCCTACCCAGAAAGGTGGCCTCCCAGATGAGTGCAACACAGCTGTATGGTGGGAAACTAGAAAATGCGACCCATGAGAGAGGAAAACCAGCTTTTTAGCAAGATTCAAAAGGGTCAAGAAGAAATATTGGTCGGCCTACCCATATTGGTGGCCTCCCAGATGAGCACAACACAATGGTGGTATGAAAAAACCAGAAATTGTGGCTCAAAAGTGAGAAAAACCAGCTTTCTATCAGAAAAATCGGCTGGAGGAGAGAGAAAATGATTTTTGAAAGAATTGCTGATCTCCCACCATCCTACCACCTTCCTAGCAATGAAAATAGGGTCCATACCAAAAATGAACCCTAACCGATGCAAAACGAGGGTTCGGGGGACAAAACGCGTGGCCCGGGGCCCCGAAAACAGGCTGTAGGCACCGAAAGTGGCGTATGACCACGAAGGTGGTCTTCTGGGCGACAGTGTCCCTCTAAGGAGAGGAAACAAGGTGTGTGCCAAAAACCGGAGCAAACGGAGGTAGTTAGGCAGTCCCGAACCGAGGTGCACGGCCGACGGCTCCGAAAACTGGAAATTGACCTCCAAATGGGAAAAATGGCCTACGATCACGAAATGTAGCCTACGGCCACTGAGAGATGGTCTACGAGACCTCTCCCTCCCTTCGGAAGAGAAAATAGAGAAAACAGGACTTGGTTCGCAAACCGAGGCAAAGCACAAAAGAGCCCGAAGTCTGGAGGCAAGGCTCGCAGCCAAGACTCTAAAACCTCAGAACGAGCACAATATGTATCATCACTGAGCGCTCAATCAGTGACGTCTGAGTCTTAAGGTCGGTCAAAAATGGGGTGTCTACACCAGGTATTCAAGGCGGACGCCATGGCTGAGTTCTGACTGATTGGCCGAGGCCAATTGGGCCATTTCATCTGCCTTGGAGTTTTCTAACCGAGGGATGTGTTTGATATGGAAAATATTGAAAATGCGAACAAGATGGAGTGCAATGTCCCTGTAGGCTCGCATCGTGTCTTCATTCGCGTCGAATTCCCCTGTAATCTGCCCGACGATCAATTGGGAATCACTGAACACTTGGATATAGCTTACACCAATGTCTCTGGCTAGGCGAAGACCTGCTATCAAGGCCTCATATTCGGCTTCATTATTGCTTGCGTCGAACAGGAAACGGAGGACACACTTGAAATAACCGCCCTCGGGAGCGGTGAGGATGAGACTAGCCCCACTGCCTTCTTTACGGGATGATCCATCGACATTGAGGGTCCATGAATGGGGGTCTTCTGCCTCAGTGTTGAATTGTTTTAGCGGAGGGGGCACGGTTGGAGTGGGATTGGTGAATTCTAAGATAAAATCGACAACGGCCTGCCCTTTGATTCGCTGTTCGAGGTCGGTAAGAAATTTCAAATTGGCTGAGCTCAACGGACCATTGCATAAGTCTGCCGGACAACTCTGGCTGTTGCATTACCTTCTTCAAAGGCTGATCAGTGAGAACTACTGTGGAGTGAGCTTGGAAATAAGGTTGGAGTCGCCTTGAGGCTATGACCAAGGCAAGGGCCATCTTTTCCAGCAGAGGGTAGTTCTTTTCTGCCCCCTTGAAAGCGCGGCTAATGTAGTAGACCGGACGCTGTACTGAGTTGTCTTCCTTGATGAGGGCCGCACTGACTGCGATGTTTGATACAGCTAAGTAGAGAAAGAGTGTTTTGCCTGAGAGCGCCTAAGAAAGTATGGGGGTTGGCCATGCACTGCTTCAGTTGTTGAAAGGCCTCCTTGGATTTGGTGGTCCACTCAAAAGCCTATCGGAGGACTTTAAAAAGGGAAGGCACTTGTCTGTTGTGCGGGAAACAAAACGGTTGAGGGCGGCGACTCTGCCGGTAAGACGTTGAACCTCTTTGACCGTTCTAGGAGACCGCATTTCTATCAGGGCCTTGATTTTTTCGGGGTTGGCCTCGATGCCCCGCTGACTAACCATGAAGACCAAGAACTTCCCAGATCCTACGCCGAAGGCGTACTTCTCCGGATTCAGCTTCATTTGATACTTGCGTAGGGTTTCGAAGGTTTCTTGCAGGTCTGCCAGATGATGAAAGAAGAGTTTACTCTTGACAAGCATGTCATCGACGTAGACTTCCATGTTCCGGCCTATCTGGTGGTGAAAGACGGCATTGACCAAACGTTGGTAAGTTGCTCTGGCATTTTTCCATCCGAACGGCATAACACGATAGTGGTAAGTTCCTCTATCTGTGATAAAGGAGGTATGTTCTTGGTCAGCCGGGTGCATTAGAATTTGATTGTAGCCGGAGAAGGCGTCCATAAAACTATGCATCTGATGTCTGGCAGTGGTATTGTAGACAAGTCCGCGAGGGACCTCGCTACAGCTCGAACTCGATTTCATGTCACGGTTCTAAATCTTGAACCAAAGAGTCCAAATCCGGCAAATCGTTTTGAGAAAATAGATTTTTTGAAAGAAGTGCCAAACATGGACTGCTTTGCCAGATACAGAGTCGCTACCTAAATATTTTGTTTTGGGAAATTTAGGAAACCCTGACTCGTTGCCTAAGGCCACGTGTCCGTCATCACCAAAGTTGCCTCGGCTCGGGAACTTGGGTACGATTGGGGAAGGTCACTTCGTGAGCACCCCCGCTCGCCCGATCAAAGATCGGCCTTTACTAACCATGATATCTAGTTTTGAAAACGTTATGTGTTCTTATTCTGGTTATTAGCCTAGATTTACTATGTGATGCGCACAGCATACAAGTATAGACTGAGTCGTCTGAATTGGAACAAAACACTTCATGTTTGTTTGTAAAAATGGTTTGCTACTCGCAAGTAGGCTTAAATGCGGATTTTGCCACCCTCGGGTGGGCTTAGAAAACATGATTTTGCCACTGTCTAGTGGGCTTAAAACAAACATTTGATGAATTGTTCCAATCCAAATAACCCAACCTCCACCCACAGGCATCCAAGTAGGTATATCACATAAGCAGTTAGCCTCATGGTAAGCATGCTATCATGACAGTCACTCACACGCATGCAAGGATGTTAAAGCATAAAACTCACCGAGTACTCCGAGCCAAAACAGAAACCGATTAGAAATCCATGCATGATCCTAAGTATACAGAAATGCCTAATGCAACAATGCAAAAATGCAACTATAGCAAGCTCGGCTATTCTAACATGGCATATGAGATGCAACAGCTATCAAGTATTCAACTCGGAATTGAAATACAGATGCAGTTAGTATGATGCGCCGAGCCCGGTGCATGCAAGACAGATGAATGGGTGCAAACATGTTATTATACTGTATGCTAATTGAAACATGCCCTAATCTAACCATCATAAGCAGGTAAATAAAAGGGAGAAAGACGTGGGGTTGGAAGACATACATCACACACACGCACACTTATTACAACATTGCCCTCGCACAGAGGGTCCAAATAAATAGTACAGTCCAACTAATACAGTCCAAATAATACAGTCCAAATATGTACAAATCCCTAATTGATTTACAAATAACTAAGAAAAATAATAAACTGGCATGCAAGCCAGGGACTGTCTTGACTCTTCTCCAGATGATGAATGATGCATGTCCGGGTTGCCTTGTGCAGAAATCCACTGCGATGCCCCAATTAACCTCTGTTTGCAATTATTTTTGGAATGCGTGCCAAGCTCCGGAAGGCTGCTGATTCTTGATTTACTGCAACAGAGAGCAAGAAAGGGGCATGGCAATGTATTTTCACATATGTATGCATACCTCGATCCTCGTGCCACCAATCACGCATCTCGATGCATGATGGCCGAGGAGTCGAATTGCACAACTCAATATGAAATGAATGCACATGAAAACACAACAAAACCTAAACTCCATCATGGGTAATCCGGAGTGTCGGCGACTGGGGAATTGAGACACGTTCCGTCACTCGGAGTACGAAACGTACCTCGTTTCCCGTGCTCGGGCTAACTCCTATCCCAAAAACGATGCAATATGAATGACATGCATGAATGCAACTAAGATACAACCTAACATGCGCAATGCTATGAAATGGCATACACGATGCATGAGGTAACATGGCATACACAATGCGCTAACATACAACCTAGCATACGCAATGCTATGAAATGAAATGGCATACACAATGCATAATGGACTTACACCAACACGAGTGGACCTCAGCCACACTCACATAGGAGGCCATTAGATGAAAATGAGACACTCGAAATGTGTGCACACGTGCACGCAAACCGAGGACCGACCCTAAGGCACCGAAATGCCACTCTAACAAGGCATGGCAAAGCATGGAATATGGAATACTAGCATGCAAATTTCAGAGGCAATAAGTGATGCAAAACAGCCCGAAAGATGGCAATATGACACCCGATGCATGGAATGAATCCCGAAACATGAAATTAAGCGCATGGAATGACCTATGGCTATGCAATGCATGCATTATTTGAACATGAAGTGTGAAGACAGAATCAAGAAAGCCCCAAAACAAGCATATTTACAGTTTTAAGCAAGGCCAAACAGTGAACACAAATGGGGCTAAGCTAGCATGCAAAAATGGCCCCGAAAGCGAGATAATGAAGCAAGTAGCACCTTCTGACCTCAAACAGAGAAGGGCCCTTCTACAATGTCGAAGAGGGGCCCAAAATATGGTACTTTACAGTTTTCCATAAGCCACAAAAACAGACACAAGTATGGAAAAACTCTCATGCAAAAAGTGGGCCTAAAGGAGGACAAAGAAGTAAGTGATGCATGCTGGCCCCAAACAGATAAAGGTCCTTCAACAAAGTTGAAGAGGGACCTAAAATGTGACCTTTTACAGTTTATGGTCAAACCCAAAACAGTGCACAAGCATGCTCAAAATACTATGCAAGATAAGGCCAAAAAGAGAGCTATAACACTAAGTATAAAAAGGATGCTTCAAACAGTAAAAAACCCTTAATGAAACATGAAGAGGGGGTCAAAATAAGGCCTTTTACAGTTTGGACCAGAGCCCAAAAACAAAATCACAAGAGGCTAATAAATCATGCAAAAATGGGGCCAAGAGAGGGGTAAAGAGACAAGTGGCACATGGGAGCTCCAAACAGTGATGAGCCCTTTAACAATGTTGAAGAATGGCTCAAAATAAGCAACTTCACAGTTTACTATATGCCTCAAAACAGATTATACATAGGCCAAAAATAATATGCAAGAAAATGGCATAAAGATAGGTAAAGAAGCAAGTGCCACCAAGAGGCCTCAAATAGTGAGAGGCCCTTAAACAAACAAGAATTAGAGCTCAAAAAAATGCTATATTCAGTTAAGTTCGGAGCTCAAAAGTGTAAGCAAGAATGGCTAAGAAATGATGCGAAAATGAGCTCAAAAGAGGGAGGAAGTGACTCACCCTTGTAGACCAACCCTTAGCAACCTCTTGGACCAAATTTGGGTGCTCCTCAGCTCTGGAAAGCAACTCCAAGTGGCTGGAATGGAGGTGGTGGTGTGGTGCTAGATGATGGTGTAGAGAAGGGTGTGGGACTTGAGAGGTTTGGACCTTGGAAGAGTAGAGGGAGGGAGATACAATATATGAGGCTCAAAGGGGATTTTTCTAACCCCTAAACCAGAGCTGGGGGGTCTGTTATATAGACAAAAAGAGGGGGAGAAAGAGGGGGAAAAATGGGAGGGAAAACATTCAAGTTTCCCCCCAAAATTTTGGCCCCCCGGATACAAAATCTGGGGGGGAAAAAAGTGTATATTTGTAATGTATCATCCCTTAGGAATCAGGCCGACCAGCTATCTGGGTTGCAGGTGGCCGGCCGGCTCTCCCCATGGCCGGCCGGCTAGGGGTCAAATGGGCCAAGTCAAATTACTAGCCGACCACCACAAATTGGTGGCCTCCCAGGTGTTCTCAACACAACCCTGTGGTCAAAAATTGGCAACAATGAACCAGGAGAGAGAATTGGCCACTTTTAGGAGGGGTTCAAAAGGGTCAATCACAATTACTAGCCGACCATATGATATTGGTGGCCTCCCATGTGTGTACAACACAAATATGTGGTTTGGAGCTGGAAAAAGTGAACTTAGGGTGGTCAACATTGGCTTTCGAGTGAGAAAAATGGGCGTCGGAGGGCGATGAAGGAATATAACTGGTTGCTGAAACAATTACTGGCCTCCCACCCTTCTATGACCTTCTTGGTGATGAAACAGAGGTCCCTGCAAAAAAAGAACACAAACCGATGCAAAACGAAGGTTCGGGGGCCGAAACGCGCAGTCCGAGGCCCCAAAAACTGACTGTTAGGCACCAGGAGTGGTGTTCGACCACGAAGTGGGTCTCTCAGACCACAGTGTCCCTCAAAGGGGAGTAAATAAGATACATGCCAAAAACCGGAGCGAACGGAGGTGATTAGACGATCCCGAACCGAGGCACACGGCCAACGGCTCCGAAAACCGGGAACCGGGCTCCGAAATGGGCAAAATGACCTACAACCACGAAACGTAGCCTACGGCCACTGAGGGATGGTCTACGAGACCCCTCTCTCCCTTTGGGAAGAGAAACAGAGAAAATCGAGTCCTGGTTCACAAACCGAGGCAAAGCATGAAAGAGTTCGGAAGTCCAGAGGCAAGGCTCGCAGCCGAGACTCTGAAACCTCTGAACGAGCACGATATGCAACATCACCAAGCGCTCAATTGGTGACGTCTGAGTCTTAAGGTCGGTAAAAAATGGGGTGTCTACAAGTATCGACAAGCAAATCTATCTGGGGGAGGGGATAACTATCTTTGGGGCTAGCTCAATTAAGGTCGGAGTAGTCAACGCAGAGTTGCCATTTACCATTGTTTTTACGGACCAGGACTACATTTGACAGCCATCTGGGGTAGTCTACGTTCTTGATGAACTGTGCTTTCAGTAGTTTGTCTACCTCAGAGGCAATGAGGGCATTGCGTTCTGGGTGGAAGATACGCTGCTTCCGGTAGAAAAGTCGGAAGTAGGGCTCGATACTGAGACGATGAGTGATGAAAGAGGGATCGATGCCCGGCATGTCAAAATGGGTCCAGGCAAATACATCATTGTGCTCGGTTATGAGGGCTGTAAGGTTGGCCTTAGCTTGGGAGGATAGTTGGCTGCCGATCCTGGCTGTTTTTGTTGAGTTGGTAAGGTCGATGAGGACTTCGACAAGTTCTTCCATTGGTTCCCCTCTGACTAACTCATCTTCGTCTTTGACGTCGAGTCCTTCGATGATCATAGCCTCCTTCAGCTTGACCTCTTTGAGTGAAGCGGCATAGCATTCTTTGGCCACTATCTGCTCTCCCCTCACAATGCCGACCCCGAGGTCAGTGGGAAATTTCATAGCCAGATGGTATGTGGATGTGACAGCTTGAAAAGTGTTAAGGGCTATGCGGCCGAGGATTATGTTATAAGTAGAGGGACAATCGACGACAAGGAAAGTGAGTAACTTGGTGGTTTGCTGTAGATACTCTCCGATGGTGATGGGAAGATTGATGGAGCCTATGGAGGTCACCCGATCCCCCGTGAAGCTGACCAATGGGGTTTGGAGAGGGGATAATCTTTCTTCCCCGACCTTGAGCTGGCGATAGGCGTTCAGAAAGATGATGTCTAAAGAGCTGCCGTTGTCGACAAGCACCCGTCTGACTTTGTAATTGGACAGGAGAGCGGAGATGATGAGGGGGTCGTTGTGGGGGTAACGGATGCTTGTGCAGTCGGCCTCCGTAGAGGTGATGGGTTCCATCCACTGTTTGGGGTGTTTGAAGGGGCGATCCAATGTCGCGACTTCTTTGTCGGAGCCCTGCCTGATTTTTCTGAGTTCGACTCACTAGGTCGAACAAGATGGTCCTCCGCATGCAAGCCTGCCAGCGATGACTCTGATCTTTCCAACCAGGGGAGCAGGGTTGGCTTGTGTTGGGTGTTGTGGTGGGGGCCGATCATTGCCTCGATTAGGTTATGTAGGTCGTCGGGGAGGGGTGTGTCGACGGTTGCCCCCGGTAGGTTCAGTCCTTGGTCGTTGCTGGGGACGAGCTGCCGTGAACCGATTGAGGCGCCCCTGGTGTATCAAGCTCTCTACGTGGTCTTTAAGGTTAACACATTCCTCAGTGTTGTGGCCATGGTCCTGATGGAAATGTTAGTATTTGGATTGATCTCGCCAGTTGGAAGGAGACCGCGAGGGTTGTGGCCATTTCAAGTTGTAATCTCGCTGGATTTGGTTCAAGACTGGTTCCATGGGGGAATTGAGGGGAGTGTATCGCTCGAACCAACCGGGCGGTCGGGTAGGTGCCGATTGGTCGGTTCGAGCAGTTCGGTCGGTATACTGAGGTGCTTGCTGTGTATATTGGGTGGTTCTAGTTTCAGATTCCTTTCTCTTCTCCCTGGGGGTTGGGTTTTTATTTGTAGTATCTTAGTGGGCTGCTAGAGAATCTTCGACGTTCATATATTTTTGGGCTTTGGAAAGGGGGGTGGCCATGGAAGTTGGAGGGTTTTTGAAGAGGGAGAAAAGGAAGTCGAATAATCGTAAACCAACCATGAAAGCCATGAGAATGACCTTGTCATCGTTTTCCGCCACCTGTATTGCTTCAGTGTTGAAACGGGTGACGAAGCTACATAGCAACTCCCCCTCCGTCTGACGAATGTTGAGGAGCTGAGTCGCCGGGCACCGTTGGCGCCGAGCACCAATGAAATGGCTAAGAAAGGAATCACTTAGGTGTTGGAAAGTAGAGACGGAGTCCGTCGGCAGCTAACTAAACCACAGTCGAGCCAACAACTTAAGCGTTACGGGGAAAGCCCGACACATGATCTCGTCATGAAAAGCATGGAGGATCATTAAGGTCCTGTAAGTTTCCAAGTGGTCAACTGGGTCTGTTGTGTCGTCAAAAGAGTCGATCGAGGGCATTTTGAACTTGGGAGGTAGGGGTTTGTCCCTGATGGAGGCGACAAACGGTGAATTGGCTATTGTGGAGGGTTTATTCTGTAGGTTCTGCATGACTCCTTGAAGCTGGAGTTTTATGGCTCGGAGTTCCCATCCCAGATAGGAACATTGTCACCACCAGAATGTAATGGAGGTTGGACACTACTGGCCTCTCCTTCGGGAGCAGGTGCCTGGACTGATGGATGTAGACTCCGAGGTGGCGGGTTCATGTCTTGGGATGAGGATCGCAAACCCTCCAGGTTGGAGAGGTGGGCTTGTTGGAAGGTTTGGCTCGGGATTCGTTCTCGGTTAGGTGGGATGTCTTGTGGTGGTGGACGAGGCATAGGGAGGTCTCGCTGAAGCAAAGCATTGATCAAGGCTTGGTTTTGTTCGGCTAAGCGGTTGATGTTGTTAGTGAGTTCTGTGAAATACTGAGGTGGGTTGTTTGGGTTAGGAGGGTCGGCTTGGGGGTCGACAACGTTGTGTTGAGAAGCCATGGATCTTGTTGTGACCATCCACCTTAGTGGGTGGCGAGGAGGAATTATCGGGAATGGATCTCTGACAACAATGAGCACAATTGTCACGCTGAGCGAAAGTGTTCCCACAGACGGTGCCAACTGATGATACTACTAGTCCCTGATGGACGGGTTGGGCTGATCCATGCCCCCAACATCGTTGTCCGGTCGCTGGGCTCGTTGAGATACTTGCATAAAAGTCCAACGGGGGACGGGAGTCCCCCAGCGAACCCTCCGACGAGCAAGTTAGAAGAGAGAGATTAATGGTGTGTAGAAAAATAGAGTAATGATAGGAAACTTAACGTTCTTTTTGTCATAGAAACCTGCTTATATCATTTGTTCATCATTTCCTTGTCCACTCCAACCTGTCATGTTGGCCGAAAGTCAATACTCTAGCTTACCTTGTTCATGGTGAGGCCATTTAGTTTCGACGTGAAGGGGTTATCGCATTAAATGCTGCAGGGGACCTCATTAATGGCTGATGTGTGGTGCAATAACTCTGCAGGATCTTTGTCTACTTACGTGTCTGATTCTTCTCTTGACAAGTGTTTAGATGCTATTGGTTCTTGGTGCAACGTTGAGTTCGAGTAATGTTGAGCTTTAGTGTTTGAACTGTGTATTAGGCTCTAAATAGTGGGCCAAAAGCTCCTACGGGCCTGCCTATGTCAGTTTGTAAATCTTGCAATGACAATATTGGGTTTAAAAATGTGAATCAGACTGAATAGCTTTTTGCTAATATATATATATCATTTTTCTATACATAAATTTTTTAGGTAAGTGAGTTAGATATTTCAAACAAAGAAAATGTTACAATGAGGCTCGATATACCCCACGAGGATAAGAAAAATGGCCGAGCAAGCCATCAAAACAGAGCATTGCCCACCCCCAAAAAAAAACTCTCAAGAGAGCTGGGGAAAAAAAATTTAAAAAAAAAAACACCAACTCAAGAGCTAGGCAAAAGAAACAACACTACATAAATTAGACAGCATTACCTACTATTTAACATTATCTCTAACAAGCCTAAGATTTGCAATTCTATCAAGGAATTTCTTCTTATCGTCACCTCTAGAAGACGGATTGCCCAAGGAACAAAGAATGTTCGCTCTAAAAGTATAGAATCTTTCTTTTATACTAACAATTTCATTAAGCTTTATTTTTTGTCACTTTCCACTAGTTTTAGTTTTAAATACTCGTCATGTAGAGTCTAGGGTTATAATAGAAACAACTACACCATTCAAACAAGCTTTGAGGCTCAAACATAATTTTTCTAGTACTTTCACATGAAGTCAATTGTTTTTTTTTCATCATAATGGCTTCCATTGTCTTTTCCAATCTTCTTGACCACTGTTTCTGCAATACCACGCAATATTCTGAGACTTAGTGTACACCACCAAACATTCCTTAGAGACCCTTCCGACACCATTTCAGCGTTTGTTTGGAAAGACTTTGAAACTTATTTTTACAACCAAACACTTGATCACTTCAACTACAATCCTCAAAGTTATGCCACATTCAAGCAAAGATATGTGATAAATTCTAAGTATTGGGGTGGTGTGGTGCAAATGAAAGTGCTCCAATCTTTGGTAGCATTTGGTTAAATTTTCAAATCATGATTTGAATAAAAAAAGTTTAAATTCTTTTCAAAACTCATAACCAAACAAAGTTTTCAAAACTCATTGTTAATCAGCTTTCTTATTTTTGGTTTTCCAAAAACACTTTTCAACAAATTATACTTTCCTGTTTTTTGTGTTTTTTTTTATTGAATTTTTTAAATATTTTAAGCAATTTTTTTTTTTAATTTTTAGACATACCTAACATAAATACACATAAAAAGTATAAATTTTGTGAAAGAATCTTTTAAAAATTCACTAAATATCAAAAATACAAAAAATATGAGAATTCAGTATATTTTTCATATTTTTATGTATTTATTTATTTTTAAAAATGTTTTTTCATAAATTTTTTATTTTTTAAATACATCTAAGTAAGGTGTATCTAAAAAAATAAAAAATATATATAAAAAATTTAATCTAAAAAACTCAAAGTAAACGCACAATGTGATTTTATTATGATTTGGCAATTCTATTTTAAAAGATTTTTATTCCTTAGTTTATTTGACGAATTTCATTTCTTGAACATTATCTTTTTGATCTTGTAAATTGGTATGATGGTTGTAAGTTTCAAAAACAGAAGTGGCAGATTTTTTAGAGGCTCAAGATTGTCAGAATATGGAAATAATGTTGATGAATTTTCAGATTTGGAAAGAAAAACTTTGGAATGCTAAAAGGGACTGATTGACTCTATGAGTTGACATGGAATGGGCTAAAGATTTTGTTTGATCAGTGTTGACAATTAAGCACGTGGAAATACAACAGATTTTCAGCCTAAAAGTAGGCTGAGCTCGTTGAATATTCTTGTCAGAACATGGGCCGAAATGGTGGAAGAAAACAACAAAAAAAAGTCTGCAAAAACAATTGAGCACGCATGCTTCATCGCGCCCGTGAATATTCACATCGGAGCAATGCTATAGACCACTAAATTGTCATCACTAATCCCACTACTAGTGAGGTGGCAATTGAAAAAAAAAGAAAAAAAAAAACAAACAAGGCACAAAACACATGTGGCAGTGGATGGGACCCACTGCCACATCATTAGAGCCACCACTAATTAGTGGTCTAAAGCATTTTTATTCACATCGCGCTCGCAATGTATCTTTTCGCGTCTGCGATCAGCCTGCGATTTGAAGATTGCAAAACTCACACTCCCAGTACTTTTGTACTTGTGCTCGTGAGCAGCATACCGCAGCCGTGAAGGCATATGTCGCGCCCGCAACCATCATATATGTGCTCTCGAACGTACCTTGCCTCAGGTCTATAATCTATTTAAAGGTCTCTTTGCTGAGTTGATTGTACACCTCTTGAGAACCACTCCCAACTCATTGTCTATCTCTCCCATACTTCTCAATAGCTCAAAATTGTCAAGATTTGGGTGAGTTTATTTTATAGAGAAATATATTTTGAGAAAGTATATTTTTAAGAGAGAACTATTTTTGAGAGTGGACTTGTAGTGAGAATTATTTGTATTTCTCATTTTCAAAAGTTGCTTCAAGTCTATTATCAAGTTGCAAAAGTTTTTCACATATTTCAAAAGTGAACATTCTTGGTGGATTCTAGGATTGTAGGCTTTGATGGATTTCGAAATCATTGGCGTCATAGCTATTTGACAAACAATTGTGGAAACAGATAATCAGTAGACACTGCTGGAAATCAGGTTTTAGAGGCGTTTAAAAAACGCCGCTATAGGTCTTAAAAACGCCGTCAAATCCTTTTGTGATGTTTAACACCAAACGCCGAAGATGCGGCCGTCGCTATAACTCTATGGCGCTTTAGAAACGTCGCTATATTACTATAGGCGGTGTTTTTAAAACGCCGCTAAAAGTCTATTAACGGTAACATGACGTCACCAGGCTATTTAGCACATTTGAAGGCACTTTTCAAACGACTTCATTACTTAAACGGTACCGTTTTAATAAAAATAAAATGTGACGTTTATAAAACGACGTTAAATATTAGAAATAGTGGCGTTTAAATAAATGCCGTTAAATCATATATTTCCTGTAGTGAGAGACGAAGGTGGAGCTACTCGTAGATTGAACAGATCTGTGATCCTATGCCTTTGTAAGATAGCTCTTGTACTACTATTTTTTCATAATGGATTATTCGTCCGACCGAAGGCTCGTGATTTGTGTCCTGGTTTGTGATTACTGTCTCTTCTTTATATTGATTATGGTTGTATTAATTTTACTTGGATAGCCTAAATCAATAATCACTTTATCACAAGACATATCTAAATTTTCCAATAGAGTTTTTTAATAAATCTCGATTTTTCACTTATGATCAAATGATTTTCAAAACTCTATTTTCATAAATAAAATAAAAAAATCAATTTTTTTATTATTTTGTTTTTTTAAATTATTTTTAATTTTTTTGAAAAAATATTTATTTTTATTTTTATTTTTTCAAAAAAAATATTTTGTTAATTTTTTAAGTATTAGCCAAGTAATTTGTTATGATTTAGACATATATGGCTGATCCAAAAAAATTTAAAATTTAAAACAAATTAAATATTTGGAAAAAAAATTCAAAATTTTAAAAAATATATAAAATATGAAAAAAATTAAAATATTTAAAAAATAAAAAATATTTAAATAAAAATTATATATTTAAAATAAAAAATAAAAATTTTAATATTTAAAAAATACAGCGCACAAATGTAATAAATACAACGCACATTAAAATATATATATATATTTACAATAAAAAATATTACCCTAAAAAACTAAAATTAAGAAAATTTTAAATTTTTTTAAAAAAAATAAACCCAAAACAATTTCAAAAGACAATTCAAAACTCTTTTCAAAATTCTTTTAAAAAAGCTTATAATCAAACAACATTCTTGTAGTGATTCCAGTTTTGCCACTTTGCTGAGTATGTCAGGGATCAAGCTGCCCGGTCAGCTTGCGGGGGTCCAAGGGACAGCTCCCCTTGGCGAGTCCTATGGCAGCGCCCTGGCGGGGTTGAGGAGCAACGCCCCCGAAGCAAAAATGTAAAATACATTCGAAGTTGCTTGTTCGCTCGAGTGGGGATTTCCACGCTCGAGTGGACCATGTTATATCAGTTCGTGAATCTGATATTTTAGATCACTTTTGTATATCTCTCCAAAAACCCTTTCCTCTCCCTTCTCTCTACATTTCCCTACGCCAAATTGGATCAAAACCTTAATTTCTCAAGATCTATTAAAGTTCTGCCATAAATTCTTCATCAAAGTTGGTTAACTTCTCGAGGGCTTCGTTGTGTGCAGTGCAGATCGAGTTTTGACACCGTTGATTTTAGGGGTTTCATCTCATTTCTTCTTCAAAACTTGAGGTAGGGATTTTCTTAGAGTTATATATATATTTTTGCAAGATCTATATGATTTTCGAAATCATTTTTCGATAGCTTTGAAAATTGATTGTTGATTTGAGAAGTTGAGCGATTTTGAAAGTGGGGTTGTCTCTTGTTCTTTTAAAATGATCTTATGGGTTTTGATCTTCGTTAATTGAAGAAAAGATGATTTTAAAAAGTTTTCTTTCAAAAGATTTGAGTTGTATAGTTTTGGTGAGAAAACCTAGAATTTGTGGATTTTTTAAAAGAGACTGAAAATCCGTGAATGATATTGTTATATTTATTTTGTATGTCAAAATAAATGGATGTTTGGAAAATTTCTTATTTATATTTATATTTATATAAATGATGAATTTCAAGGAATATGAGCATTGTTGTTGATTTTGGAAATTATTGTTCAAAACGTTGAAATAGTCTTGAAATAACTAATTGTTGAGGATACTTGAGAAGATGAAATTGTGTTATTCCTTGGATGATGAATTGGAATAAAAGTATTTGTATTCATCTTGTGAAATTGGCATATCAATTCATTTGATTAGATTAAACTTTGAAAATTGATTTGAAAACATGCATTGAGAAAAGAATGTTGAGAAACAAGTTTTCATGAAATGGTTTTGGGGTAAATACGTCGGTAAGTCTTGATAGGTGGTGTAGATGATATTGAATAAGTTGGCCTGAGAGTCTAGGGTGAAAGACTGAAAACCCGCGCGGATATGTGTAGAGCCTTTCGGTTAATACCGACAATTTGGTAGTACTTGTATAGTCTACTTGCAGACACTGACCTAGGAATTACCAGAGTCATATTTACCGCCCTTGAAATAAATTGTTAAGTTTTGAACAATTGAAATTACATGATATCATTGAGCATGATGGTTTTCAAAAGATGAAAATGTGATTTATCTTCAAAAATGGCATATCATGACATGTGCATTTCATTTCTTGAGACTTGTATAAAATGTATATACTTTGTTAAGAATTTTCTACTGGGCTTTATGCTCACCCTATGGGATTTTTGTGTAGAAAAAGATGTGGTGATCCCATCCAACTAGAGGCGTGGAAGTATGTGTGTTGGGAGTATAATGCTCTCATTTTGCTGTGACTCTGTGTGTAAGCCAAGGGCTGTGTTTGTGTGGGTTTGAATAACTGTTTGTGTAACCAAGCTCTAGCCTTGGAAACTTGTAAACCCTTGGGGGTATTTATTTGTTTATTTACTTGTTGGATTAATGTATTGTTGCATGAAGAACTATTGTATCATCTAATGTAAGTTTGGAGATTTATATTCGATTTTCCTTAAAAGAGCCATGATTATTGTATTATCATTTGGGCTAGAAATTTGGCGCGTTACAACTTGGTATCAGAACTACCGGGTTTGAATACTTAGAACTCGTGGGAAGTGGTTGTTTAACCACAATGGGTTCATTTAGCATGCTTATGAAGTATTATGCATTTTGTGAGTATGTGATAACATGTTTATGTGACTAAATGGGTATGGGATTGGACTTTTGGGATGTTGTTTGCGCCTGTTAAATTCCTTGAGGTCATATTAGAAGGGTACTTGATCAATACTCGTTCTACTAAGAATTCTTCGTTTTTCGTGGGATGAATCTCATCATAAGAGTATAATCCGTATGTGTTTACATGACTAAGTGCTTTTGTGGAGTGAAAATGAATTGTGTATATGGTAGAGAAATATATGGAATTGTTGTAGTCGAACGTGTGAGTCATGTTGCAAGCACATATGAGTTAATGTGCTAAATTATTTCTCTTGTCTCCTTTATTACGATGTCAAGAAGGGGTCAAGTTTGTGGTGGTAGAGGCGGGAGGCGTGGTAGGGCTCGCCGAGGTGTGCATGAGGTACCAGTCCATTGGGTTTCAGTGTAAGAAGAAGGGTTTGGCCAAGCTAATATGGCCGAGCAGGTGGGACAAGCGGTTCAAACTGCAATGGGGGCCCTAGCTCGAGAAATGGCAGGGGCTTTAAGAGAGTCTATGAACTTGTTGAGGGTGGAGAATCAAGCCCGGAGAACACCACGGAGTTAAGGGCGAGTTTCCTTACTAGAGAGTTCTTGCGGGCCAAACCGGATGAGTTCTATGGTGGTCCCGAGCCCAAGAAAGCGGATGAGTAACTCGAACAAACTGTGAAGACATTTGAGATGCTTCACATCGAAGATAGTGAACTAAGAGTGACTCTAGCGAGTTACTACCTTAAGGGAGATACGGGTCAACGGTGGAAATATGCCAAGGGTAGAGTGGAGCCGACATAGGAAGCCTTTGTAGTTGCTTTCCAAGATAAGTACATACCTCCCACTGCTAGGGAAAGATTGAGGCAAGAGTTCAAAGACCTCAAATAACTCTACATGCCCATGGCCAAGTTTGAGGCGGTCTTCTCTAGTTTGTCCAGATTTGAACTAGAGTTGGTGGCAACGGAAGAGCGTCGTTGCATTGAATTTGAAAAGAAATTGAAAATAAAAATCATGTTCAAGCTTGTCAAAAATATGATTTGGGAATATGACCGTCTTGTGGAGATGGCGACACACGTAGAAATTTCCATACAAGCCAAGGAGGAGAGGCTTCGAAGTTCGAGGTCTAGGGGCCAAGAGTCTCAAGGAGACTATAAGCAGAAAGAAGAGCAGGAACACCTATCCATCCCAGTCCCAACCACAGCAGTCTAGATCCACTTTTTGTTTGCCTAGTGCGGGTCCAGGAAAAAGTGCATCGAGTAGCTTCTCGTGTTTCAAGTGTGGCCAACCAGGTCACAAAGCCTTCTCATGCCCACAGAAGGGAGGAGGGCCGTTAATAGTACCATCACCTAACTGATCTCAAAGTCAGTCTCAATCTTAGAATAAAGGTCAAGGGTTTAATTGTTATCAGTGTGGTTAGTCGGGGCATATGAAGAGAACTTGCCCACTGTTGGGAGGCCCATCTGGCGCATCAGGGTTGAGGCAGACTCAGAGCTACCAATGGGCTCAATCATTCCAAGCTTCATGAGTTAATCAGGGAGCCGCTTTGGCTCAGTCAGTACAACAGGCCTATGCTCCGAGAGGGGAGCAAGTTAATCAGGGGCCACAAGGGCGCGTGTATGCTGTTACCGTGCCAGAGCAGTTGCCAGAATCCTCAGTTATGAGAGGTATTTTTGTTGTGTGTAATTCTTTGGCTAATGTATTGATAGACACGTGTGTGTCTCATTCATTTATATCTACTGCACTTACTTTTGCATTGGGGTTAGAGGTAGCATGGTTAGTGCCTCCACTCAGAGTAGAGTCACCTGTTGGGGGTACAGTTGATTTAGACTGGGGTTGTCGTGATTGTGAAATACAAGTTGCCAGACGTCGACTTCCATTTGCTTTTGTGTTGCTAGATATGTTGAGTTTTGATGTCATTTTAGGCATGGACTGGTTGTGTTCTTATCAAGTTATGATTGATTGTTACCGTCAGAGAGTTACAGTGTACATTTCGGGTGGTGATCGTTTCTATTTTCTAGGGAACCAAGTTGATAGAGCCTTGTCGCCAGTTGTTGACCCTCATAGTAGGAGCAAGCTTAGTGGCCTTCTCACAACTCTCTTGGATAGTGAGAGTGATGGGGCTCGTGTTGAGTTACCAAGGGTAGTTTGTGAATACTCGGATGTCTTTCCAGAAGATCTTATTAGTTTACCACCTCATCGGGAGATCGAGTTCTCCATTGAATTAGTGCCTGGCACGACACCGATTTCCATGTCACCGTATGGATTTGCACCCTCCGAATTACATGAGTTGAAGATTCAACTCCAAGAGCTTTTAAATATGGGCTTCACTCGCCCTAGTACATCGCCTTGGGAGCGCTGGCTCTCTTTGCAAAAAAGAAGGATAGGTCATTGTGGTTGTGTATTGATTACCGCAAGTTGAATAGTGTTACAAGTAAGAACTAGTATCCTCCACCCAGAATAGATGATTTGTTTAACCAACTTAGAGGGTCTCGTTGCTTCTCAAAAATAGATTTGAGGTCGGGGTATCATTAGTTGAGAGTCCGGGAGGAGGACATTCAGAAGACAACCTTTCGTACTCGTTATGGCCACTATGAATTCCTTGTAATGCCTTTTGAGTTGACCAATGCACCGACTTCCTTTATGGATTTGATGAACATAATTTTTCGGGAGTACTTGAACCGTTTTGTGGTCGTCTTTGTGGACGACATCTTGATTTATTCAACCTCTGAAGAGGAACACGGGACTCACTTGCGGGTAGTGCTGGGTTTATTTATTGAGCACCAATGTATGCCAAATTTGAGAAATGCAAGTTTTGGTTAACAGAGGTGAAGTTTTTAGGGCATATAGTGTCTAGAGAGAAAGTAACTGTGGACTCCTCAAAGATAGATGCCGTACAGGATTGGGAACAACCCAAGAATATTTTTGAAATCCAGAGTTTCTTAGGATTAACAGGGTATTATCGATGTTTTGTAAGGGACTTCTCTAGACTAGCTGCACCTTTGACTAGGTTGACTAGAAATGGTATCAAATTTGTAGAGAGGAAGTACTTCAGGAGTTCCATCACTCACGCCTTGCGGTACACCCGGGAGGCACTAAAATGTATTATGATCTTAGTCGTCAGTTTTGGTAGAGGGGTATGAAACGGGATGTCGCTTTATTTGTATCGAAGTGCCTTACTTGTCAATAAGTGAAGGCCGAACACCAAAGACCAGCGGATTTGTTACAACCCTTACCGATAGCCGAGTGGAAATGGGAGCGTGTTACCATGGATTTTGTAGTTGGGCTTCCTAGAACTCAATGAGGTAATGACGCCGTTTGGGTGATTGTTGATAGGTTGACTAAGTCTACCAATTTCATTCCGATGTGCACCAGCAACTCAGTTGAATGCTTGGCAAAGTTGTACATGAAAGAGATAGTTCGACTTCATGGAGTCCCTGTGACTATTGTGTCTGATAGGGATCCTCGTTTTATTGCTTGGTTATGGCAAAGCCTTCAAGAAGCATTGGGAATTAAGTTGACTCTTAGCACCGCTTATCATCCTCAAACCGATGGACAGTCGGAACGTACCATTCAGATTTTTGAGGACATACTTAGAGCTTGTGTCCTTGATTTTAAGGGGCCTTGGGAAAGGCACTTACCATTGATTGAGTTTGCTTACAATAATAGTTACCAAGCTAGTATTGGGATGGCACCATTTGAGGCCTTGTATGGCCGACCTTGTAGATCACCGGTTTGTTGGGCCGAAGTGGGTGATGCACCGTTACTTGGTCCGAAAATTGTTAGAGAGACAACCGAGAAAGTTGTTCTCATTCGGAAGAGGTTAGCTAAGGCCCAAAGCCGACAAAAGAGTTATGCCGATAAGAGGAGACGACCTTTATCTTTTGAAGTTGGTGACCACGTGTTTCTAAAAATCTCACAAAGGCGGGATTTGATGAGATTTGGTAAGAGTGGTAA
Organism: Camellia granthamiana; assembly: GCA_036172215.1. Classification (NCBI taxonomy): domain Eukaryota; kingdom Viridiplantae; phylum Streptophyta; class Magnoliopsida; order Ericales; family Theaceae; genus Camellia; species Camellia granthamiana. The sequence continues at coordinate 354,613 of JAXFYN010000166.1, forward strand.
ATTATGTCCAAGGTTCATTGGGCCTTTTGAGATCTTAGAGCAAATTGGGGAAGTGGCATACCGGTTAGCTTTACTGCTACAACTTTCGGGAGTTCACAATGTATTTCATGTAGCTATGCTTAGGAAGTATGAACCCGACCCTTCTCATGCGCTTGATTGGGCTGACTTGGAGGTAGATGAGGATGCCTCTTATGAAGAACAACCGGTTCAAATATTAGATACCCGGGAACAAGTGCTACGGGGCAAAACTATACCGTTGGGAAAGGTGTTATGGAGACACCATGGGGTTAAAGAAGCGGCATGGGAACGGGAAGCGGAAGTCCGCTCAAAATATCCGGATTTGTTTGAAAATGCTTAAGTTGCTTTTCTTTGTAATATTCCCTAGTGTTGAGGGAAACGTATTTAAAGTTGTTAACCACATGTTGATATGTGCGTTGTTGTTTTAAGCATAAAGTTGTTGAGAGTTACCATTACTTTTTAGGAAATTTCATGTTTATGCGTATTTGGGAGGTTGTTGTTAATAAGATAACTATGGTGGAAATGGTAGAATTTGGTTGAGAGTTAGCATTGTGATTTGAAAATGAAATAGCGTGGTTTTGATCCTTAGAAACCCTTTGTTTGGGTAGTTTGATTTGAAATTTCGAGGACGAAATTCTTTAAGGGGGGAAGGTTGTAGCGATCTCAGTTTTGCCACTTCGCTGAGTATGTCGGGGATCAAGCGGCCTGGTTAGCTCGCGAGGGTCTAGGGGGTAGCGCCCCTTGGCGAGTCCAAGGGTAGCACCCTTGTGGGGATCAAGCTAAAGCAAAAATGCAAAATGCATTCGACGTTGCTTGTCCGCTCGAGTGGCCGTTTTTGCGCTCAAGCGGAGAATGTTTGGTTTCAGAAGTTTGACCTATCTACAAAAGTACTTGGAAAGTGTATTTGACGCTTGAGCGGGGCTTTCCACGCTTCAGTGGACCATGTTATATCAGTTCGTGAATCTGATATTTCAGATCAGTTTTGTATATCTCTCTAAAAACCCTTTCCTCTCCCTTCTCTCTACATTTCCCTACACCAAATTGGATCAAAACCTTGATTTCTCAAGATCCATTAGAGTTCTGTCATAAGTTCTTCATCAAAGTTGGTTAACTTCTCGAGGGCTTCGTTGTGTGCAGTGAAGATCGAGTTTCGGCACCGTTGATTTTGGGGGTTTCATCTCATTTCTTCTTTAAAACTTGAGTTAGGGATTTTCTTAAAGTTATATATATATTTTTGCAAGATCTATATGATTTTCGAAATCATCTTTCGATAGCTTTGAAAATTGATTGTTGATTCGAGAAGTTGAACGATTTTGAAAGTGGGTGTGTCTCTTGTTCTTTTAAAATGATCTTATGGTTTTGATCTTCGTTGATTGAAGAAAAGATGATTTTAGAAAGGTTTTTTTCAAAAGATTTGAGTTGTATAGTTTTGGTGAGAAAACCCAGAATTTGAGAATTTTTTAAAAGAGACTGAAAATCCATGAATGATATTGTTATATTTATTTTGTGAGTCAAAATAAATGGATGTTTGGAAAATTTCTTATTTATATTTTATAAAAATGATGAATTTCAGGGAATATGAGGATTGTTGGTGATTTTGAAAATTATTGTTCAAAACGTTGAAATAGTTTTGAAATAACTAATTGTTGAGGATACTTGAGAAGAGGAAATTGTGTTATTCCTTGGATTATGAATTGGAATAAAAGTATTTGTATTCATCTTGTGAAATTGGCATATCAATTCATTTGATTAGATTAAATTTTGAAAATTGATTTCAAAACTTGCATTGAGAAAAAAATATTGAGAAACAAGTTTTCATAGAATGGCTTTGGGATAAATACGTTGGTAAGTCTTGATAGGTAGTGTAGATGATATTGAATAAGTTGCCCTGAGAGTCCGGGGTGAAAGATCGAAAACCCGCGCGAATAGGTGTCGAGCCTTCCCGTTAATACCGGTAAAAATGACAATTTGGTAGTATATTGACAGTCTACTTGCAGACACCGACCTAGGAATTACCAGAGTCGTATTTACCGCCCTTAAAATAAATTGTTAAGTTTTGAACAATTGAAATTGCATGATATCATTGAGCATGATGGTTTTCAAAAGATGAAAATGTGATTTATCTTAAAAAATGGCATAGCATGGCATTTGCATTTCATTTCTTGAGACTTGTATAAAATGTATATATTTTATTAAAAATTTCCTACTGGGCTTTATGCTCACCCTACGGGATTTCTGTGCAGGAAAAGATGTGGTGATCCCACCCAATTAGTGGCGTGGAAGTATGTGTGTTGGGAGTGCAATACTCTCATTTTGCTGTGACTCTGTGTGTAAGCCAAGGACTGTGTTTGTATGGGTTTGAATAACCGTTTTGTGTAACCAGGCTCTAGCCTTGGAAACTTGTAAACCCTTGGAGGTATTTCTTTGTTTATTTACTTGTTGTTGGATTAATGTATTGTTGCATGAAGAACTATTGTATCATGTAATGTAAGTTTGAAGATTTATATTCGGTTTTCCTTGAAAGAGCCATGATTGTTGTATTATCATTTGGGCTTGAAATTTGGGACGTTACATTTCTCTTTTCAAAGTTTATTTGAAAAATTTATCTGTCAAAATATAATTCAAAACTCAAAAATAATTTCAAAAACTAAATCAAACGGAAGTTTTTCTTGGTGCTGAGGCACCAATAGATGGTGTTATAGGATTTGGGTTTCTCCATAAAACACCCCACATTTCAAAGCTCTCATGGTTTACTTAGAGGTACTTACAACATATAATTTGTGACAATGCTCGTTTTTTAAAACTTATTTTGATCTTTTTTTAAAAATTTATTTTAAATTTTAAAAATTAGCTGGTCTCTTATCTATGAAATGAATTAGATGGTTCAATTCAGATTTGTGAGCTCATCATGTGGTTATTTCGATGATCAGATTTGCTCATTGTTTTAGGGATTTGAGAATTTTGTTGTGGCTGCTGTACTCTCTTGTGGAGTATCGTTCTGAGCCTCTTTCGACAATTCGAATCGTTCATATTGTAAGATTCATCGAGTAAATTATCAATGTAAAAAATCAAATTGATTGGATATTTGCAGCCTTATAACAAAAGCACATTTGTTTTTATAAAAATTAATGGTTAACATAATTTTCCTAAATTCTTAAAAACAATTAGGACTTAATTATGGGGTTACAAATATCCGATTAACTTGATTTTTTTTCCATGGATAATATTGTTGATGAACCCTACATTATGAACAATTTAGATTATTAAAAAATACCTAGGACGACCTTCCATAGAGGGGCACAATAAGCTGCTATGCCTTGAAGGTATAATAGCACCCCCAAATCCTTGTTTTAGTGTAGGTAGACTATTTAACGAAAAATTAGATTGATTGATAATAATAGCCATGAAATAAGTTCAATTTTTTGAATTTACTATAAATAAGTACAATACAATTATATGATTATAATTATTAAATTTTATTTATTTATGTATTTATTTATTTTTTTAACATGAATGATCTACACTAGGTTAAAAATATTAACAAAATTAATCATTAGAACCCATGTGGTAGTATGCATAGCTCAAATGTATCATCTAATACATTAATGGTAGGATTAAAGACACCCAGAATCTTATCAGCAAGTAATCACACACACAAAATGAGACACAAAGATTTACGTGGTTCGGCTCAATACCTACGTCCACGAGAGAAAAAGAGAATGCACTATATACAGAGCAAATATACAAAAACAGAGGAGGAGTCTCTCTCTCTCTCTCTCTCTCTCTCTCTCTCTCTCTCTCTCTACACAATTCAGAACTCTCATACACTTCTCACAACTCTCTCTCTCTCTTTTTGATCATCAAAGAAAATTAACTATATTGATGAAAAGAAAATTAGTACAACAATATAAGAAGAAAGAAAGATGAGTGCAAAAAGCATCATAGCGAACCAAATCAATTCCAACTAGGTCGGCACCAATAAGATCGCTCAATCATATGCAAGCACACTATCAAAAGTTGGTGAGAAACCAATCACAAACACCCATAATCAATAACACCCAGGTAGAGCTACCCAAAACTAAAACAACCTAACTGTCATGACCCGAACCCACCCCTATGGATTAACGTCATAACCGACCAGTAATCAAGGGATTACCTACAGCCTCGAATAAAATAAACATGTCTCAACAGAGTTAAGGGGCCAAAATGGAAGCCAACTTAAAAACTTTGTCCATAGAGCTGTACTTACATGGTAAAGCAAAAATCATTCCAAAAGTATTTCATAATAACTCACACATACCCATAGAGTTAATCTATATCCAGGAACTTTCAGTCATACGGTTAGCCAAACAAAACATATATACAAAGGTGACTTAACGTTTTCGCCCACATAGCCAAGATATATCAAAAGAACAAAAGGGCAAAAACGAGTCTCGTGCGTGAGACGTTAGGGTTGACTTCTCAAAACTTTGATTGTTTCTCACATACTTCACCGAGGTTGGGTTTGAACATCTCTTGGCTCACCAACATACACAGGAATGAGAGTGAACGAAAGTTCAATGAATAATATCCAATAAAGAAGATACATGAATGAAGTTCGAAACATATATACATATATCAGACGGCCTTGGGCCCATTTATGATTTTATCTAGTACATTATACGGCTTCAAGCCTGAGCATATCAAACGGCCTCTGGCTCATTTCATTCTTGTCCGACGGCCTTTGGCCCAATCATTCATGTTTGACGGCCTTTGGCCCAATCATTTATGTCCGACGGCCTTTGGCCCAATCAATCATGTCCGACGGCCTTTGGCCCAATCATTCATATCAGACAGCTTTTGGCCCAATCATTCATATCAAACGTATGTTAGTCCACAATTCAAATTAACAGACTTATGTACTCAAATATGAGCAAGCAATTGGACAAATAACATACTTTAAAATATCTTTACTAAGATATTACTCACTGTGTTCTGCTGGTGGATTCGTCCTTGTGCGCGACCCTACATAATACATAACACATCGGGTCACAAACGATTCAATCCATTCTTAACTCATACATTCATCTTAGGCTTCTTTTTTTTATCTTCTTAGTCCATTCACAATGCTCAATGCATGCCTAACAGTGCTTAGAAATGAAAAAGAACGGAAAATGAAATACCAAACGTCCATTCAAAATTTCAAAAACAGGGCTTCCCGCTAGAGCGTAGCTTTGGCCGCTCGAACGGACCCCCTTTGTTTGCAAAAGTACTGGTTGCCTCATTTCTGCGCTCGAGCGCAACTTCGGACGCTCAAGCTGAAAGTCAAAACATGTGTTCGGACGCTCGAGCGTAGACATTCCCGCTCGGGCGGACATCAATGTCTGCAAAAGTTCTGAGAGCTAGAATTTAACGCTCGAGTGGCTCTTTCCCCGCTCGAGCGGACATGCGAAATTCTGAAATTTCCAAAACTGTTCTTGAAGCTCAAACTTGTATTCAAATTAGTGTAACTTGCATAATATGGTCCAAAACTCACATGTACATGCTCTACCATGATGAAAATACTAAATTTACAACATCATGAAGCTCAATTCCCATGAATCATTTACATGCACTCATAATTCATAACAAACCCATCTTCAACACTTCAATTTCAAGTAACTAAAGTTTATACCTTTGTGAATTGTGTTTGCGTGTGGAATATAATTTCCATTCTTAACTTTGATGATATCAAAGATGATCAAAAGCATGAACTTTAACCAAAATTTAACATGGATCATGTATTCATGCTCAAATATGCAAATTCATGGAAATCTCTTACATGCATGCTTATATTGATTCCATAATTATCAAATTCAACTCAATTCATGCTCTTGATCATAATTCATCTTTGAGCTCCATAATTTACAATTCGAACTCATGAATTCATGTCTAATTACTCACCTAGATGCTCAAATTTTCCAAATTATAGTTAATTCTTGAGTTAATCTTCAAGATCTCTAAGCTTCTAGACCGAAGCTTCAATTGCCTTCACTCTCTACCTCTAGCCGACCCTCTCCCTCTCTCTCTAGAGTAATCTCAGCCAAATGAGAGAAAAATGAGCACAAAACCATGCTCATAAGTGTAAATAGGCCATTTATATATGTTGGCCTAATCAAATTGATTAAGGCTAAATAATTAATCTCAATTTAATCATTCTGAATCTAATTATTTTGATCCAAATCAATTTCTAATTAAGTTTCACCGTAGGCCCTAAAAATTATGCCAATCACAATGGCGTAGTCAATTTCGATTTCTGTGGCCGATAAGGCCTTCAATCAGTTCATAATAGTAAGTTGAACAGATTTTCCTACGGTGAACAGATAGAAATTCAAAACCACATATAATCATATAAATGGCACTGAAAATCACATTGAACACATAATCACAATCATAATTAAGATCAATTAGCATAATACAGAACAGGGTTATCACAATCTTCCCTCCTTTAGGAAGTTTGGTCCTCCAAACTTATTTTACCTTCGTCTGGAAACAAATGTACATAGCGTAGACGCATTTCATCTTCTTTTTCCCATGTAGTGTCTGTCCCATAGTGTTCTTTCCATTCTACTTTCATCATTGGGATGGCCTTGCTTCTCAACTGTTTCACTTGCCAGTCAATGATTCGTTCCGACCATTCTGCGTATTCCATATTTTCATCAAGAGCTATTTGGTGATAATCAATCACATGAAACGGATCTCGAAGATAACCCCTCAACATTGATACGTGGAATACATTGTGCATTTGTTCGAATCCCAGTGGCAAAGCGACTCGATTAGCAACGGGACCAAGCCTTTCCAGAATTTGAAATGGCCCAATATAACGAGGCGACAATTTTCCTTTCTTACCGAATCTTACTTGGCCCTTCATCGGAGTCACACGAATAAACACATGATCACCAACCTCATATTCAAGAGGTCTTCTTCGAACGTCTGCATAATTCTTTTGTCGACTTTGAGCTGTTTTGAGCCTTTGTTGAATAATTTTGATCTTCTCAGAAGTGTCTTGCACAATCTCAGGCCCAATCAAAGCCCTATCCCCGACTTCCGTCCAACAAATTGGTGATCTACATTTCTACCATATAAAGCCTCGTATAGTGCCATACCGATGCTGGAGTGGAAGCTATTATTGTATGCAAATTCCGCTAGTGGCAAATAATCTTCCCAACTCCCTTGAAAATCCAAGGCACACATTTTCAGCATATCTTCCAAGGTCTGTATTGTCCGTTCTAACTGCCCGTCGGTTTGTGGATGGAATGCGGTACTGAATCTCAATTATGTTCCCATATCTCTTTGCAGGCTTTTCCACAATCTAGACACAAATTTTGGATCTCTATCCGAGACAATGGATACTGGAACTCCATGTAGGCGAACAATTTCATCAACATATATAGTAGTCAATCTATAAGCATCAAATGTAGTTCTGATAGGTAGAAAATGTGCAGACTAAGTCAGTCTATCTACTACAACCCAAATAGAGTCCATACCTCAAGGAGTCCGAGGTAGACCAACAACAAAGTCCATAGTCACATGCTCTTATTTCCATTCCGGAATAGGGAGAGGTTGAAGTAAACCGCCTGGTTTCTGATGTTCAGCTTTAACTTGCTGACACTGAAGGCACTTGGACATATACTCTGCAATTTCTTTCTTCATTTTGAGACACCAATAGCTTTGCTTCAAATCCTGATACATTTTGTTATTATCCGAATGCATAGCAAACACTGATTTATGGGCTTCATCTAGAATTCTCTTCTTTAGTTTCGGAACATCTGGGACATACATTCGGTTTTGAAATCTCAACACTTCATTTTCAATGCTAAACTCTACTTTCGGACTTGTCTCAAATTCATCAATCACTTTCTTGAGGAATTCATTCTCTTTTTGCCTCTGTTTAATTTCAGTAATTATTGCTGGTTCAGCTGAAATGGCGGCAACCAACCCAGTTTGCTCGTGTAATAAGACTTCAATCCCAGTTCTCTCAAAATCTAGTAAAATTTCCTTTTGTTTAGTAAGCAAGCAAGCTAAAATCCCTGTCGATTTCCTGCTTAAGGCATCGGCAACTGTATTGGCTTTCCCGGGGTGGTACTGAATCTGAAGATCGTAATCCTTTATCAATTCAAGCCATCTTCTCTGTCACATATTTAGCTCTTTCTGTGTAAAGAAGTACTTTAGGCTTTTGTGATTCGTGTAAACTTCACACTTTGCCCCATATAAGTAGTGCCACTAGATTTTCAAAGCAAACACCTCTGCGGCCAATTCTAAATCATGCATTGGGTAGTTCTTCTCGTGTGGCCTCAACTGCCGAGAGGCGTAGGCAATCACCCTTCCATTCTGCATTAATACACAACCCAAACCCTTATAAGACGCATCACTGAAAATTACAAAGTTTTCCGTACCTGTGGGTAATGTCAACACTGGTGCAGTGGTCCGTCTCGTTTTTAGTTCATGAAAGGCAAATTCTCTTTCGTCATTCCATTCCAATGGTTGCCCTTTGCGTGTTAGTTGGGTAAGAGGCACAGCTATTTTCGAAAAGTCTTTCACAAACCTCCTGTAGTACCTGGCTAAACCCATGAAGTTGCAGACTTCTGTTACATTTGTCGGTGTAAGCCAATTCACAATTGCCTCTATCTTCTGTGGATCCACTGAAATCCCCTCTTTATTGATAACATGCCCTGAGAAGATAACTTTATCCAACCAAAATTCACACTTCCTTAGTTTGGCAAATAATTTCTTTTCTCTAAGTGTTTGCAAGACGATTCTCAAGTGGTGTTCATGTTCAAGTCTATTCTTTGAATAAATCAAGATATCATCAATAAAAACTACAGCAAATTCATCAAGGTAGATCTTAAAAATTTGGTTCATTAGGTCCATAAACGTTGCAGGAGCATTAGTCACCCCAAATGGCATAACAAGAAATTCATGATGGCCATACCTTGTTCTGAATGCGGTTTTCTCAACGTCTGCTGCCTTTACTTTCAACTGGTGATACCCGGATCTCAAATCGATTTTGGAAAACACTTGTGATCCCTGCAACTGGTCAAACAAGTCATCAATACAAGGTAAGGGATATTTATTCTTTATTGTCACCTTGTTCAATTCTCGGTAGTCAATACACAAGCGCAACGTTCCGTCTTTCTTTTTCACAAATAGCACCGGTGCACCCCATGGTGAAGTACTGGGTCATATAAATCCTTTATCAAGTAAGTCTTGTAACTGTTCTTTCAATTCTTTCAGTTTAGCAGCAGCCATTCTGTAGGGAGTTTTAGAAATAGGCTGAGTGCCTAGCACAATTTCGATAGTAAACTCTATCTCCCTGTCCACTAATTCCCCTGGTAATTCATTTGGAAACACATCTGGAAATTCTCTAACAATAGGGATACTGTTTAATTCAACATTCCCAGATTATTCAGATAGCACACAACACAAATAACCATGGCACTCTTTCCTGATCAATTTACATGCTTTCATTGTAGATATCAAATAAGGTGGAGACACTACCCCGTTACCCACAAACACAATTTCTTCCTGTTCGGGAGGTCTAAATACAACTTGTTTTGTCACACAATCAATGGTGGCACAATATTTAGTTAACCAATCCATGCCCAGAATTATATCAAAATGTCTAAAATCCAAGGGCAACAAATCCACATACAGAATAGCATTTCCAATACGCATGTCACAAAATCGATATACAGATGCACACAACACAGATTCCCCGGATGGAGCAGACACACATAGTAAATATGACAATGATTCTAGAGGTCTACTCAGTCTAGATGCAAATGCACAAGTTACGAAAGAGTGTGTTGATCCGGAGTCAATTAATATAAAAGCATCCTGATTACATATAGAGATAGTACTTGAGATAACGGCTTCAGCATTCCGTGTATCACCCGGAACAAGCACAAAAACTCTCCCTTGCCTCACGGTATCTCCGGTGATAGTAGATCTCGTAGTATTTCCTGGTTTTGGGATCGATGCAGTCGAGCTACCAGCTAATTTTCCGCTATTCTGATTACAATCTCTGGCCATATACCCCGTTTTTCCACACTTAAAACAAGCTCCTGACACCCGGTAACAAACTTCGTGATGCCTCTTACTACAAATATTGCACATTGGAGATGTATCTCGGGAAGAATTAGAAGTACTCGAGGAGCCCGTATTCTACTTCTTCAAAAGTTTCTTCTTCGAAAAGAAGCCTTGTCTTTTGCTACCTTTCCAGTCAGTTGTTGTTTTGGCTTGTCTGGCTATGTTAGTTTCTGATATTATGGCCCTGTCCAGCACCCCAATATAGGTTTCCAGCTTGAGGACGTTCACTCTCTCTAAGATATCATCGCGAAGCCCACCTTCAAAATGCCTCGCTTTCTTGTAGTCAGTGTCGACCACATGTGGTGCAAATCTGGCCAACTCAGTGAACTTGGCCTCATAATCAACTACTGTCATGCTGTTTTGCTTAAGTTCCATGAATTCCGACACTTCCCTATCACGAACACACTATAGAAAGTACTTGTCATAGAAAATTTCCAGGAATTGCGTCTAGCCAATGTCTTTATGATTCTCACGCATTAACATCCACCATCTTCTTGCTTCATCTTCCAGCATAAAGGTGGCTAGAAGTACTTTCTGTGTCTCTGAACAAGGAAACACTTCGAATAGTTTTTCGATGCCGAGGACCCATGCTTTGGCCTTCAACGGATATAATCCCCCATGGAACTACGGTGGTTTCATTTTCTTAAACTCTTTGGTGAGAGCTATTATTCGGTCATCGTTTTGTAAGTCTGGCACAGGTGGTGCCGGAGGTGGAGGTGGAGGATGTGGTTGCTGCCATTGTTGTTGCCACTGTTGTTGTTGCCTCAATGTTTCTGCCATTTCCTGAATCAATCTTTCCATCCTATCCCTTCTGGCAGTAGAGGACTCCTCTATCTCATCACCTCTCGTTCTCACCATCTAATTAGACTTGCATTATTCTTTATATAAAAGTTTCACAAGTATGCATATATCAAGGAGCATACATATTCACATAATTCGCAATGCAAGTAAATCACAAACATATAGCACATAATCATTTATCTCGAAACATTCTAGCATGTTTTTAATGCCTTCATATTCATACTCATCACATGAATGCAACCAAGATCTCTTCTAGTTGCTAATTGCTCATTTGGACAAATGTGTGAGTTATTAACTCGTGCTCTGATACCACTCTGTCATGACCTAAACCCGACCCTATGGATTAAGGTCATAACTAGCCAGTAATCAAGGAATTACCTACGGCCTCAAATCAAATAAACATGTCTCAACAGAGTTAAGGGGCCAAAACAGAAGCCAACTTAAAAAAATTGTCCATAAAGTTGTGCTTACATGGTAAAGAAAAAATCATTCCAAAAGTATTTCATGATAACTCACACATACCTATAGAGTTAATCTATATCCAGGAACTTTCAGTCATACGGTCAACCAAACAAAACATATATAAAAAGGTGGCTCAACGTTTTCGCCCACACAGCCAAGATATATCAAAAGAACAAAAGGGCAAAAACGAGTCTCGTGCGTGAGATGCTAGGGTTGACTTCTCAAAACTTTGATTGTTTCTCACATACTTCACCGAGGCTGGGTTTGAACATCTCTTGGCTCACCTACATACACATGAATGAGAGTGAACGAAAGCTCGGTGAAGAATATCCAATAAAGAAGATACATGAATGAAGTTCGAAACAGATATATATATATCAGACGGCCTTGGGCCCATTTATGATTTTATCGAGTACATTATACGGTTTTAAGCCCGAGCATATCAAATGGCCTCTGGCTCATTTCATTTATGTCTGACGGCCTTTGGCCCAATCATTCATGTTCGATGGCCTTTGGCCCAATCATTTATGTCCGATGGCCTTTGGCCCAATCAATCATGTCCGACGGCCTTTGGCCCAATCATTCATATCAAACGGCCTTTGGCCCAATCATTCATATCAAACGGCCTTTGGCCTAATCATTCATATCAAACATATATTAGTCCACAGCTCAAATTAACAGACTTATGAACTCAAATAGGAGCAAGCAATTGAACAAATAACATACTTTAAAATATCTTTACTAAGGCATTACTCACTGTGTTCTGCTGGTGGATTCATCCTTGTGCTCGACCCTACATAATACATAACACATATCGGGTCACAAACGATTCAATCCATTCTTAACTCATACATTCCTCTTAGGCTTCTTTTTTTATCTTCTTAGTCCATTCACAATGCTCAATGCATGCCTAAGAGTGCTTAGAGATGAAAAATGTCACACCCCAAACCCGGGTATGATCGGCCGTGGCCCACAGGGCCTTAGCCCAAGGCACACGTAAGCCTAAACACAAATCCATAATCACATTGAACAACTATACAAAAGTCCAGCAATAAATAACCAACCTCAATCCAGTGAAAAGCCACAAGTATAAATGGCAAACCAACCGTAATCAATACCATCCAAACTTATGGGATATAAACAACCCACATATTAAAATAATCCTAATTGAACCTCAAAGAAATATGCACAAACTTGACATAACACTCTAAAATGAATGAATGTCCTAGAGGTCCATGCAATCGAGTCTCAGCTACGCCATGAGTCCACCCTAAGTCCTTCTAACACCTGGAAATGGTAAACAACTAAGTCAGCTGATAGCTCAGTGAGTAGCAACATGGATAGTAAATACAGTTTTGAAAACAGGGTTCAATTCCAAAATAAGATATATATCACAAAAACTAGATTGGCATACAGTTTGGTAAATACAATCTGTTTCAAAAAGAGGTTCCACAGTTCAACACTTAAAATACTCATGTCTCACAAGAACATGATAAACGACATTTTTCACTTAAAACAGATTATAACATGAACACCAATAATTTTCTGGATACCAAGAAAAACAAATAATCTGCCACACAGTTCTCAAGGCTATAAGCCCCGTTGGATCCAATATCGAACTAAGAGTCATCCTCAGGGTGGCACCTGGGCCTTTTCTCAAAGACGATCCGATTGAAGGTCACCTAGTTGTTTTTAAAGGTCTTTTCCTTACAATCGTTGAGCACTAGAGTCATCACGGCCCAACCCGGATCTGTTCCCTAGTGGCCAGAGTCACCACACACAGTGGAATAATTTCCCTGGACTAAATACGCACATGGTCCCAATAATCAATACACATCAGTTTCGCAAAACATGGTAGTTCATCATTATAAACATGAGACCAAAACAAATAGTTTACAGTATGCCAAGTTCACACATGTTTCAGAAATAGTTTGATTCCATTAATAATATAATAATTTATCAAAACAGTTTAGTCTTAAAACAACAATTTAATTTTTCAACAGTTCAGGGTAGGGGAACATTTATAAAAATACGTAGCATGAAACTACTCACCTGAAACGAAATAATATAATCCTTGAATCCAATAGAGTGTAAAAGTCCAACTAGTGCCCTGAACCAAGTATAAAAACTACACGTCACAACTAATTTAAAAATACTAACAAAATAGGAACTAAGTAACTTCAACTAAAGCGCACTAACACGGTTCAACCCAACTCACCGTTACTCTTAAATATTACCTAAGTTCATGTTCTTCAAGGTTTAAAATCACCCAAGACATGGGTTCCGGTTAAAACTTAATTAATTGTGACTTTAAGATAAAACAGAATTTCAAACAAGTCTTCCCAACCTATTCGCTAACTTTGAAAATTACAAAACCCACTCCACGCTATTCAAAAAATTCCAATAACCTCCAGATATGATCTAATATATCCTAAGTTTCAAATCCAATTGGTTTTACTTGATTTGCTTATCAAAAAATTATCTACAATTTATTATATCCAAACAGGTTGTTTTCTGCAGCACTTTAAAGAAATTGACGGTTCTCTTAATATACACGAGCAATCAATGCAAGGCCAAAAACGTACGAAACTAGACTCGTAACCGGTTCTAATGACACTAATTTGATAATTTTTGGATTTATACCCAAAGAGAACAATACTCCCGAATTTACTGTTTCGGACTAGTTTCCTGGACAGATTTGAATACCTCAATTTATATGGATTTTGACTCCCAAAAATTATGAAAAAATTCAGATATGCAATTCAATATGTCATTAATCTACTGTAAAAATTTCAGATTAAAATTCATTCGTTTGATATGGTTTCTTGATTTTTAAAGTTTGTGATTCTGTGCAGAATTTTTGGACTAAAAATTACACCATTCTTTATACATGAATTTAACTCTTCAAATTTCTTATCAGTATATATATATATAATACATACACCCACAACCTCTCCATCAATGAACTAAATAATCATAGAGTAAGGATAAAGAACAAAACCTTAAGGAAGAAGAAAGATAATGACCTAGTACACACCCAAAAAAATCCATCCTTGTTTGCAACCCCTTTTTTTTCCTCCTTCTTTTCTCTCAATCTCTCCCTCTTCCCGTGGCTGCCTCCTGCTGCTGCTAGGAACCCTAAAGGGCTGTTGTTGTTTTGTAAAGTAATAAGAGAGTTAGGGTTTTGTATATATTTTATTTTATATTAGTGTTGGGCACACATAGGTCAAGTAAATATATAAATATACAAAACATATATATAAGTTATATACAACTCAATGGTAAGAGCCTTATTTTTTAATCTTGTGGTCTAGAGTTCAAGTCACACCCACTTCTCTATTTTATTTTATTTTATTTCTTTATAATAAATGTTGCCTCTAAATTAAAGACTTTCACCATAAATTTATTTAGGTTTAAAATTAATTAAAAGACCCACCAAATATTTAGTTTGCATTTTAGGTTTTACCATCAAAATATTTGAGATTGTAATATTATTATTATTTAATTATTTACTTAATTTTTATATTTGGGTTCTCACATTCTCCCCCCCTAAAAGAAAAGTTTCGTCCTCGAAACTAACCTGAGTAAATCATGAGAATAGATGTGGGTACTTCTCGCGCATCTCGTCCTCGCATTCCCAAGTCGCCTCTTCAACTAGATGATTACGCCACAGTACCTTAACCAATTTAATGACCTTTGTACGCAACCTTTTCTCTTTCGAATCCAAAATCTGAACAGGTATCTCCTCATACGAAAAATCCTCTCTAATCTGAAGCGGCTCATAATCTATCACATGCGACGGACTGTGCACATATTTCCTCAGCACAGAAACGTGAAACACATTATGCACTCCTGCCAACCTAGGGGGTAGAGCAACACGGTACGCAACCTCACCAACCTTCTCCAATACCTCAAATGGACCAATGTATCTAGGACTCAACTTTCCTTTCTTTCCAAACCTGATCACTCCTTTCCATGGTGATACTTTCAAGAATACCATATCCCCCACATGAAACTCTAAGTCTCTCCTACGATGATCAGCATAACTTTTTTGTCTACTCTGAGCAGTCAATAATCTCTCTCTGATGGTGATAATTTTCCGTGTAGCATCCTCCACCAAATCAGGTCCCAACATTTGCCTTTCACCAACCTCATACCAACACAAAGGAGACCTACACTTCCTTCCATACAAAGCCTCATAAGGAGCTACTCCCAAACTAGAATGATAGCTATTATTATAGGCAAACTCCATGAGCGGCAAATAATCATCCCAATTACCTTTCCACTCCAAAGCACAAGCCCTCAACATATCCTCAAGGGTTTGAATAGTCCTCTCTGATTGCCCATCTGTCTGAGGGTGATAAGCTGAACTAAAATTTAACCGAGTACCCATAGCTGATTGTAACGCACCCCAAAACTTAGACAAAAAACGAGGGTCCCGATCTGACACTATTGACATTGGTGCACCATGCAATCTAACAATCTCCTTCACATACAACTGTGCAAATCGAACTAGAGAATAGGTCATCCGTACTGCAATAAAATGTGCTGACTTGGTTAATCTATCAACAACTACCCAAACTGCATCGTGATTACTACTAGTACGAGGTAAACCACACACAAAGTCCATGGTATCATGATCCCACTTCCACTCTGGTATAGGTAAGGGTTGTAGTTTCCCCGCAGGTTTCTGATGTTCTGCTTTAACCTGTTGACACACCAAACACTGAGCCACAAATTCTGCAATATCTCCCTTCATACCATTCCACCAAAAATGTTCATGAAGATCCCGATACATCTTAGTGCTTCCAGGATGAATGCTGTAACTAGAACTATGTGCCTCCGTCATAATCTCCTTCCTCAAATCACCACCAGCAGGAACACAAATTCGACTACGGAATCTAAGCAACCCATCATCACTAATCACAAAGTCTACGTGCTTACCCTCTGCCATCTCTCCTTTAATACGCTCACACTGGGGGTCAATCTCCTGTGCTAAACGAATCCGTTCTCTCAAGGTCGGCCGAACTGTCAATTGACTACAATAAGCCCTATCACCAGGCGTAA
This sequence comes from Camellia granthamiana, assembly GCA_036172215.1. NCBI lineage: Eukaryota > Viridiplantae > Streptophyta > Magnoliopsida > Ericales > Theaceae > Camellia > Camellia granthamiana. The sequence goes on from JAXFYN010000166.1 coordinate 371,068, forward strand.
CAACCTCAAGCCTTAAACGTCTCATGTCTTCCACCAAACAACTCTAATAGACAAAGCAGCTACATCTCCAACTACAACCTTCCTACTCAAGGCATCTACAACCACATTTGCCTTCCCCGAATGATACAAAATATTCACATCGTAATTTTTTTAGTAACTCAAGCCATCTTCTTTGCCTCAAATTTAGTTCCTTTTGTGTGAAAATATACTTCAAACTCTTATGATTAGTGTAAATCTCACATGACTCTCCATCTTCAACACTTCAATTTCAAGCAACTAAAGTTTATACCTTCGTGAATTGTGTTTGCATGTGGAATATAATTTCCATTCTTAACTTTGATGATATCAAAGATGATTAAAAGCATGAACTTTAACCAAAATTCAACATGGATCATGTATTTCATGCCCAAATATGCAAATTCATGGCAATCTCTTACATGCATGCTTATATTGATTTCATAATTATCAAATTCAACTCAATTCATGTTCTTGATCATAATTCATCTTTGAGCTCCATAATTTACAATTCAAACTCATGAATTCATGTCTAATTACTCACCTAGATGCTCAAATCTTCCAAATTATAGTTAATTATTGAGTTAATCTTTAAGATCTCCAAGCTTCTAGACCAAAGCTTCAATTTCCTTCACTCTCTCTCTCTCTAGCCAACCCTCTCTCTCTCTCTCTAGAGTAATCTCAGCCAAAGGAGAGAAAAATGAGCTCAAAACCATGCTCATAAGTGTAAATAGGCCACCTATATATGTTGACCTAATCAAATTGATTAAGGCTAAATAATTAATCCCAATTTTATCATTCTGAATCTAATTATTTTGATCCGAATCAATTGCTAATTAAATTTCACCGTAGGCTCTAAAAATTATGCCAATCACAATGGCGTAGTCAATTTCGGTTTCTGTGGCTGATAAGGCCTTCATTTTTCAGTTCATAACGGTAAGTTGAACAGATTTTCCTACGGTGAACAAATAGAAATTCAAAACCACATATAATCATATAAATGGCACTCAAAATCATATTGAACACATAATCACAATCATAATTAAGATCAATTAGCATAATACGGAACAGGGTTATCACACTAACGAACCGAAATTACCAAACATGAAGAACAAACAGGACACTACAAAAAAAAATGACAGCAGCCAAACTGAAATGATCAGCATAGAAATATCAGCAGCATTGGTCACCACCACAGAGTAAAGCATCGACCACCAGCATTGATCACCCGCAGACCAAACTGAAATGAAATGATCATCATAGAAATATCAGCAGCATTGATCACCCGTAGACCAAAGCATCGACCACCACCACAGAGTAAATATTCCTAATCTCCTAATCAACACCTAAATTAGTATTCATCCAATAGCAACACATAACATCAATTTGAGAAGAATTACTGCCCACACAATTTATCCACAAACCATAAGCATCACCCATCACCAGCACAGATCAACATCACACAACAGACTAAGAAAATCATGCACAACCCCAGAAAAGATATTCATGACCTGGAATTAACAGAGCCTAACAAGCTAAAGCTGACATCTAATCTGCTGAATATTATTAATAATTTCGTGCACAGTGTAGTAACAACCTGAAAA
>JAXFYN010000166.1:372886-444409 GCA_036172215.1 Camellia granthamiana
TACCGATAAACTGAACAACCTTGGAAAAGCAGGCTTAATAGAAAGATTGCCCACCCACGTATCAGTCCAAAAAGGAATTTTGACCCCATTACCCACAATCAACTGAGAGTTATTCAAAAAAATATTGGAAAGGTGAGAATTTGATTGACTAACCTTGAGAATAGCACCCCAAATTTTTGAACAAATCCCAAAATTAACTGAAAAAGGGTAACACCTGCCACCAATCGGAGGATACCTACTACAAATAACTCTTTTCCACAACAAGCCATCCTTACCACCAAACCGCCACCACTATTTAGCCGACATGCAGTCATTCACCTCTTGAATTCTTCTAATACCTAAACCCCCACTGACTTTGCTCTTTGTTGCTTCAGTTCAGCTAACAAGATGAACCTTTCTTTTCAAATCGGACCCCCCCCCCCAATAGAAAGTTTGCTCGAATTCTATCAAATGCCTTAGCCACAGATGAGGGTAACTTAAAGAGAGATAAATAATACGTAGGCAAGTTGGACAAAATAGACTTAATAAGTATTAACCTACCTCTAAATGATAAGAGCTTCCTCTTCCAAGATGCAAGTCTAGCGTTGCATTTATCAAGAACAAGCTGCCAAGTCTTTTTCAGCCTTGGATTTGCCCCTAATGGTAACCCAAGATACATTAATGGTAACTTCTGATGCCTGTAATGCAGTCTAGATGCGAACTCCTCCACCCCCGACTCCGACACTTCAATTCCGCATATAGAGCTTTTATGAAAATTAATTTTGAAACTAGAGACTAATTGAAAGCACCTGAAAATCCTTTTAACTATTATTAACACCGCCATATCAGCTTCACAAAATATAATTGTATCGTTAGTGAACTGAAGATGTGATACCGTAACATCATGGCCCACCGTAACCCCTGAAAGTAGACCCAAAGATCTAGTCCTTAGCATCAGCATATTAAGCCCTTCAGCCACTAAGTTAAACAGAAAAGGAGACAAAGGATCACCTTGACGGAGGCCTTTACCATGTTTAAATTCAGTTGTAGGGGATCCATTCACCAGAACTGAACATCTGGATATTTCAAGGCACTCCTTAATCCAACCCCTCCACTTATCCCCAAAACCGAACTCCTTCATCATAGATAGTAAACAATCCCAACTCACAAAATCATACGCCTTATGGAAATCGAGCTTGAGAATCACACCCTTCTTTTTATTTACCTTCCACCAATCAACAATGTCATTGGATATTAAGACCCCATCTAGTATATTTCTTCCACCCAAAAAAGATGATTGTACATCACCAATAACCTTTGGCACCAACTTCTTCAATCTATTAGCCAACACTTTTGCTAGAATCTTATAAATGGAACCAATGAGACTTATAGGCCTATAATCAAAGATACTAATTGGACAATCAACTTTAGGTATAAGAGTAATAAAAGAATTATTCACTCCAGAGACTAACTTCCCATAGTTATGAAACTCCTTAAAGAACTGAATAACCTCCAATTTGAACAGCTTCCAACACTTTTGGAAACATGCCAAGTTAAAGCCATCAGGCCCTGGGGTTTTATTCCCATCACAACTATGAATAGCAGCCCAAACTTCCTTTTCCAAAAAAATAGCTTCCAATCCATCCACTAGATGACCCTGGCCAATAGATTTAAAATGCCCTCTCAATTGTGGTCTGTTCCTCCAATCTTCAGAAAACACTTGGTTGAAATGCCTGAACACCTCTACTCTCACCATTGATGGTTCCTTAAGTAACACACCATCAACTAACAGTGAGTTTATAAAATTCCTGCATTGCCTACTTGAAACTATGGTATGAAAATACCTTGTATTTTTGTCACCTTTCATAGCCCAATCCAACCAGGATTTCTGGAGCCACAACCATTCTTCCCTTTTGGACAAAGACCACACTAACCTCCTAACCTCTCTTCTACGAGCTATTTCATCAACCCCCAAATCTCTAGACTCAACCACCAAATCCCACTCATGCAACTCCTCCTAAGCCTTTTTTAATGAACAGGACACATTCCCAAACACCTCTGTGTTCCACTTCTTTAGCTCCAATTTCAGATTTCTAAGCTTCATTACAATCACAAAGCCTGCCCACCCTAAAAAATTGATTCCTCCCATGACTTCTTAATAATGGAAGAAAAACTTGGATGTAAGAGCCAGGAATAAATCTGAACGGCTTTGGCACCTAATCCTTCCCATCCTCCATCAAAAGCAAAGGGCAATGATCCGAAACACCCCTTGGTAGACCCCACAACTTCAACTTGAATTTTACCAACCATTCAGATGACAATAGAACTCGATCAATTCGACTCCACTTGCCTTCATCCCCTAAGTTAGTCCATGTGAATTGTCTACCAAACATTGGTAGATCCAATAATTCCAACCCTTTAATAAAATTATTAAACTCTACCATGCCTCTACCCCTTATTGTACAACCTTTTCTTTCCCCTAGAGACCTAATCTTATTAAAATCCCCTCCTAAACACCATGGTCTAAGAAAACCTGACTTTAAACTGCTAATAACATTCCACAACCGACCCCTCCTTGAGACATCATTTGGTGCATAGACATTAATAAAAACACATTCAAAATCTAGAAGGAACCTGATAACAAAATGAAGCACCTAGAGCTGCAACACTGTGATAGTACAAAAAAACAAAGTTTTCCAAACACACAATATTCCACCAGCCAAACCATCTGTGTCCACACTCATAAAATCAAAGTCATCATCAAGCCAAACCGAACGAACTTCTTCTGTTGACAACCTATCTTTCTTGATTTCTTGAAAAAACACCAAATCAACTCTTCTCTCCTTGAGCAACCCCCTAATTTTCCTCATTTTCCCTGGTTTCCCAAAACCCCTAATATTCCAGGACATAAGCTTCATCAGAAAACATAACAAACACCTAAACCACTTGATGATGGTATTCAATGATGAATAACATCATCCAGCTGTGCCACCCTCCTTGCATACTCCTTTTCCAACTCCACAATTCTTTGAATTGCTTCTTGATCCTTACCACCGAAATCAATCCCTAAAGATTTTCCCAACTGTAAAGTCGCATTTGCCTCCTCTAAAACCAGGTTTCCTCTCCGATTATGCTGACCACCGGAGCTTGATTTGTTCAAAATAGCCATTGCCACTCGGAAAACAGGTCCCTTCTGCCACATTGAAGACGAGTTACCAGCCCTAGCAGTTTCCTTCCCTGCTTTCTGAACAAATCTCCCCCACTTTGATCCCTTAACCATGGACCAAAGATTTTTTTCTCCCAAAAACTTTACAATTCTGCTTATGAGGCCCTCCCGAACCTTCAGCAACCCTGCTTAAGAGAGACATGGGCTGTGAAGAGGACATTGATGAATTCCCACCAACCTGGGCCTGGACCACTTCATTTCCTTTAGAACACTAGCCCACTCCCAAAGTTATTTCATTGGGCCTAACCACTCCCTTTTCTTTAACAGCCTCATCCAACAATATTTGAATATTAATACCGGGCCTATCAAGCCCATTACTACTAAGACTCCTCATAAACCCAACTGATACCAAGCCAGCATCCACCCCACCCCTTTTATTAATGCTCCTGTGAGGGACAGATAGACTATCATTGATTATATATCCATCTCGAGCTACTGGTACTTTTGTATTTCCCAGACATGTGTTTAGAGAGTCACCCATTATAGATGTAAACAAACCGACCAACTTCTCACATTCTCCACTACCCTCCTCAACTGCCACGCCCTTCCGATAGAGAGATGCCACAGCATCTTGATCTGCTACCTCATTATGCAACCTGTCTTCCACCTCAACAACTTCCTCCATCTCTGAGCTGCCATGTCTGTCAAGCTTGTTCTGTGAACTGTTAGAACTACAGAAATCCTGAGATGAACATTTACAGACTCCGATTCTATGCACCATAACTTGATCTTCACAAACTCTTACTGGAAACCTTTGGCCTCTGCACCTCACCTGCACTACTGTGCTAATGAAATTCAAACACACTGTGGCAACTTTAACTCTACCACATATAAATGATAAAGGATTAGTCGTTTCATCCTCCACTCTAATTACCACCCCCCATAAGCTTCCAATCTTTTTTAAAGTATCGACACTCCATAAGTTAAGTGGAACTCCATAACAACACAACCACACACCTCTCTCTTGGTTAATAGACCCCAGCTTTGGCCACTCAGACACTGAATCGCACCACTCCTTCCAGCAACTTTCTAAAAGTGTCATATTTGCCTCAGAAGATGTACTGAAGGTCACCACAACAGTCCTTCCAACTTCTTTTCTTACTACAACTTCTTCTGGCCCTTGCTCACAGGCTGCTTTTTTGAAATCTGAGAACGTGTAAAAACTTTTCAACTTAACAATAAGACTGTTATATAACCACCCATTCCCCACTTCAATCGCATCTACTGTACGACCCTTAGTTTTGTGAATATTCCCCGCTTGAACTACCTCTGCATATGTCTTCATGACTCTTAACGATGACTCTGCCTTCCGAAGATGTCTCCGGCCATTGACTTCACCTCTCCCATTGCCACGCCCTACATCGACAGATTGATCCACACCCCTATACGTGATGTATCCTTTGCATACTCTGCATACTTGACTCGTATAGCTTTATCATCACACAAACTCCATTGGCCTTCTGGATCACCATATCTGCTGCTATAGGGCAGTCATACCTAACAAAAGCAAACCTCGACCTCATTGTTTTCCTAGATTTATTTGGAATGAAGACATCTCTAACCACCCCAAACTTCATAAACATGACGTATAAACCTTTTGGATTCATGGACAAAGGGATATTATCCACAGAAAGTGTGTGCATACCTGGTTTGCTAGCATCAGACCTAGGAACCGATCGCCCTTTTCCATATAGTACAGGTCGCCATCCTCCCTCCATCATTCCTTTAGAATAAGCTGAGCCTCTACTTTATTATGAAACCTATAAAGTAGATTGTTTGGATCATCAAAGTTCTCACAACTCTCTCTTTTCTTTCACCTTCTGATGATTACCTCAGCTCACAGCTCTTCCTATTTATACACAAACGGAAGAGTCAAAAAACAAATCAACCTCTACTTGCCAACAACTAACTACCAAAGTTAATAGCAAGCCATTTACACAGCCACCCTAGGTTGGAAAAAATTCAAAAAATCTGTAGCTGAAAATCTGCAGCAGCTACATTTGACTTCCATGGCTATCTTCACATGGTGTAGAATGCTCAACAATTAATGGATTTCAGAGAACTTTTTTTTTTTTAATCGGTAGGAAAAAAGTATTGTTGATGAAAGCAAGAAGACAGATTACACATCAATAAAAAATGGGGCATAATTGTATCATAGCTGAACAAGAACATCTGAACAAGGTTGACACCTTCAAGACAGCCCGATCATTGTAGCCCCAGAAGGACCCAAAAACCACACAACTAGTAAGACACCAACTGAGGAAAGGAAAACAAAAGAACGAAAAGCAGAGCAAGGTGAGGAACAACCAAAAACAGCTCAAGACACACTTCGATTTAACAGACCTTTTTTGGATTTCAGTTTCCTAACTTGCTCAATATGAAGTCAAAAGTCATCGACAAGAACCCATAGAAATTTGAATTGAATTTGCTCCATGATGCTGCTTAGATATCTTGATCTCTTCAACCAACAAACTCCAGCACACTTGATGATTATTGAAGATGGTATCATTCCTAGAAAACCATAACTTCCAGCAAACAACGCAAGCAAACAAACATTCCCAGATCACTCTTTTGAATCCTCTGAGTTTAGAGTTGAGCCACCAAAAAGAAACAGCTCAAGACACACTTCCCTTTTTGGATTTTAGTTTCCTAACCAACTTCCCAAACTTGACTAATGTTATTTTCTTAATTGAAGTTATTAGATGAAAATTGGAAAATTAAATTTTAGAGAAAAAGCACGAGGTCATTATATAATAAATATAAAGAGTACTGCTGTATAGTTTGAATTTGAGCTTGGCTCGAATGGCTCGAAATTCATCTTGCCGGTCGTCGTCTGGCGAGAAGGTTGACAGCTGCAGTCAACAAGGTGACAACCGGGATAAACAAGTATTTCATCCGATAAACACCCATTCGGGCTATCCGAGCTCCTTCTTTTCGAGCTACAAGGCATTTGTGATAAATAAAATATAATTTGTCAAATATGATACATAAATATTTGTTTGTTTGGTATAGACCAAAGTTTGGCATCATAATTCAAATATAAAAAATCAGACCCTTATCAAGAGGGATTGACAAGCCAATTATGAGGTTCATCGAGACACATAAGAAATGAAAATAGATAGATAAATAAATAAATAAAACAGAAGGGAAAATACATAAATGAAAGGTATTTTTTGGGCATGATTCAGTTTGTTCGTTTTTGCACATCTTATTTCATAGGGATCTGTTTCGGGTTGTCTATGCCCGTCCCTGACTCCCTCTTTCATTTTTTGCTATTAGGTGACGTAAAATGTTTTTTATTTTTATTTTATATATATATATATTTTTAATAGTTTATGCATTTTTTGATTTTTGATGGGACAAAATGTAGTCTTTGAAAGTAATTTACCGTTAAAAATTTTGTAAATCAAATTTTAGGAAATTTAGTAGTGTTTGAGGTTTATTTTTGGAAACTTACCTATAGGTTCCATACACAAAATTCAAAACCCATTTAATTCTAAAACAAAACACTTGCACTAATTAGTCATACATATTTTTAATTGTTACAAAAAAATTCTTTAAAAAAAAAATTAATAATTTGAAGACTTTGCTACATCGCACCATCCACTACAGGAAATTCCACTTTTGGCGACCAAAATATTGGTCGCCAAAAGCCCCATTTTTGGTAGCCAAATGTGATTAGCGACTACTTTTTTTGGTCGCCAAAGTTGTCGCCTATACTCTGTCGGCGATAGTATTGGCGACTAAAATATTTTTGGTCGCTGAAAGTGAACGTTTTGGCTACTAAAGTCTTCTTAGTCGGCAAAGGTTATCTTTTGGCGACTAAAATATTAGTCGCCAAAAGTGAACATTTGGCTACTAAAGTCTGTTTAGTCGGCAAAGGGTATCTTTTGGCGACTAAAATATTAGTCGCCAAAAGTGAACATTTGGCTACTAAAGTCTGCTTAGTCGGCAAAGGGGATATTTGGCGACTAAATATTTAGTCGCCAAAAGTGTTCGAATAAAATTAATTTGATTTTCAGCGACTAAAAATTTTAGTCGTAAATAAGTTTTAGTCACAAAATGTGTAACATTTAGGGACTAAATAATTTAGTAGCCAAAAAATTATTTTTCATTTTATTTTATTTTTGGCTACTAACTATTTGGTAGCGGAAAGTCTTCATTTATTTTTAGCTACTAACTTTTTAGTCACCAAAACTCTTTGGGTTCTTTATGGCTACCAAATATTTAGTCACTAAAAATATTGATTTCCTTTTTGGCTACCAATTGGTTAGTCACTAACAAATTCACTTCTTTTTTTTTTTTTGCTACTAAACATTTAATTGCCAAAAACTTTATTTTGTGTTTTTTTTATTATAATTACAGTAATAAAAAGTTTTCAGTTTCACATTTTTCACAGTTTTCAGTTTCACTGTGAAAAACACCTCACTGAAAACTGTGAAACTGAAAACTATAATTACAGTAATAAAAAGTTTATAATTTCCAAAAACTTTTCAGTCACCAAAATCTGAAAGACCATCATTAGTAGCGTTGAATATATTCATTCACCTGAGTGCATAACATACCATACCAACCAATCGAGCAGAAATCCCAAGAAGTTAAAATTCATAAGATGAGGGGTTCATCTCCCAATCAGATTAATTATATGATTCAATGTCTTCTTACAGTATACTCAAGCAAACCAACATCCTAAACTTCAACCATTTCAAAAAAATTATCAATATTTTAAGAATAAAAAACTTCTCCTCTCTTTGCTAACACAATGTTTTGTGGCTAATAAAGAAAAAACACAGTCGTGCTTCTGTAGCACAAAATTATATTTCCTCAGCTGTTTCATTCAAGCGATATATAAAAAAACATCAAAATGTTGGGACTGAACCATCAACACCATGCTTTCACCAGTGTACATTGAAATATTAAAGCTATTGTTTTTATCAGCTCAATTTCATTACCGCAAAGGATGTTGCCACCTCCATTGCATCCTCTACATGTGCTATATCGGAGCCCTGAAATCACATACAAAAGAATTACATGTGTACCACCAAGGTTGCAAAGATCGCAGGCAAACTCAAATATACAGTGGATGAAGTAACTATCATATGTGAAACCAAATCATAGCATCCATTCTTAATGTTGTGCAAGAGAGAAAGAGATCATTTACCAATTGGGCATGAAAAAACAGATCATAATAAACGTAAGTCCTTTTTAATCTTCAATATTTTTTCCCTCTACTAATATTATATAGTTCAACTGATTAACACAATGCTTCACGTTGTTGATAACATAGTTGGGCTTGCCTTAAAATTAAATACAAAACATTTTTACAAAGAAAATTTACAATATTCATTTATTGTGGGGTTTCCCAAATGTTGCAAGCATATTGCTCCGAAAATGGAATCGTCAGAGACAATGTAGTGCTCAAATTTAAGATTTTAAAGCATGATAAATTTAGTTATACACTAATATAACATAAGAGTTGGATTGGTAACCAGGAGAAAATTGCTAACCTGGCCTTGAGCAAGACCACCTTTTCCTCCTCCACCCTTCCCTTTTAGTGGCTTCAAAGCTGCCACCAACCACTCCAACACCTTTAATTGCTTACATTTATCTCCTTTCTCAGGTACCCCAGCACACACCAAAGCTTTGTTTGCAGTTTCATCTGTGCTGAAAACCATGACCGCTATCCCCTGTCATTCACGGACTAGTCATGCAAACTTCATACAGACATAAGAGAAAACCTGAAATAGGGTAATTTCTAGTCATGCAAACTTCATACAGATATATAAGCAGTAGGTTTGGTTATCAATAGAACTGAAATAGGGTAATTTCTTGCTCAGCATAGATGAAAACCTGAAGCACAGATACTTTGGCCTTTAGATCAGCTTTCTTGGCTGCTGGAATAGTTGCTGATTCCACGCGGCCATTTAAAGAAGTTACTTTCTGGGAAGAGGAAAGGAATGTGCTAACCAACAAACTAACTAAATTGAATGATGGACTCATTCCACAGGTAAATCCAAATTGAATGATACATAAAGCACTTCGCATATTACCTTGCCATGAATGCCGTTAGTCATTTGAGCATTAAGACTCTATTTACATTATCAATTATAACTCATTTCTCAATGATTAATTCAACAATTATGCTGATAGAATATATATAAAACCATCTAAATAATAGAAAACCTATGAAAATAAACCTACTTTGTTGTCCACATCTCTATGGTTATCAATCATTTCATCCTCTGTTATTAATAGATCATCCAACACAGTTGTGTTTAGATTAGACCATAAAAAATATCACAGTTGTGTTTATATGACCACTATTCAACTAAGATTTCGGTTTGCAATCCACATATATGTTCCTTTTTTTTCCTTTTCATTTCATTTTTGGTACATGAATAGTGCTAGTGTTGTAAGAGAATGCACATCACACAACTAAGAATGCCAACACATCACAATGGAATAAATTGCTTCTATGAACAAAATATATCCGAGCATCATACCAACAGATCAAGATAAATTATTAGCACTCAACAAAGTTAAATTAGATCCAATAATTTAACCATACCTGCAAAGGACAGCATGTGGTATGGTTAGGCGACACCTTTCACCATCAAGTGGGTCACAGGGACTTTTTATATCATGTGCCCATATTCTTAACTTCACTGTACAAGGTAACTCAGCAGCTGCTGTAGCAGCCAATGACATTAACAACTATGCACACCTTGATAGGAACACACTTATTTAAAATGCAATAGAACACACTTATTTAAAATGCCAAAAACAAGAGATCATTTCATTTATTTATTTATTTATTTATTTGTGTGAAATTCCAGAGAACACACACTTATTTAAACTTACCCTCCCAGCATGACCTTGAAGAACTGCTGCACCAATGACACACAAATTCTGCAAATTCTGCAAATTCAACATAATAATGATCAATGAAGCAAAATTTCAGTTTTCTTAATCTATCCATACCTTAACAAGCTTCATTTTTCCTCTCACAGGGCTGTTACTGCATGCAGAATTAAAAACAATTGTAACGATAAAAAGTATAGAAAAGCATGGACTTGGCAAATACAATAAAAATAATACAATTTCTAGCACCAAAATGACAAGCTTATTTTTGAAATATAAAAATAATAAATAAATAAGCACATATGTTGGGATGGACTTGGCATTCGTCACATGTAGAACTAAGATGCAACTCTCTTCTCAATGATGAACTAGACCTAGCATCAAGCATAAGACCCAGAAACCTTCCAAACAAAACAATCTTAACATAGAAAGTTGAAATTAGACAATGGGTTCACATGTAGATGTATGTATTATTACAGGGGGGTGGGAAAGAAGATGAAAGAAAACAAGAAAAGTGAGATCAAAAAGTAACCATGGACAGAAACTGGGGACTGGAAATGCAAAGTAACCATGAGCATAACAATGGAGGCATAGCAATGCAATTCAAATTTCTTCTTTGAGGCATTTCATCAAACACCTTGAAATGTTTGGAGGTCAGACAGCAGATTAAACTCAAATCTGAAATGTTTCTGAGAGATTATAGAGAAAGAAAGACTATAGAGAGGGAAAGAGCGAGAATCATCACCATCATATGCAGATCTGAGATGCTTCGGCGAGATTAGTTAGAGAAAAGCCATATTCAACACAATCGGCAGCGGCGGCCGAAGAGGGCTGAGATCCTGACGAGTGCCATCGGTAAGAGAGGGAAAGAGCGAGAATCATCAATATCATACGTAGATTGGTCACTCAACTCATCCGATTCACTATCACCGAGATTGGGGATTTTGGGTTTTGGGTGGGGGTAAACCCGAGCGGGAATGAAAAAAGGGAGGGGGGGGCGGGAAGAGATTAGGGATTTTGGGTTTGGGGTGGGGGATCCCGAGCGGGAAAGGAGGGGGGGGGAGGTAATTTTTTTGGATTTTTTTAATTTTCATTACAAATAAATATTAAAATAATAAAATTCATTTTTTTTTTTTGCAACAGAGGATATCATTGCTAAAAAAAATTATTTTTTATTAAAATAATTTTTTTATAGTTAATGAAATTTTATTTTTATTTTTTCATTTAGTAAGGTTGAAAATTTATTTGTTTCATATTTATTTTAATGAATAAAATTTTTTTTTTTTTTTATTTGGTAGAAGTATGGATAATATTTTCCATTAAAATGAAGTTAATTTTTTGTGGTTAATGTGGCATTTGCAGTGGTAGTAGTGGTAATAATGGAATGGCGTTTGCAGTAGTGGTGAAGGTGGTAGAGGAGATGAGTGGTGAGAGAGAGATATGAGTGAGAGGCATAGACAGAGAGAGAAAATGATGAAAAAATGGGTGAAAAGATATAGACAAAGAGCGAGAGAGAAAAAAAGAGTGATGAGTGAGAAAGAAAAAAATAGAGAAAAAAAGAAGAGAGAGAGAGACAAAGAGAGAAGATAGATGAAAGAGATATAGAGAAGAGGGATGGACGAAAGAGAAAGAGAGAGACAGAGACAAAAAGAGAGAGAAATAGAGCGAAAAGAGATGAGCGAGAGAGAGACACAGAAAAGAGAGATGAGCGAGAGAGATAGAAATAAGAGAGAGAGAAAAAAAAATAAATGAGAGAGATAGAGAGAAGAAAGATGAGCAAGAGAGACTAAGAGAGAAGACAGATGAGAGAGATAGAGAGAAGAAAGATATGCGAGAGACAGAGAGAAAATGAGAGAGAGAAACAGACATGCTCTCTCTCTCTCTCTCTCTCTCTCTCTCTCTCTCTCTCTCAATTAATCTATAACTAAGCTTGTTTAGTGTCCCAAATATTTGACATGATCTAATGGACTGACTCTAGCCTGGAAGGTTTGATATCAAATCATACTAACACTATGTAAAGTTGATTTGCAATTAAGATGAATTCTTCTTTGAGGCATTTCATCAAACACCCTGTCCACCATTGGATCTCCCCCTTGATATGAGAAGCAAAAAACCACTCTGCTATCAAATATGAGAAGCTTCCACACCATTGGTCATTTTTGCTCAGTTCACACTTCCACACCATTGGTGTTTCGGATATCAACTATTGAATGAAAACCCATGGTTTGAATATGAACTACTAAACCAGAGGTGAGAGGGATAATGGTCCATGTAACACAGGTGCAATGGAAAGGAAAGAAATAATATGTCAGGTAGTTCAAGTTAAAGCACTCCAAAGTTTCCCTCCGAAGTTTCCCTCCAAAGTCTGAAGCACAAATTTTCAATTTTGTAAGACTAATCGCCGACTAAAATTTAGTCGGTAAATAATGAATTAAAAAAATATATTAAAAGTTACAAACAAAATTCATTATTTAAAAAAAATTAAATAAAAGTAACAAATATATTAAAATTATATTTAAATAAAAATATAAGTAATAAAATTATAAATTACAAATATTAAATTATCTTAAATATTTGTCATAATATTTTTTTTACTGAAAAATATAATAATATATTTAAAAATTTTATATTCTTATATTCTTATATATATATATATATAATAAGAAAGAAAAGAAAGAAAGAAAATTAAAAATAAAAGAAGGAAAAAAAAATTCTGAGCCAGCTCAACCCGTGTTTTTTTAGTCGTCAATTACTTTTATAAATCCCTCAAATTTAAATTAGAAATGTCTCCCTCCAAATTTAAATTAATAATAGTGTTTGATTATTGTTAACCGTGTATAACGTAAAAATAATTTTAAAAAGTTGAAAAAATTAATTATTAAAAAATTAAGGAAAAATTTAAAATCTGAAATAATATCAATAAGTCTTACAAATAATTGGGATATTTTGTCTTTTATTAGTACTGGTAATAATATTGAAAAATTTATTGAAATGATAAATAATTGGGATATTTTGTCTTTTATTTGTGAATTTTGATTTATTCTTAATTTATTAGTGTTATTGAAATATGATGATGTAAAAAGTATAAATAGTTTAATAGTCTATTTTCATAATTTAATTTCTTTTTATAATACAATTATTACATTTTAAAAATATTAATTTATCAAAATTACCTTTTGATAGTATATTTTTTTAGAAATATCAATTGTCATAATTGTAAATTTTTTATTATTAATGGATTTAAAAAAATGACAAAATAAGAAATTCATATTATTTTAATAATTAATTTTTTTTAAAAATTAATATTCTTGGATGGTGGGTGTACAACCTCTTCATAAAAATAAAAATATAAATATAAATAATTAATTTTTTTTTATTTTCATTCGGCTACCAAAGATTTAGTAGCCGAAAGTAGGTTTTTAGCAACTAAAATAAATTTGGTCGCCGAAACTTGACATTTGGCGACCAAAACTTTGGTCGGGAAAGATTAAAATTTAATTTTTTTATTTTCATTCGGCTACCAAAGATTTAGTAGCTGAAAGTAGGTTTTTAGCGACTAAAATAAATTTGGTCGCCGAAACTTGACATTTGGCGACCAAAACTTTGGTCGGGAAAAATTAAAATTTAATTTTTTTTTTATTTTCATTCGGCTACCAAAGATTTAGTAGCCGAAAGTAGGTTTTTAGCGACTAAAATAAATTTGGTCGCCGAAACTTGACATTTGGCGACCAAAACTTTGGTCGGGAAAGATTAAAAATTAATTTTTTTTATTTTCATTTGGCTACCAAACATTTAGTAGCCGAAAGTAGGTCTATAGCGACTAAAATAAATTTGGTCGCCGAAACTTGACATTTGGCGACCAAAAATTTGGTTGGCAAAGATTAAAAATTAATTTTTTTATTTTCATTCGGCTACTAAACAATTTAGTAGCTAAAGGTACCTCTACGGCTACTAAATTTTTTTTTAGTCGCCAATTGTGATATGTTTAGCTACTAAAAATTTTTTTAGTCGCCAATTGTAATATCTTTAGCTACTAAATTTTTTTTAGTAGCCAATAATCAACATTCCCCTACTAAAAAAAATTAGTAGCTAAAAAGTTGACTTTTGCCGACTAAAATTATTTTTGGTAGCCAATTCCATGACTTTTGGCGACTAAATTGGTTTTGGTAGCTAAAAGTGGTCGGCAAAAATGCTTTTTCTTGTAGTGATCGCCGGACTTCCATCAAACCATCATCGGAGACTCATCGATATATTCAACACTACCAGGAAGTTGTTGAAGTATCGACAGAGTGTTCTGAACGTCACTGAAAGTCGCTGGAATGTGTAAAATGTTTGCTGAACGTCAAGAATATTGCTGAAAACTCACTGGAATGTCTAGAATATTGTCCAAAAAAAAGAAGAATAAATTAAGAAATTACAGCGAAAAAACATAAAATGTGCTAAACATTGATATATTGAAAGAAGAAAAAAACGTAAGAACAACAAGCAACAATAATGGAAAAAAAACATATGTTATTTTCAATTTTTGTAATGTTTAAGCAAATAATCTCCAATATTGATTAAACTAAAAAAATAAGCTCTGAAATCGTAAAATGTTACAAATTCAAAGTACGATTCTATTATTAAGTACGATTTCAAAGTACGATTTCAAAGTACGATTCTAGCATGAAAAAAATTAAATTGCAACATTTTGCAGTTTTCACCGTCTGTAACTAAAACACGAAAACAATTTATTCAAAATTTGAAAATTTTCTCCATTATGACAGGAGAATAAAAGTGTGTAGTATAGAAAATGTAAAAAAAAAAAACTGAAATATCAAAGGAAAGAGATAGATATAACAGGAAGCTTGTACTCCGACAACTATTTTTGATTTAGATCAAATCAGATCTAACGTAAATCTATTTAGATCTGATGTAGATCTGAGTAGGTCTGCATCAGGTTTGAGTGGATCTACTCATCTTCTTTGTCAGAAACTCACCTCTTTCGCCGTCGGTGAGTGCGAAACATGGAGTTGGTAGTCGGTGAACTCCAATCAATGGTGGTCGCCGGTAACTGCAGATTAGAAAGAGAAAGAAAAGAAAGGAAGACATGTGGTCGTCTCTGGATATTAAAGAAAGAGAGAAAAAGAGAAGAAGTAAGGTACAGAAAAAGATGATAAGATATTGGGCACGAGACTTTTGAGTCTATTTAAAAAGTTCTGGAATTAAATAGAATACACACTTTTCAAAAATGACTTGTGAGTAATCTGCCCATTATTTTTTTAGTGACTTTTTGTCGACTTATTTTTGTTTTTAATAATTTTTTTTAAATTTTTTAAAAAAAGTTTTAAACTTCTAAATTCCACTCACTGAGACAAATAATAAAATTTTTTTAAAAAAAATTAAAAAAAATTCTAGAAAAAACAAAATATTTTGGCTTTATTTTTTTTAATGTTTTTTTAAAATTACTTTTCAGCAAAAAAAGTAAATGATTTTGACATAATTTTGGGAAAAAAAAAAGATCACTAAAAACAAAAAATTCAAAAAAAAAAAAAAAGTGGTTTATTTGAAAGTTCCCAAACCGCCACTCACTTAGGAGTGTAAATTTGGCGTGATCGAGTCCTAAGCCCACTGACCCATTGTTGGGCCATGTGGGCTCTCACCAAAAATCAGGGTGAGCTGAGTGAGCCCACTTGCACAAAAGTTGCAGCCTAGGAGGTATTTGGGCCTCAGGTTGGATGTCAAGTTGGGCCTATGCCTAGGCTTGGTCTTGGGCTGGGCCTGATAAATTATATTATTTTTTTTTCTATTTTTTTCCACCAAAAGTGACACTGGGCCTCAGGTAGGGTTTCGGGCCGGGCCTTGAGTGGACCTCGAGCAGGCCAGGCTCACGGTCGGGCTGAACTTCGAAACAAATGGTCCAGTGCAAGGTCAGGCCCAGGCCACACCTGGCCGTGGGTAGGCTTCGGGTGGATTGCGGCTCGGTGGGCCAAATTTACACCCTGACTCACTTATAGCTTGACCCTTTCAACATATTGATCTTTTCAAAGATAAATGTTGCTTTTCATTAGCTTCTATTTAATGCATACAACAAAATTTTTTGTTTCAAAGTGTCAATCAATTATTAAAAAAATTCATTATTTATTATACAAATAACGAGTTGGCACTTTGTAATCGTTTTATTTTCAGTCAAAATGTCTGTTATTATTCTTGTAATTTCATAAATACTATGATTTTAAATATATTTTTTATATAGATTTTACATTTGTAAATCACTTACTAAAATATTTTCAAGTGTTTTACATCGAAAAAAAAGAACCTTATTCTCTTTTATATTAAACTAGAAACATAACCGTCCTCTTAATAATGACATTATTTAGAGGTTCTGGTGGTATACAAGTGTGTGTAGTACGTCTAACAAACCATTGAGGGTCAAACTGAAACTTAGCCCACATAATTTTCCAAAGTACTTTCCCATGAACTCAATTGTTTTTTCATCACAATGGCTTCCATTGTTTCTTCTAATCCTCTTAACCTGTATTTCTACAATATCACATAATATTCCTAGATTAATTGTACACCGCCAAACATTCGTTAAATACCTTTCTGACACCAATTTGGCGTCTGTTTGGGAACACTTTGAAACCTATTTTTACAACCAAACAATTGATCACTTCAACTATAATCCTCAAAAAGCTATGCCAAATTCAAGCAAAGATATGTAATGAATTCTAAGTATAGGGTGGTGGAAATGCAAGTGCTCCAATATTTGTTTATCTTGGTGAAGAGGGACCAATAGACAATGATGTAGAATTCATTGGGTTTCTCTCTGAAAACGCCCCTCATTTCAAAGCTCTCATAGTTTACATAGAGGTATTATTATTATTATTATTATTATTATTATTATTATTATTATTATTATTATTATTTAAATTTTAAAGATTAGATTTTTCTCTAGTCCATTAAAGAGTGAATTTTTTATTTTATCCGTAAACTAACAATTCCATCTAGTTAGTCCTAAAGTTTTGAATTTCAGTTCATATAGTTCAATTGAAGATAGTTAATCCAATTAATAATGATAAAAACCTAACTTAATGGGTAAAAATATAATTTTTACAACGTAGATAACTTAAATTATACAACCAAACACCTATTTTCTTACTTAACATATCTTCAACTAAACACCCATCTTCTCTTCCAACTCTCATTTTAAATTAGTGGAAAAATAAAATTGAGTGCCCTTATGTGTATGGGTTATGAAAAAATAATTTATTAATTATTTTTATTTTTATATATCTCGGCAGCACTGGTTCTATGGAAAATCAATTCCAAATAGATCGGTGAAAGAAAATCAAGGTTCTTTTAACTCAGCTCAAAACTATAGTAGATTATTCAAAAGTGATTTTATATTTGAAAAGGAAATTTTCTACACATAACTCTCTAGTTACTGTTATTGGAGGATCATATGGGGGAAGTTATTGATGAATTATATGTTGGACTTGACAATACTATTCGGCTTTATGGAGCACACCACGAATTCTATTTTAATGATTTTATTAATTTATTTTGTAAGTCTTTGAGTGTGTAACGCCCTGCATTTCCCACAAGAACAAGCCAAGACAGACACAATAATATACCCAAAAGTCATCTTCCTCATTGAACTAAGAGTTAAGAGATTACAATTCATCATGTACATTCCCACAATACCCATGATTCATATCCCAGTTCAATGAATTAGATATTCTTCCAAAATATAAGCCTCTAGGGCATACAATAATAACAAAACAATTTTTGATAGTCTTGTTACAAAAATCCCAATTCAAAATGACAAACACCCATGAATCAAATTCTTCCCAAGAGGAGCTATTGCTTGTTCTAATCCATCAGTGAGGTGGTACTCTATCATTTCTTGAAAAATAAAATAGGGTTGAGCTATATACCTAGTAGGAACACATTTAACCAAGTATTTAATCTTTTGAATTAGTTTATGGTATCTTGTGACCAAAACATTTCAAGGGAATTTGTCTTCACAAGTAATCTTTATCAATCATATAGATACATGCTAACTAAATAGTGACAATTACGTTTCATATCTTCATGCACCACAATTAAACAATCACAACCATAAAAAGCAAGCCATGAGTCCACCTATAAGAGTCTTCAAAACATCCTTTGCTTTTGTTTTAAAAAACCACTCCCACATTTGCTAGCTATTATGCGGCAGGGAGTGGGCACCCAAGGAAAACCATCCATTTTTCCACTTTTGCCGGCTACAATACAGTAGGACTTTGTAGACACCAAAAAATATTTTTCCCACATTCGTCCAGCGATAAGCCTAGACATGGCATTTGGGCACCTTTTGAACTCCCTATGCGGGTACCAACATAACACCACATTTCCAAAATCGACTCTTACCCAGACTCATGCACAATTAACAATTCAATCACATTTTGTTCCATCAACTAGCATCCACATTACAAAGGAATAGAATACAACACAACATTCAAAGAAAAAAAAAATACGAGCCACAATTCCTTCACCATGTCAACATCCACATCTTTCTTCTCTTTATTATTCACAATATTCCATGAATCAAAGAAAATTCCATTCAATTTAGTGTTTTCTACTCAAATTGAGAATCTAGGGTTTTGCCAAATTTGGGGTTTTTCTTCTTCATCATAGATATGGGTTTTAACAACATTCTAATACATGTTTTAACAAAAAGGAGTTACGAAAATTCCGGCAAAAGTCAAATAAACGGATATTTAAGTAAAACATAGGTTTGATCCAACAATAATCTCATATTAGCTCATAAGTCACAACAATACCATGAAATCTCTTCACAATAAGAAATACAAGGCTAAAAGTATCCCTACCTCAAGTTGTGAAGAAGAAAACTCGGAAAACCCAAAGTCGACGAAGCCACGGACTTCTCGAATCAATAGAAAGCCCTTGCCAAGGTCTACAATCTTCCTCAAAGGAGCTAGGTGAGAAGATGCTTCTAGATGAGTAGATCTAAAGACCCAAGCGAAAAAGTTGAGCCTAGAGAGGAAGAAGAGAGACTCACAGTTTGAGAGGAAAATGGGAGGAAAATAATGAGAGAGAAGTGGTTTGGGTCTATTTATAGTAGTAGAAAAGTAGCCCTAAGATCATTGAAAAGAATAAGTCCAAAACCCCCCAAAAGTAGGGCCCAAACGAGCCCAAAATTCTAGAAATAACACGCAAGGGTCGACCCTTACGACAATGGTGTCAACCTTTAAGAAGAAAAGCTCGAACACTAATGTTTGTTGTAGCTAAGGGTTGACCCTTGGAACTCCTGGTGTCGACCCTAATTTCAACAGCTAATTCCAGATTCAGTAGGACACAAAGTTCGACCCTTGGAACCAGTGGTGTCGATCCTAAAAACCAGTAAAGACACCAAGAATAGAGCAACAAGGTGGTGTCGACCCCAGGAACCCATCGTGTCGACACCAGAACAAAATTTCTAAATTCCCAAAGAACTTTTTGATGAAACCATGTGGCAAAGAATAATCCCACCAAGTCTAGATCAAATTGTACTCTTCCAAAATCAAGATACCACAATGTGTATATCACTTATAAAAAAAATCAGATTGATTAAATAATTGTAGCATGATGATTCAATGTCCATTACCAAATAAAATGATATGACTATGATTATCGAATCAATTTGTTTATTTTTCATGGGGATCTATACACATAGATCAACAAAATAAATGAATAAGATTATTGAAATAGGGCATGAATCAGATTATTGAAATCAAATATGAATTTTACAGATTATTGAAATCATATCATTAAAATGGGATTCTTGAAATCAAATTATTTACATATTATTAAAATTAGATTATTTTACAGATCATTAATATCATCAGATTATTGGACTGAGTCCCCATCAGATTATTGAAATCAGATCATTAAAATGGGACTCGTCCTAAATTGTATCAACAAAATAAATTATTCAATGTTCTCATTCCCTCTCTTTCTTTCTTTTTTCTTTTATTTTAAAAAAAAAAAATTACTCTATAATTTACCTTGTATAATTTGTGATGGCCGATACGTAATTCACCTCATTCCTCTTTTAGTTATGTTGAGGACGTTGTTGTTGAAAACTCTTTCTCAAAATTTTCGTTCGTATTTAATTCGGTCCCAAGTACTTCACTTGTTTTGAAGGGTGCGAGGTTGGGTCCGGAGTGTCGGGAATTGAGCAGAGAACTTTTCCAAGCTAGAGGACCAGAGTCGCACGTGCGGGGATGAAGGCTGCACGTGCGGAAGAGGGGCCGCACGTGCAGGAGGTGAGGCCGCACGTGCGGAAAACAGGGGGTGACCTGGGTGCATACTGAAATAAATGCATGTGAAGCAGCAGGTGCGGGAGAGAGAGGGCCACACGTGCAGGGATGAAGGCCGCACGGGCGGAAGGCACGCTCCGCACGTGTGGGCATGGGTGCCGCACGTGCGGTGGTAGGTGAGTCTGAATTTTTTTGTTTTTCTTCTCTTTGGGCTTAGTGTATCTCACTCTTATTCTATCTCTCTCTCTCTAAAAACTCTTTTCTCTCCCTTCTCTCTATATTTCTTACATCAAACAAGATCAAATCCTTGATCTCTTTAAATCCATTAGAGTTTTGTCCATAGTTTCTTCATCAAAGTTGAATAACTTCACGAGGGCTTCGTTGTGTGCGGTGGAGATTGCGTTTCAACACTTTGGTTTTTGGGGGTTTCATCTCATTTCTTCTCCAAAACTTGAGGTAGGGATTTTCTTTGAGTCATATACATATATATTTTTGCAAGATCTAGGTGATTTTCAAAAATCTTCCTTTGATAGCTTTGAGATTTGATTGTTAGCTCAAGAATGTGGATTATTTTAAAAGTGGGATTACCCCTTGCCTTCTTTAAATAATCTCTTAAGGATTTGAATTACATTGATTGAGAAAAGATAATATTTTAGAGAGCTTCTCTTAAATGTTTGGGTGTGTGTGGTGTTGTGGTGAGAAAAACCTAGAAATTAGGGGTTCTTAAAAAGGTGTTAAGAACACATGATCGACATTGTTAATGTATTATTTTGTGAATCAAAATGAGTAAAGGATGGTGTAGATGCACCCAAACGTCCCGGGCTTCGCGCGCGAAATGGCGCGAAATCCCGTTTTGTTCATTAGCTTACTACAATTCGGACTCAATGTCACGATTCTGAATCTAATCTCGCAAAGTGCAATGCAAGACCGATAAATCATCAAAGAGTCCAAATTCGGCAAATCATTTTGGAAAACTGATTTTTATAAAGAAGTGCCAAACATGGACTGCTTTGCCAGATACAGAGTCGCCACCTAAATATTTTGTTTTTGGGGAATTTAGGAAACCCTGACTCGTGCCTAAGGCCACGTGTCCGTCATCGCCAAAGTTACCTCGGCTCGGGAACTTGGGTACGAGAGGGGAAGGTCATGCAATGAGCACCCCCACTCACCCGATCAAAGATCGGCCTTTACTAACATGATATTTTGTTTTTGAAAACACATGTGTTTTTATTCCGGTTATTTAGCTAGAATTACTACATGATGCGCACAGCATACAAGTATAGACTAGATCGCCTAAGTTGGAACAAAACATCTCATGTTTGTTTGTTTGAAAACGGTTTGAAGGTGCTACTCGCAAGTAGGCTAAGACGCGGATTTTGCCACCCTCAAGTGGGCTTAAGAAAACATGATTTTGCCACAATCAAGTGGGCTTAAAACGCACATTTTGATGAATTGTTCCAATTCAAGCAATCCAACCTTCACCCACAGGCATTCAGGCAGTTATATCACTTAAGCAGTTAGCCTCATGGCAAGCATGCTAACATGGCAACACGTGCATTCATGCAAGATGCTAAAGCGTAAAAGCTTATCTAGTACTCCGAGCCAAAACAATAGCTAGTTAGTAATCAATGCATGATCCTAATTCATGTTAAGATGGCTAATGCAACACATGCAAAATGCAACTAGAAATAGGCTCGGCTATTCTAACATGGCATATGAGATGCAACAATTGATAATCATGTATTCAAGTAGGAATTGAAATACAATGTAGTTAGTATGATGCGCCGAGCCTGGTGCATACGATACAGATGAATTATGCAAACATGCATAGCCTAAGGATGCTAATTGAAACATGCCCTAAAACTAACCATCAAAAGCGGGTAAGTAAAAGGGAGAAAAACGTGGGGTTGGAAAACATTCACACACGCACGCACACTTATTACAAAATTTGCCCTCTCGACGGAGGGTCCGAATGAAAGATAGCTAAGCTACGCTAAGCTAATTAAACTAATTATTACAAACCAAATAATTAACTATACTAAGCTAATTAATCATTACAAAACTTTAACCAATCAAATGAATTAATTAAGTTACAACACCAAATGCTTAATTAACAAATAAATCACTAAATCAGGCTGCCTCAGCTCTGCCTTGAACAAGGAAGGATGCATGCTCTCAATTCCCATCCCGAAAAGCTCTCCAAATGCTCTTTAGAGGCTCTGTCTGCAGGGTGTCCTTGAGAACTAGCTGCTGGATCTCACCAAAACGGTACTGGGGAGTGCATCAGTGGCCTGCCGGCCATGAGGAGCTTCTGCCGACCATCCTGCCGACCAAGAGTGCACAATGCCGGCCACAAATGAAGATCTGCCGACCAACAATAAGAAGGTGCCGGCCACTGGTGTGCTGGGACACCAAGCTACAGCAGAGCACAAAATAGAGAAAAGGGAGGGTCTCCCAAGGGTATGTACGTACTATGCCCCTCCATGTCATCTCGAAACATTAATGGAAAGGCATAATTGGATCCAAGACCATCAATCGAGCATCGCAATGCGTGATAACCAAAGATCCAATTTGTACAAACTCAATAAATGCATGACAAATAAGACACCAAGACCATTTCCTTATCATGGGAAGTCAAAGGAAATGGAGACCAAGGGTGATTGGCTCACTTCATCACTTCAAGTATGAAATGAGCTAATCCACCTTGTGTTCAACGTAACGCCCGATTGAACACAATGCAATGCACACAGACAACATTTGTAATGCAACATAAGCATGCCAAATGCAATGTAATAAGCATGCAAAATGCAATGCAACCATAACAAGCATGCGACAACATGCAAACTAGCAAGCATGCAACAACATGCAACGTGACAAGCATGCAACAACATGCAAAGATGGATAAGCATGCAACAACATGCAAAGATGGACTTAAACCAAAATGGGTAGACCTCAACCATGCCCAAATCAGTGGCCAGAATGATGAAACAATGACATGAAATGCACATACAAACATGCATACACTTTGGTTCGCAAACAAGGTATGAAGACAAAAACTCTCAAACATGAGCAATGAATGAAAAGCATGGATGTATGACAGTACTATAGGCCCTGAAATCATGCATGGAATGGTGCCACACAACTCACATAACACAAGGATAGCATGCCAGAAAGCTCAAAGCTTGAAACTAGCAAAGGGACTTAAACCATAGCCATGCAAAGCAAGCCCCAAAGGGCCAAGGGAAACCAAAACAGTCCCAAGGCAGGTCAAAATAAGACCAAAAACATGCTTGAACCTAACCAACACAAGCTAGAACAAAAGTCCAAAAAACATGAGGCATGCAAGGCTAACAAGGGGTATTACACTACACCTATTACAACCAAACATGGCATGACTTAACCAATGAAAATTAGAGTTATATCATGGCAAGATAACCCCAAAAACACATTGAAATGACAGCTCGCAAGCTTAGGCATGAAGGCATACGCAATGGTTCATGTTAAGGCATAAAGGGGCAAACCCTCCAACGTATTGAACAAGTGAAAGATGTGAGTGCATGACCATGAAACATGGACTGAAATCACATATGAAATGATTCCAAATCATTCAAATAGGCCAAGCAATGCATGCTAGTGGACCCGATGCACAAAGCTAACAAGCTAAAATGCACTATAGCTATACAAAGCATGGCATGCATGACCAAAACAACCAAAATCAGAGCTAAAGCATGTTAAAACATGGACAAAAGCTTCTTGAAGTTAAGCCAAAAGCATGCTAGAATGACATGTTAAAGCATGATGCATGTTAGGCTATTTTATGGAATTGCACTACAAGTGCAAGGTGCATGCAAGAGGTGACCAAACCAAACCAAAACAGATCTAAGGCATGCTAAAATAACACCAAAAACCTACTGAGGTGGCCCCAAAACAAGCTAGAAAGACATGCTCAAACATGAGGCATACAAGACTAGTTAGCAAGATTTGCACTACAAGTACATGAAACATGCAAGAGGTGACCGAATCAGCCCAAAACAGAGTTATAACATGCTAAATAATGACCAAAAACATGCTTGAAAAGAGCTAACACAAGCCACGAAAAGATGCTACTTCATGAGGCATATAAGGCTATTTTGCAAGAATTACACTACAAGTGTATAAAGCATGCATAAGGTGACCAAACCAGCCAAGGACAGAGTTAAGGCAGGTTCTAAAAGTCACAAAAAAGTGCCTGAACTAAGCCTCAAAATGGTAGAAACACATGCTCATTTGATAGGCCAACAAGACATGCAAACAAGAGAAGAGGAGGGGGGACAACCCCCACCCATTTAAGCCCTCAAAATAGGGTTTTTACCACTAAAAATCCTCTGGATTTCAGTGGTGAAAAGGCCAGAAAAAGTTGTTTTGAAAGGCCTTAGAAGATGGGTCAAAAGCTATACAAGCTAAGGAATAAAAAGGAGAGACAACCCCCTAACACAAAATAGGCCTAAAGCATCATTTTTAGGACTGAAAAACAAAGATTCTCTCAATTCAAAACCAAGCCAAAAACAGTTTGCAAAGGTGGTAAAACAAGCATGCAAAGTTGGCCAAGATAGTGTACAAAATGAGCTCAAAAGAGAGAGATGCTTACCCTTGAAGCCCAGCTGCAAAACAGGTCCAAACTCTGAGCTAAAACTAGCTTTTGGAGCTCAAAATGATCCTCAAAGAACCTCAGCCCAATGGTAGTTGAGTTTGATCAAGGGTGCCTAGGCAAAAGAGAGGTATGTCTCCAAGTATAGCTCTTGTTATGCACACAAAGGCAAGAGAAGGAGAGAGAGACGGAGATTTGGCTATGAAATTTCTAGAGAGAGAGGGACTTTTTAGAGTGAGAAGCTCCCAAACTTGCTCAAGAAGTTCTCAAATGTTCTAACCCTTGAAAATGAGATGTAAGGCTCTCATATATAGCAAAAGGAGGGCCTTTGGTCGAAAATATCTCAAGAAAGACAGCTGGAGCAAGCTGGAGCAAAATATCTATTGAAATCTGCTTTCTGGCATCAATGGGCGGCACCTTATCATTGTTGGCTGGCACCTTACCATTGTTGGCCAGTATGGGGTCACTTTTGGACGACATAGGGCCGGCATTGGCCATTCATGGCCGGCACACTCCCATAGAGTCCGGCAGCAAAAATCAGTCCTAGTCCCCGACTTGAAGAAAGCCTAACTCCTTCATCTGGATGCCTTTTTAGGTCATTCTTGTGTCCAGAATGAAGCCCCAGAAGTAAGATTTCCAATGGTTGCAGCCTCACATCAAAATTATAACTGTGCTAAGAGATATCTCTCTTTTAGTGAAGACTGCTCAGTTTCAGTCCAATCGGATTGATGCCTAACTTCCAACAACCATATCTCTTCCATCCGGACTCGGCTCGAGGAGATTCTTGAATGAAAAATGAAGTTCCAGAAGTCTTCTTTCCAATGGTGGTGGCCTCATAGCTGAAATCCAAGTGTACAAATAGATAGGCCCGATTTAGCGAGGGCTGCTCGACTCTCTCTTAACGGTTCATGCCCATCTTCTTCCCCAACTTGGCTTCTTCCCTCTTCTCCTCTTTTCTTCAACTTCAAACCCCTAAGAAAGGTGTTTTGAAAGATTTTTCAAAGATTTCATCTCTCTTTCATTCATTTCCACTTTGTCCTGGCTCGGTTTACCGAAAAGCGCGACATTTAACAAAATGTGAGCCTCAGAACATTGTAGGAACTTTATTTCAAAAAAAGTTTGAAAGAGAGGGTTTTAAGATCTGAAATATTTTAATCAAGAAATGGGGTGTGAGGTTAGGGATTGACTCTCCTCTTGCCGAAGAAATCGAACATTTGCCCTGCACATCTTTCACCACCAAGTAAACCATCAGTAGCGCCCAAGTCTTAAGGGCGGTCAAAAATAGGGTGTCTACAAATGGGAATAATTCTTATTTATAGTTATAAATGATGAGTTTCATGAAATATGGGAATTGTTGATATTGGAAATTATTGTTCAAATGTTGCTATAGTCTTGAAATGACTAAGTTGTTGGGATTGCTTGAGATATGGAAATGTGGTTATTTGTTGATGGATTTAAATGAAAAAATGTGGTTATCTTGCGAGATAGTATTGAAAGGAGAAATGGAACTT
Organism: Camellia granthamiana; assembly: GCA_036172215.1. Lineage (NCBI taxonomy): Eukaryota > Viridiplantae > Streptophyta > Magnoliopsida > Ericales > Theaceae > Camellia > Camellia granthamiana. The sequence continues at coordinate 399,377 of JAXFYN010000166.1, forward strand.
TGATTATTTCAGAATTATTGGTATTGATAATTGTTGCATTGCATATCCATTCAATTAGCTATTGTACATTTTGAATTGAGTAAGAAACTTTTACATTGAGAAAAGAAGGTTTATAAATAAACTTCTCATGGAATTGTTTTGGGGTAATACGTTGGTAAGTCCGGATAGGGGGTGTAGATGAACTTGATTAAGTTGGCCTAAGTGTCCGGTGTGAAAGATTGAAAACACGCACGGAGGAGGTACCACTTCCCTTTCGGTTAGCAACCGGTAAAGTGGGGTTTTGGTAGTGCTAGTTATGTCTACTGGCAGACACCAACCTAGGGATTACCTATGTGGTATTTACCGCCCCTTGAAACAAATTGAAAATTTCTAAATTGTTGAGATTTTAAGTTACCATTGAGCTTGATGATTTTCAAAGGTATGAAAATGTGACTTTCTTTCAAAAAGCATAGCATAACATGTGCATTTCATTTGTGAAGCTTGTATAAAATGTATATACTTTGTTAAGAACTTCCTACCGGGCTTTATGCTCACCCCTATAAGATTTTGGTGCAGGCAAAGATGTGGTGATCCCGCCAAGTTAGGGCGTAGACGTATGTGTTAGGAGCATAGGACTCTCATTTTTCTGTTGTGGTATATTTTTGTTAGCCAAGGGCTATAACTGTTAGGGTCCGAGAAACCATTTTTGTGTAATCAAGCTTAAGCCTTGGAACTTGTAAGCCCTTGAGGGCATTTTATTTACTTTTGAATTTGATGTTCTACATGCTATAGATTCATGTATTTGATATCATTGAATGTATAATTCGCATGTAGGACTATTTTTTGTACAAAATTTCAATGATCTATGATGTAAAGGTTGAAGAGTCACATATTTTCTTACAATGGATGTTGGTTGATGTACTTATATAATGTTATAAACATTTGGGGCGTTACATAATTTATCTCTTTTCACTAAAATTTTATAGTGCTAGCTTTATGCACTGCTGGAACTTCTGTATTTAGTGGTGTTTTAAAAAGGTCGCTAGATTAGTATAGGTGGCGTTTTTAAAAACGCCGCTAAATGTGGTAAATAACGGTAAAATGGCATCATCAAGTATTTAGTGGCATTTTAAAAATGCCGTGATAGATTTTTTCCTATTTTAAAATATGACCGTTAGCACTATAGTAGCGTTTGGGAACACACTGTTATAGCTTTCTTTTTCTTTTTCTTTTTTTTAGATTGTGTTAATTCTGTTAGATTTAACTAAAAGAATACTGGTAATAAAGCTAAAAAATAGCAATAATATGGATAAAGCTTTGCTGCTATATTAATATATTGATTAAATTTCAGCAAACATTGTATGATTATTCCAAACCAAAATTAAGCAACAAACACAACCAACAAAAAAAAGGAAAAAATATCGTATCACACACATGTATTGCAAACCTGTCAAATAACAAATTCAACAAGACAAGCAGGAAAATATGTTTTCAATAGAACTTCTACGTTAACTTTCTACAATCTTGGTTAGCAAAGTGTATACGCCCGAAACTCTGCTCCGCGAGCGAGGGCGCGAATTGTAGTTCTAGCTATTACAGTTCGGACTCGTGTCACGGTTCTGAATCTAATCTCACAAAGTGCAATGTAAGACTAATAAATCACCAAAGAGTCCAAACCCGACAAATCGTTTTGGAAAATTGATTTTAATCAAAAAGCGCCAAACATGGACTACTTTGCCAGATTTCAGAGTCGCCACCTAAAGATTTTGTTTTGGGAAAATTTAGGAAACCATGACTCGTGCCTAAGGTCACGTGTCCGTCATCACGAAAGTTGCCTTGGCTCGGGAACTTGGGTACGAGAGGGGAAGGTCATGCAATGAGCACCCTCGCTCGCCCGATCAAAGATCAGCCTTTACTAACATGATATGTTGTTTTTTAAAAACACATGCGTTCTTATTCCGGTTTATTAGACTAGCTTACTACGTGATGCGCACAGCATACAAGAATAGACTAAATCACTCAAATTGGAACAAAACATCTCATGTTTGTTTGTTTGAAAATGGTTTGAAAGTGTTACTCGCAAATAGGCTAAGTCGTGGATTTGCCACCCTCAAGTGGGTTTAGAAAAAACATGATGATTTGCCACTCCAAGTGGGCTTTAAAACACGCATTTCGATGAATTGTTCCAATTCAAGCAATAAAGCCTTCATCCACAGGCATTCATGCAATTATATCAATTAAGCAGTTAGCCTCATGGCAAGCATGCTATCATGGCAGTCACTTACACACATGCAAGGATGCTAGAGCATAAAAGCTTACCTAATACTCCGAGCCAAAACAGAAGCTAGTTAGTAATCAATGCATGATCCTAGCTATGTTAAGATGCCTAATGCAACACATGCAAAATACAACTAAGATAGGCTCGGCTATTCTAAGATGTCATGTGAATGCAACTAGATAACATGTATTCAAATTGGTATTGAAATACAATGCAGTTTGTATGATGTGCCGAGCCCGGTGCATGCAAGACAGATGAATGATGCACGCATGCGAACCATAAGGATGCTAATTGAAACATGCCCTAAAACTAACCATCGAAAGCTGGTAACTAAAAGGGAAAAAGACGTGGGGGATGGAAGACATGCATCACACACACGCACACTTATTACAACAGTTGTGCCCTCTCGACGGAGGGTCCAAATAACAAGCTAACTAGCTAATATAAGTTAATTAAACTAATTATTACAAACAAAACTAATTAACTAATCCTAGTTAACTAATTAGTTATTACAACACAAATTGATAGTTAAACGCATTAACTACTTAAGTACAAAACCAAGGCATTATCTCGCTAAGCAAAGTGGCCAAGTAAAGCAATAAAGAGATGTCCTTAGGGCGAGAAGTGCATGCATGCTCGGTCGCCCCGTTCGGAAATCCATTGCAATGCCCCAACTTGCCTCTATTTGCAATTGTTCTCAGGACACTGCACAAAGCTCCAGATAGCTTCTACTCAATCATGGAGACCTCCAGGAGCATGGCCGACCACTTGGTGGTGTTGCCAACCACTTGCCGACCACTTACCTTTGCTGCAGACCAGAAAAAGTGGTCAGCCAGCCACTTTTACTGGTCTGCCGACCAGAAAATGCTGCACACTTCCAGTTTGCTGCAACAGAGAACAAGAAGGGGCATGGCAGTGTATTTGCAAGATATGTGTGCACAACCACCCTCCCTATCATTCATGATCTCAAGGGAGTGCGGTTCTCGACTCTCTGGCCACTAATCGAGCATCGCAATGCGCGATGGCCGAGAAGCCGAGATTGCAAAGTTCAATGTAAATGAATGCACAAATAACACATAAGGGCCTTAAACTCTATCATGCATGATCAAGAGCATCAGCGACAGAGAAATGAGGCACGTTTCATCACTTAAAGTATGAAACCTCCCTCGTTTCTCGTGTTTGAACTAACACCCTATCCAAACACAATGCAATGCATGATCAACTTATCAAATCTAATGGCAAGCAAACTCAATGCAATGTATGCAAACATAATGCAATGCAACAAACATGCAAACATAATGGACATGGCAAGGGCTATGTAATGCAACACTCAATGGACCAAACCAATCTCAAACAAGCTTCATGCATGCCAAGACAATGGCCAAAACATGCTGAAGATGAAGTCCAAAAGCATATACAAGCATGCATGCCAATTGGCTCAAGAATTAAAGCATTAAGATGTGACTCTCAAGAGCACTTAAAGAGTGAAAAGCATGGAAGTATGACAACACTATAAGCTCTGAAATCATGTATGAAATGGTGCCAAACCACTCAAACAACACAAGTATGGCATGCAAGAGCCCTTAAACACAAGGCTACCAAAAGGGACTACACAAGAGGCATGCAATGCATGGCACAAATGAATGAACCAGCCACAAAAAGAGCTCAAATAGGTCAAAACAAAGACCAAGACATGCTAAGATGGGAGCTCAAAAGTCTAGGCATGCATGCATACAAGCTAGGCCACAAACAAGGCAACAACGCATGAGCCTTAAAGGCACTCAAAGGGTGAAAGAAATGGGAACATGGCAATGTTATATGCTCTGAAATAACATGTGAAATGATGCCAAATCATGTACATGTCACAAATGAAGCATGCTATAGTGCTCAAAACTCATGGCTAGCAAGGCCAATTGCACCACATCTATGCAATACAAGCCCCAAAGGGCCAAGGACACCTAAAACAGTCCTAGATCATGCCAAAATGATGCTAAAACATGCATGGAGCAAAGCCAAAATAAGCTAGCATGAAGGCATGAAGGCATGAAGCGTAGAGCATGCAAGGCCAATAAGGAAGGTTACACTACACCTACCAAAACCAAGCATGAGATGACTTCACCAACAAAAATTAGAGTTATATCATGGCAAAATAAGACTAAAATTACACTGATATGGTAGCCCAAGTGTTTAGGCAAGATGGCATACACATTGGCTCATATTTAAGGCATAAGGCACAAACCCTCCCAAGGCATTGAATGAGTGAAAGATGTGAGGGCATGACCACACTACATGCACTGAAATCACATATCAAATGATGCTAAATCATAAAAATAGCCCAAGCAATGCATGCCAGTGACTTGGAAACTCAAAGCTAGTGAGCTAGAATGCACTGTGGCTATACAAAGCATGGCACGCATGACCAAAACAACATAAATCAAACCTAGAGCATGCTAAAACATGGCCAAAAGCTTGCTAGAGTTGAGCCAAAATCACACTAGAAAGATGGTCTAAAGCATGATGCATGTTAGGCTAGCATGCAAGATTGCACTACAAGTGTGTAAAGCATGCAAGATGTTAACAAACCAACCTTAGACAGAGCTATAGCATGCTAAAACAACACCAAAAACTTGCTGAGATAGGACCAAAACATGCTAGAAAGATGAGCTATCAACACAAGCATGTAAGGCTAGTATGCAAAATTTACACTACAAGTGTATAGAGCATGCAAGGGTGGCCCAAACCAAGCCAAAACAGAGGTATACCATACTGAAATAAGGCCAAAAGTGGACTAAGATGGGGCCAACATATGCTAGATAAATATGCTCAAACATGAGGCATACAAGGCAAGCAACCAAGACACAAAAGGGGAGGACCACCCCCACCTATTAAAGGCCTCAAAACACACTTTCCACTACTGAAATTCCTCTGGATTTCAGTGGTGAAGAGGCCAAACAAAGGCCTAAAGTGATGGCTCAAAAGCCTAGCAAATAAGGCATGCAATGGAGTAGATCACCCCCAACACCAAAGAGACCTTAAACAAACATGTTAAGCACTTAAAATCAGAGCTTTTTACAGTTGAGAGTTAGGCCTAAAACATCATGCAAATGGGGCCAAAAGCTTAACCAAAACAAAGCTTTAAAGGGGTTAGAGACTTACCCTTGTAGAACAACTTCAAAGCTGCAACTCTAGCAACTTTTTTGAGTTAAAACCAATCCAAAAACACCAAAACCAGCTTCAATGTGCCTCAGCAACAAGAGTGTGGTGTTTCACTATGTGTTAGTGTGTAAAAGTGTGAAGAAAAGGCACTTTCAAGCACAAATATGAGAGGAAGGGAGCAATATAGAGATAGGAGTGTATCTATATCTCAATGCAATTTTCTGAACCTGGAGAAGGGAGAGAGGGCCTCCCTTTTATAGAAAACCAAGCCTCAAGCTTGTTGAACAAGCTTGAAGCTAGATGCAATCCCTCCATACACGTGTATGGAGGATGGTTTCTATGCTCACTAGCTGTCACAGCTGGCACCAAAATATCTACAGGAAACTGCAGGAAAGCTACCGACCAGTTGAAGTGGTCGGCCAGCTACTTATACTGGTCGGCCGACCAGTGAAAGTGGTCTGCAAGAAGACCAAGTGGTTGGCCAGTGGGAGAGGTGGTCTGCACCAAAAAAGCAAGGTGGTGGCATGGCTGCCGACCACTTTGGGTGGTCCAAAGACCACCAAGGCTAGTTGGCCAACCAGAAAACTGGCTGACGGGGAAGAAAAGTGGTTTTCAGGGAGAGAAACTGGTCTCCAACCCTTATTCCACCCTCCAAGCAAAGGAAACAAGATTTGTGCCAAAAATAAACCAAAAAGGATGCAAGACAAGAGTCCGGGGGTCGAGGCACGCAGCCGAAAGCCTCGAAAACTAGTCTACGGGCCCCAAAAGTAGTCTACGAGGGAAAAGTGGTCTACGACCGCAAAAGGTGGTCTCCAAGACCTCTGTGTCCCTCTAGACCAAGGCAACAAGGCATGGTTCGAAAACCAGGCCAAAAGGAGAACGTTAAGCGGTCCCGAGACAAGGCGCGCAGTCGAAGGCTCCGGAAATCGAAAACTAGTCTACAGGAGGAAAAAGTGGTCTACGACCATAAAAGGGTGGTCTACGAGACCTTTCTCTCCCTCGAGGGAAGGGAAAACAAGGTTTGGTTCAAAACCAAACCAAAAAGGAAGCAAGACAAGGCGCTCGGCCGAAGGCTCCAGAAACCGGAAACTAGCCTAAAAGAGGGAAAAGTGGTCTACGACCACAAAAAGTGGTCTACAGACCTCTCTTTCTCCCTCCAGGCAAGGGAAAACAAAGTTTGGTTCAAAACCAAACCAAAAGGGAAGCAAGACAAGGCACTCGGCCGAAGGCTCCGGAAACCAGAAGCTAGCCTACAAGAGGGAAAAATGGTCTACGACCACAAAAAGTGGTCTACAGACCTCTCTCTCCCTCCAGGCAAGGTCAACAAGGCTTGGTCCACAAACCGAGCTAAAACATAAAGAGTTCAGAGGCCCGAAGGCAAGGCACTCAGCCGAAAACTCTGGAAACTCGAAACGAGCACAAACATGCGCGATTATCGAGCGCTCAATCGATGACGTCTGAGTCTTAAGGTCGGTCAAAAATTGGGTGTCTACAGTTGCCCCTCTTTGACAGAACTCGAAAGTCAAGAAGTGACGGGAGTAAATGTCAAAGCCCAGAGACGACCCATTTTTGACAAGGCCGAAAACTTAGACAAATAGGCAAGATAACAAAGAGATGCACCCGCAGGCAGGGGCAAGATGCAAATGACATGCACAATGCCGAACATAACTTATGATCATGCAAAGAGAGCTGTGATGAAGCAATTATGCAAAATAAATGCAACATTTTAAGCGAATGCTATGCGAGCAAGTAAACACGAACCAAACTACTTCTCATGCAGAAAGGATGTAAGAAAATTATGCAATTCTTACTGCGTTTCACGTGGAGAAGGCTAAAAGCAACTACCGAGAACACCCAGAGTCTCAAACGAAACACCTCTCGGCGTATCAAACGCGAAAAGAGAAGGGTACGTCCAAACGCATGTCAAATGCGAGTGGAGAAGGGCTGCGGTCAAACTGAACCGGAACACCCTTGGAATGAACCGTACATACAATATCGTCTGGTTTCACCAACTTTGAATGAACCGTACATACAATATCGTGCTTGCACAAAAGAGAGATTTTGACAAGTACAATATAACAGGAACATATGATCAACGCTATATCAAGATACAATATCAATACAAGATAAACGCGTGCACATATGATGCCGATGGAAAGGTGCATAGCAATGCAAGTGAAAAGTGCATAGCAAGTAGAACGTGTGTGACAACGCAAGTAATGAGGTGCATAATAATGTAACTGAATGTGCACATAACAATGCGAGTAGGATGTGCGTGACAACGCAAATGAAGAGGGTGCATAACAATGCAACCGAAGTGCGCATAACAATGCAAGAAAATTGTGCGTGACAACGCAAGTGGAGAGGGTGCATAACAATGCAACCGAAGCGCGCATAACAATGCAAGCAAAATGTGCGTGACAACGCAAGTGAAGAGGGTGCACAACAATGCGAGTAAGACGTGCGTGACAATGCAAGTAGTGTGCATAACAATGCAAGTAAGACGTGCGCAACAACGCAAGTAGTGAGGTGCATGACAATGCAACCTAAGTGTGTGTGATGACACGAGTGGAGAGGTGCATGACAATGCAACCTAAGTGTGCGTGACAATGCAGGTGGAATGCATAACAATGCGAGAGAAATGTGCATAACAATGCGGAAAAGTGCAACTTCAATAGTATGTTTGAAACAAAACGCCGAATAAGGAAATACAAGCCTTAACGAGAGCAAATCAACCGTAACCTCTGATTTACCTCTTGGAGGAGTTACAACGTACTCAAAAAAGATACACCCTGCTATTGACGAGTGACGATGAGCCACGCATCGAAGACTTGAATCGAAGTTCCCACGGGGACATTTTTTAGCCGAAAAGTGTACTTTTCTTGCACTTCCTCGAGAGCCGAGGACTCCAATCATCACAAAAACACACAGGGAGGACAATGGGGCCCTGGAGACCACCCAGGAGTATTGCGGACCACCTAGAACAGCTACCGACCAGTTGCAGACTACTTAAGTGGTCGGCCAACTAGAAAAATTGGTCGACCGACCAGTTTACCAAAACAGGGACAGCTTGGTCTTTTAAGGTTCGGCCCTTTAAGTATACAACTCCAAAACACATTTGCTCACAAACACAAGGCCGAAATCCACTCTCTTTCCTTCCTAGACCCTTTTCTCTCTCAGATCCACACTTTATACGCTTATTCCAATGCCCCCACGAAGTTGATTCACATAAAACTTTCGATTCTCTTCGTTTTGAACCGATTAGAATTTGTTTTCGGAGCTTCTTTCTCCATTTTCACCACTTAAGGTATGTTTCTCTCGAAGTTTAACACCTTTTCCTACGCTTTGACTTTTGTTGACTTTTTCTCTTCCCGAGAGTTGACTTTTGTTGACTTTTTGCAATTTTGGCTCATTTCGCTCATTTTTGCTCATTTTTGCACCTTTTTCAGATGACTGATCACATTACACATGATTGGGGGTCTCCGAGAGTAGAGGACGAGCCTGACGTCATGCCATTGCCTCCGAGGATTCGGCCCTTCGACCCAGAGAGGTACCATCCTCAAGAGCACATCCTACCCCCGAGTACCTTTCATCATTTCACGGACTTCGCGCAACGGGCGCCCACAGACTTGCTGCTACGGGAGTCGGAGTCCCACTTGTCACATCACGCGCGCGAGGTGTGTACTTCACTTTTACGTTTTCTGCGATGTATTTTGCATTTCTTGCACACTTCATGCTTTCGCTATGTATTATATCCGCTCACTCCGAACTCATTTACATACATAGTACTTCTGTTCATCTTGAACATAACTCACAACACAACATCCTGTTCACTCGGCACACAGCTCATAACACAACATTCTATTCATTTGGCACATAGCCCACAACACAGCACTTTGTTCATTTGGCACACAGCTCAAAACACAGCCTTCTGTTCATTTGGCACACAGCTCACAACATAATATTCTGTTCATTTGGCACGCAGCTCATAACACAGTATTCTGTTCATTTGGCACGTAGCTCATACACAACACTTTGTTAATTTGGTACGCAGCTCACAACACAATATTCTGTTCATTTGGCACGCAGCTCACAACATAGTATTCTGTTCATTTTGCACACATCTCAAAACACAATATTCTTTTCATTGGGCAAACAGCTCAAAACACAGCATTCTATTCATTGGGCACACAGCTCAAAACACAGTATTCTTTTCATTGGGCACACAGCTCAAAACACAGCATTCTATTCATTGGGCACACAGCTCAAAACACAGCATTCTATTCATTGGGCACACAGCTCAAAACACAGCATTCTATTCATTGGGCACACAGCTCAAAACATAGCATTCTTTTCATTGGGCACACAGCTCAAAACACAGCATTCTATTCATTGGGTACACAGCTCAAAACACAGCATTCTTTTCATTGGGCACACAGCTCAGAACACAATACTTTGTTCATTCTGAAACTGAATATATATGTTCATTCTACACACAGGTAGCTTCCCGTTTCACTCAGGGTTACGGGTCGATCATCACGAGGGAGTGGTACATGGAGCTCCCAGATGTTGTTCGAAAGATTGTAGATAAGGCGGGGTTTGGCCCATTTTGTATGGGGTTGTCGTGTCATCCGGCGAACAGGACCCTTCTGGGTGCACTTGTAGAGAGATAGTGGGACACCACTAACTCCTTCCATTTCTCTACCACCGGGGACATGATAATGACCCCGTACGACTTTTCCATACTGACGGGCCTCGACGTGAGAGGCCGACCGATCCCATACGATTTTGATACGGGCGAGTGGGAGACAGCTTGGACTTATCTGCTCGGAGCCCATTCGCCGGCCTGCAGATCGCCATGCATGGTCAGGTACACCTGGTTCACGAAGCAGTATAGGAGGACTACGCCTGAGACCGTTGAGGCCATAGAGTAATATGCCCGGGGATTTTTTATGTTCCTTCTCGAGACCACATTGTTCTTCGACAGGGGGAACACGGTCGGGCTTTATCTTCTCAGTGCTCTGGTAGACCTATCACAGGTCCAGCACTTTGATTGGGGTGGCGCTGGCCTCGCTACCCTTTATTGCTACATGAGCGCGACTTCCCGCGGGCGCGGGGGCATAGTAGGTGGCTACTGGCGAGCCTGGGAGGTACCTTCTGCCCTCTTGATTTACATTTCTACTTTTCAATATCTATACACTACACACTGCACACATTGCACATATTACATTCTATAGTCTGCATTCTGCACTAAGCATTCTGCATTTTCTATATATTCTGTATTCGCATTCTGCACTCAGCATTCTGTATTTTCTATACATTCTATATTCTTACTGCCACTGTCTTACCTTTCACAGCTATGGGTTTGCGCCTACTTCCCGACGCTCGCCCCTAAGCTAGAGGTTGAGGCACCACTCGAGGTGCCATACTCGTACAGATTTGAGGGTCGATGCCGACCCAGACCTCGGGAGACATTGCCATAGCTCCAGCAGTATTTTGACACCGTACAGGCGACGGAGGTAAACCAGAACTCTCAGTTCTTCATGCTTTTAGCTTTGGCTCATCTTGCATATTTATGACAACTGATCAATTCATGTACTTGATATCCGCAGATCACCTAGCAGCCTTGGATAGCCATGCCAGGGTATTCTCAATTCCGGTTTGCTGGGGCATGGGGCGCCTCCCGGTACAGGATTTTGTTTGAGGGACCAATTGGCAGGGCCTGGTTTCTCGGGGAGTGCTTCATGCGCCAGACGATGAGTAATCCCGCCCAAGAGATTCCTTCGCCGCCTCCATTGGACATGCGATCCATAGAGAGTCTCACTCCTCAGGAGACTGATGACCTCATGCTAGGTGTCGATGCAATTCTTTTCTTGGAGGAGGGGGAGTACGCGACATATCTTCATACATACTTGATGCCCCCGCTGGCAGGCGTTCGCACCCCCATGAGGAGAGCTGCGACATCCCTTCGTCGAGCCACGTCCAAGCTGCAGACATTCCTTCGACTAGCATGGCCAGCACATCGAGGGGTAGGAGTAGAGGGATGCCCCCTGTTTGGCAGTGTGCTGGATGGCCAGATCTTCCGACCGAGCTGACAGACTGGCGGTACGGGACATCTTACCAGATTCCACTGGAGTCTCCATTGCCCAATCATCGATATGTCAATGACCCTGAGTCACCACCGGTATGCCTCACAGCTTTTATCTATCATTCAGATGTTTAGACATTCATTGATTCACTGATGACTTGAACTTGCGTCTACAGCCTCCCGAGGGGTTGCTCGGGGTGGTGGCCTCACTCGAGAATATGGTCTTGCGGAGGAAGACACTGCTATATGCCTCCAGCATTCCTGTACTTTTCAATTTCCTTGTATTTATCATACTTTTGATGACATATTGAAACTGAACATTTCACTATATTGATTCACTGCATGTGTAGAGCACATCTGACACATCACATTCACATACTATATTTGCATGCACACACTCTATGTACCATTCTTGCATCTGATATCTGATATAAATACTTTGGCTGATGTATTCAAAACTGCCTTTTCAGGTCACACCACTACAAGCCAGGCATCAAGGCCTTCTCGAGCAACTGGGAAAGGGGTCTCGACTCACGGCCGAGAGAGGCATCGAGCGCCTGCTAGACAGGATGATGAGTCAAGCGAGGAGGAGGAGTCAGCGCACCCTCAGTCAGAGACATATGCATGCAGAGATGATGACACCGGTTTTGGTTCTGAGGGCGGAGGTGACACCAAGGAGGATTCTGAGGATGGCAGCTCTGATTCAGATGGGGGTGCCGGCGGGGGTAGTGCAGAGGCTGCTCAGCCAAAAAGGGTGAAGAAGGCCTCTCGATCTTGAGCCACATAGCACCGATACAGATGTTTTTGCTTTATTTTCTTTTTACTAGTAGTTGTAGCACATTGTACAGCGTTAGGCAGTTTTATTTTCCTTAAAACTTGTACCCTGTTGTAAAATGTTGTAAAAACAAACCATGATGGAATGAAAACAGTTTTTTGTTCAAAAAGTGTTGTATTTGTATTCTAAGCATCGCATCGCATCATTTTGCACAAGAATGAGATTGATAGAAATTGAACATCGTGTATTGCCAAGTCAGGTAGTGAACCACTGTAACAAATAAAACAACTTAACAAAAAACAATTCGATAAATGAATTATGACAACTCGATAAGCACAACTTAACAACTCGATAAGCAAATGCATATTGGATAAACAAAGCGACTGGACGCATCCGAAGCCGAAACAAACTCAGACCTTCAGCACTCTCAACACATATGAAGGTTAGGAACTCTTTTCTGGAGACTAGAAACAGCTGTAGACCACATTTTTGCTCATGGCCGACCACCAAAAGGGCCTGCCAACCACTTTTTTGGTCTGCAAACCAGAAAACATGGCTGGTCGACCAGAAAAAGTGGCTAGCTGACCAGAAAAAGTGGCCGGCCGACCAGTTATGCTGTGGACCTCCAGATTCTTGCCACATGTCCTCCAAACAGTGCCTTATCCTCCATAAAGGTTCTAGCTTCGTAGGTCCCTCATTCTAACTCAGTTTTGCACCAAATGGAGGCATTCCTCGTCCAAAAGCTCACAAATTAGATTGCTACTTTGGATATCTCGGAAAAGTTGAATTTCTGGGGCTTTGGCATAAATGCACTATTCACGTTGGGACGCACCCCGCTGCGTTTTCCATTCCTCTATGCCGCGGCAAGGTGTTGGAATTCGGTAACTCACGTTTTTAGCTTTGGTGGACAAGAGATATGTCCCACTTTCGAAGACTTCCAAGCTTTGATGGAGTCCGAGCGCGATGAAGAGATCTTACCCCAATTCCGTTTTAGCCACATCCAAGTCTTAGGACGGATGTGCGGGCTCACTTTGCATGACGCTCGGTCATTGACTCGCGACGGAGAGCTGGACATTTCGAGCTTGATTCGTCGGTTTTCTGATGCCGGTGACCGCGGCGATCATCACTGACAGGGTTTTCGACGACACGCACTTTGCTTGTGCATGTTGTCTCATTTCTTGCTTGCCCCAGGCTCCGGTGGGTTTAGCGCCCGTTTGATTGAGGTTGCCGAGGGCTTGAAAGAAGGCAAGAGTTGTATCGCCATGACACTAGCTGAGGCATTGATGGGTTTAGATGCTTTCAATCACCGAGAGACGACCAGATTCGCGGGGAGTCCACTACTGCTGCAGGTAATGTTTCCCACCCTATCTCACATATATTTCTCACATCACTCGGCCCTCAGGCTCGGTTTTTTTTTCTCAAAACCCTTTTCTCACTTTTCTCTCCACGTACACCTCTCTATTCTTTAATCTCTCATTTTTTTATCCCTCCCCAGATATGGTTGATGGATAAGTTGAAGGTTGTGAACTCATGCCCAGCATATTCAGCTCGCGGCTATTTCTTCCAGCGACGTCTAGTCGATGCCCCTGATGAGGGATGGTGGTGCTAATGGATGTGCAGTTTGTCTACTCTCGACATTGCTTGGCACTACCCTTGGCTTGATTTATCGGCGATGAGCTACAGCATGACTCGCCAGCCTGGGATTCAGTTGATTGGCCTGACACACTGTATCTTTTACTTTCCATTTTGAATCTGGTGCCAATTTGGACATGATCAGACTTGCCCGGAAGAAGGGATAGAGTACCCTATTGCGTTTCCAGTCCGAGGCGCACAACTAGCTCGGTATGCCACAGCATGGAGGACGAGAGAGCTTCTAGCCCCTGCTCCCACTTTCAGTTGCACCCTCTCTGATGAGTGCATAGCTTGGCTTGATGAAGAGGCACAAGTTGGGCCTATTTGGCATCAGAGGCTTCCACAAGCTCTAGGAGGGGGCGCAGGAACACCTGACTATGTCCCGAGTTTATTTGCTTTAATCAGTACTTTTAAGTTTTCTTTATGAATGTAATAAAAAGCAACTTCAATTTGAATTCAAGAGTAAGAGAACTCTATACTTAAATCAATGTAATTGAAGGTTGTGGGTACTGAAAATTTTCCGTTTGGTCCAAAAATGGTCTAAGTCGTAACAAGATTAATTTGAGCAAAATGAACTTTTAGTACCCACAACCTATCTCACATATATTTCAAAACCATTTTCGATATGGATCAAAACTAGACACGCCCGAGATCTATCACTGAGATGTCCAACCCCGGATCCCAGCAACTGGAAAGTTGCCCCTAGTCTAAATAGCACTGCATTGGAGATCACAATCGAGCTCTTGAATGCAGAATAGACAAAGATGACCAACATGATCACATGGACAAAGTTGATTTGGAAGTGTTTATGGCTGGACTTCAGAAATGAAGTTGCCTATGTATCTCGAAGACGGGAATCAAGCCTTACGTAGTTCGGCTCAGGTTCACTCATGTATTAACACTCTCCTTTTGCGCTCTAACTTTTGCCAAGGCCGCCCTTTCTGGGTTTTCAACCTTGCGAGCTCAGTTTTTATTATTTCAAATTTTATGTGCTCTAACTTTTGCCTAGGTCGCCCTTTTGGGTTTTCAGCCTAGCGAGCCACTCAGGGATAGTATTTCTTCAACTTGTCCATGTTGATCGGCTGGGAGAACTCAAGGCCATCTAAATCCATCAGAATGACAGCTCCACCCGACCAGATAGACTTGATGATGTAAGGGCCAATCCAGTTAGGTCTGAATTTGCCCCTAGGGTCGTGGATGGGAGCTCGGTTGTCTTTGAGCACTAGATCCCTTTCCTTCAAATTCCTAGACTTAACCTTCTTGTTGAAAGCCCTGACAATTCTTCGTTGATAACCCTGGACGTGATATAGTGCTTTCAGCCTTCTTTCATCAAAGAGCATGAGTTCTTTGAACCTGCTTTGCTATCAACCTGCTTTGCTGTCAATCTACCTCGGCTATCTGACACTCAGCCAATACCGGTAATAACAGAACCTCAACTTTGATAGGCAGAACAGCCTCTATCCCATAAACCAAGGAATACGGAGTTGCCCCGGTAGAAGTTCGAATTGAAGTCCGATAGCCCCAAAGAGCACATGGCAGCTTATCTGGCCAGTCCTTGTATGTTTCCACCATCTTCTGCAGAATGTGCTTGATGTTCTTGTTGGTGGCCTCAACTACTCTGTTGGTTTGCGGCCAATATGTAGATGACTTATGAAAAGCCACATTGTATTTCTCCAACAAGTCGATCACCTCCTTCTTGAAGTAGGAACCATTATCCGAAATAATCTCATTCGGGACCCCGTAGCGACAGATGATGTTCTTCCTGATGAACTTAGCGACATGCGATGCCTTCAACACCGCGTAAGATTGGGCCTCAACCCACTTCGTGAAGTAGTCTATCGCTACCATAATGTACTCATGCCCGTTGGACCCCTTCAGAGTGACAACCCCAATTACATCAATCCCCCAGATTGAAAACGGCCATAGCGAAGTCATGTTGTACAACTTCGACGGCGGAATGTTCATGCGGTTTGCATGGATCTGACATTTGTGGCATCGCCGAACAAAGCCAATACAATCCTCCTCCATGGTGAACCAGTAATAACTCTGTCTAAGGATCTTCCGGGCTAGCATCACCCCGCTCATGTGCGCTCCGCACTCTCCTCCATAGATGGCCTCCATCAAGCCCTTGGATTCTTCAGCATCAACGCACAGCTTGTGCATCCCGAGATGACCCCTCTTGTACAGTTTACCCCCATAGACGATGAACTGAGCAGTCATTCTTCGAATTGCCCTCTTGTCTTTGGCATTTGCCCCTGGTGGATACGCTTCATTTTCCAAGAAGTTCCAGACGTCGTAATACCAGGGATTCTCATCTTGTACCTCATCTATGGCAGCAATTAGCTCGTAGGCCGGTACGAATTTCTGTTCGATGATGATCGGACGCATCCGGACTCCGAAAGGGATGTCTATCATAGAAAATAGAGTTGCTAATGAATCAGCGAACCTGTTGTTCTCTCTTAATAGATGGGTGAAGTTCAACTTCTCAAACTGAGGAATCAAAACGTCCAAGGTCTAGTGATAGATTCTCATCTTTTCTTCTTTAACTTTCCAATCTCCTTTAGCTTAAGATACAACAAGGTTCGAGTCCCCGATGACATCCAACCGTTTTGCCCCTAGTTCCAGGGCAGCTTCTAGTCTAGCAATACATGCCTCATATTCTGCCTCATTGTTCGACACTTTGAACCGGAGTTTGAATGCTAGAGGTATACGGGAATTGTCGGGTGCTATCAGCAACACCCCTATCCCGTACCCGTATTGGTTTGACGCTCCGTTAAAGTACATCGTCCAAGTCTCTTCTTCGACATACAGAATGGCCTCGTCTGGGAACAGATACTCAACTGGTTCATCCCCTTCAACTGGGTGGTCGGCTAGGAACTCTGCTACCGCTCTCCCTTTCACTGACTTGCGCGTCATGTACTTTAGATCAAATTCGGAAAGCAGAAGCAACCAACGAGCTAGCCTACCCGTAAGTGCCGATTTCTCGAAGAGATATTTGATGGGATCTAATCTTGAAACCAGCATTACAGAGTGAGCTAACAGGTAGTGCCTCAGCTTCCTAGTAGCCCATACCAAGGCCAAACAAGCCTTCTCCAGCGGAGTGTAGCGGGTCTCGTGATCCAGCATTTTCTTGCTCAGGTAGTTGATAGCCTTCTTCACTTTGTCCTCAGACTCCTGTGCAAGCATGCAGCCCATTGTTGTTTCAATCACTGAAAGATACATAATCAACGGTTTCCCCGGCTCAGGCGGTGACAACACAGGTGGGTTTTGTAAATATTGTTTGATCTGCTCGAAAGTAACTTGGCATCAGTCGTCTCATTGGAACTTCTTTCCTTTCTTCAGGAGACCAAAGAGTGGTTCACAAGTCAAGGTTAATTTTGCAATAAACCGTCTTATGAATTGCACTTTACCCAGAAAGCCTCGCACCTCCTTTTCAGTCCTCGGTGGTGGCATTTCTAAGATGGCCTTAATTTTGGAAGGATCGACCTCGATACCTCTCTGTGTGATCAAGAACCCCAGCATTTTCCCTGCTATAACACCAAATGTACATTTCTGAGGATTCAGCCGCAACCGAAACTCTCTGATCCGTTGGAAGAATTTCTACAAGGCGGTGTAGTGGCCCTCTCTTTCCTTGGACTTGACAATCATGTCATCCACGTACACCTCAACCTCTTTATGGATCATATCATGCAAAATTATGGTCGCAGCCCGTTGATACGTAGCCCCAACGTTCTTCAGCCCAAACGGCATCACCCTATAACAATAGGTTCCCCACAGGGTAGTGAAAGCAGTCTTCTCCCTGTCTTCGGGTGCCATCAAAATCTGATTGTAGCCTGAAAACCTATCCATGAACAAGAGCAGCGCATGCCCAGCAGTGAAGTCCACTAATTCGTTGATATGCGGCAGGGGAAAGTTGTCCTTCGGACTGGCTTTGTTCAAATCCTTGAAGTCCACACATACCCGAATTCTGTCATCCTTCTTCGGCATCGGAACTATATTGGCCAACCAAGTTGGATATTCAGATACCAGCAAGAACCCTACGTCAATTTGCTTGGTGACCTCTTCTTTGATCTTTAGAGCCCAGTCCAGGCAGATCCTTTGGAGCTTCTGTTTAACAAGTCGGGCCTCTAGGTCAAGAGGGATCCGGTGCTGAAAACATCTTTGAAATCTTTTAATAAAGCGACTAAGCGCTCGCGTTCCTCCGAAGACAACGTGGACCTGATCTGGACCAGCCGCGGGTCCTTCTCAGTACCAACATTAATTGTGGTGATTTCATCAACCAAGGGTTTTACAAACCTCTCCTGCTCTTGATCAAGCAAATATTGCAAAACCGGAGGAATTTCTTCCTCGTCGTTTTCATCAAAATTTTGAAAATCCTGATTAATGCAATAAATTAAGGGCACAGAAAAGTACTCGGAAGCCACAGTCGTACCATTCTCATTAATAACATTCAGTCCACCTGATTCCTCTGTTACAACAGACTCAAAGGAAAAAGAAAAAGACGAACTGGATAGGACAGTGGCATCCTGGTTGTCACCCCCAAGAATACCGGACTCAGACTCAGACGAGCTGGAACCTGATTCCGACTCCACAGACTCAGTGGAATCAGATTTCGGCTCACTACCTGACCCGGTGTTGCTCGATAAGAAGCCATCCTCGTATTACCAAATGAGGGAGGGTGCAATGGATGCATCCAGAATGTTTAAAGATGGGCTCACAGTCGCCTCATTCCCGATCATGGACACTGAGAAGTTATCCCCCGAGCACTCCTGTACAATCTTAAGATCTGAGAGTAGACAAGCCAGTGCTATCCCTATTTTAATCTCTATGCTCTTGGAATCCTCCTCCTTGCACTGCTCAGCCTCAGCTAGTTGGTATGTCTGCTCTTCGGCAACATCATCCCCGAACAATTGCAAGTCAAAGAAAATCTCAAATCCCAGCAAGCGCCGCCTCTCTGCATTTAGCCATGGCTCTGGGAAGCCGCAGAACGGGAAGTCTTCCCCCTCCCGGACAAAGCATCCATTTAGGGTCCCCTGGATAGGCCGATGCACCAACTCATAAGGCTTCCAGGCTTGCTTTGCCCTGGCTCTTCTAGCCATCTCTTTTCCTTTCCTTGCCCAATCCACTTTGGTAGCCAGATAACCTAAGCCAAAGGTATATGGGTTATGCAGCACTTCGGCCGATGCTGCAACGCCTTTCCAGCCACTTCACCCTAATCCCATCCCGGGGATGTGCTGGAGTTTGTTCATAAGGTAGACAGATTGTGCACTGACGTATAGCCTCTCATCAACAGCTAGTATATTCTGTACAACCCAGGCCTCAGCTAGAGTGAACCCTGACAAAAACACATCCTCCGCGCTATGCTCAATCTCTAGAACTGGCGTAGAAACCTCTGGCGGCAGATGGATTGAAGAATTCCCAAAAACAATTGCCACCCCCTTCCCGTGGGGGTATTTCAGCATTTGGTGTAGGGTGGAAGAGACAGCCTTCACCTGGTGTAGCCACGGCCGCCCCAGGAGTAGATTGAAGGTTGCAGGAACATCAAAGACATGAAAGTCAATATCCTGTTGCCCTGGACCAACCTGAGTCCGAATCTATACAGTCCCCATCACCTCTTGGCTGGTATTGTCATATGCCTATATCACCTGGGCAGTAGGCACAAAATCCGCGGGCTTCAACCCGATAGCATATGCTGTCCTCGACAGGCACACGTTGATAGCAGATCCCGTGTCAACAAGGACTACCGGTATCCATTTCTCTCTACACTCAACAGAGATATAGAGTGGTTTGTTATGATCTGAGCCCTTAGGCGGTAGTTCCTTGTCAGTGAAGGTCAATGTCAGGGAAGCTCCTACTGGGAAAACCAACCCTGCTAACTGTTCGGGCGTGGTATCAATTGAAAGTTTGGCCCTGTGCATTGCAGAAAGGACAGCTTATCTGTGAACTCTTGAGGCCATGAGTAGTCCCCAGATGGAGATGTCTGCCTGGATTTTCTTAAGCTATTTTAGTACAGCCTCCTCCTCGAGCAGTTTTGCCTTCTGCCTCTCCGCTTCTTTGTCCTTTCCGGACGCCTCTGGTTGATCTAAGTGTGGGGGCTTGAAGTACCGCCCACTCCTCGTCATATGATCTACCTCTTCAATATACCAGGTATCATCCGGTTGATTCTGCCCCGAATCTTCGTCTGTGTGGGCAAGACGTAAGTCGTCATTTTCCCACCACATGCCATCGACAACTGACAGACAGTTGTCCGATTCCGTTGCAACTATTCCTGTGCTCACATCACGTTCCGTCCCCGCAGGGGCTTTGGCCTTTCTAGCCCTTTGCAGATCTTCGATCTTTTCCTGCTCAAACTGCTTTAGTACAGCCTGTTGTTCAGTAGCTTCTGCATTCAAACTGCCGGGATCCCGAGCAAAATTCTTAACACCGGTGCTCTCCAGCGATTTCCCCTGATTCTCCACCATTCCGGCCACTGATGATGTCCCAGTTCCTGATTGTCCCTGTTCTGGCTGAGATTCTTCAACAACATCTGGTTGGTCGTCGAGCCACCCAGTATTCTCTGCTAACCCATCCAAGTCGAACCAGTTGACAGTCGTGTCCCCTGAGTCCTGCTCTTCAAAGAACTGCAGATTTGCGATATCCTCTCCCAAATCTACTAGGTCATCTAGCCCCTGACTAGGTCCATTCTCCCGAACCACGCAGATCTCTGCCCCAACCGGCAACTCTACCCTCGGCTTAACCTAGACTGTTGATGTGATATAACCACTCGGGTTGTATGCAAAGCTCCCAGACCCCTCAGGCTCTGAATCATCATTCCCATCTTCCCCCAAAGTCATCCCGGTTCTATCTTCGATAGTCACCACCACCGGTTCGGGTTGGATTTGGGAGGTGCTCAACATGCACAAATCCGTGCTGTCTGGAATGAACACCTCCAGCTTGGGTAGGTGGGAGGCTGTGATGTATATACTCAGGTCATATGACACAACCCCAGTTTGGATCAGGTTAATGCGTTTAGGCGACGGAGCTTGGTTATGTGGTGGGAGTGGGTTGGTCCTGACATTTGGTTTTTCTGGAGGTGCAATCACCTTGTTGTTGACGAGATCTTGGATCTCGTGACGCAGTCTATAGCACTGGTCGGTGTCGTGACCATGCTGTTGGTGAAAGGCATAGTACTTGGCTGGGTTATGGGAGGGAGGAAGTTTGTTTGGTAATGGCCGCGGCTCCAAGGGCTTCAAGTGCCCTTTCTTGATCAAAACCCCCAGAGCTTTAGACAGGGGCATGTATAGTGGAGTGAAGGTTCTCTGGCCTCGGGGTGAATATCTGGCTGTTTGTGAGCTACTTTCGGATGCACCGGTGAAGGGTGTAGCTGTAAGTGTTTTTGGAGGGGTGGTGGTGACCATACCCACATCTAAAGTTCTGGTAGCTGCAGCATTACTCGTGCTTGCATTCGTACTGCGGGAAAATGCCCTCTTGGGTTGCTCTCTCTCGTGATCAATAAGACCCTGTTTCATGGCGTCCTCAATCTGTACCCCGATCTCGTGTAAATTCGCAAAGCTGGGAAGGGGTAAGACGATCATCTTTTGCATAAGCTTAGGTTGGAGGTTGCGCACAACCATTCGTATCTGATCCTTATCAACCGGCCTGATGGCCATCATAGAAGCTTTGGCTCTCCAACGGGTTACAAAGTCGGAAAAGCTCTCCTTTGGCTCCTGCCTGGTTGTCTCAAGATCACGAGTTGTGATCTCGATCTGTGTGTTGTAGGAGTATTGAGCTACAAAGGCCTCAGCCATCTCCTCCCAGCTTTTCTTAGCAGAGTCCTCCAGCTTTGCATACCAAATAGCCGCAACACCCGATAGGGTCCAGCCGAAGAGGGAAAGCTTTGTCAGTCTGGAGAGGCCTATCGGCCTTCGGATATCTAAAAACAACCGCAGATGTACCATGGGATCCCCTGAACCGTCAAAACGGTCT
Organism: Camellia granthamiana; assembly: GCA_036172215.1. Lineage (NCBI taxonomy): Eukaryota > Viridiplantae > Streptophyta > Magnoliopsida > Ericales > Theaceae > Camellia > Camellia granthamiana. The sequence goes on from JAXFYN010000166.1 coordinate 421,250, forward strand.
ATATGCGGCATTTTAAATCGGTCCGGTAAAGTCACCGCCGAATCGGTATATCCATCCTCTATGTCAAGAATGGAATTAACGCCTTGAGCCTTCTTGAACAGCCTTTCTAGCTTGCTCACTTTCAGCGCTGTTGGATCCACCTCGAACTCAAACGGTGTATCCACTAGATTGGTGGGTGCTTTAGACAGCTGAGGTAGGATTGGGGGTGGAACTGGCCCCGTTGGGACGTCCGTATTTTCCTGGGCATTTGCGGTCTCCCTGAGTGATGGAACTCTAGGTAGGGGAGGAGGTGGATGCGAAGCAGATGCTCTGGCTTGCTGTGGTTGTTGCTGCTGCTGCTGAAGTCTGGTAATCAGTTCTGTTTGTTGAGCCACAACCTCTGCCTGGCGCGCGGCAAACTCTGCCTGGCGGGCAGCATCCCACTGCATGGCTTGCATAGTCTCTTGGAGCTGGCGCATCATGTCCTCCATACTTGCCATAAGATGCTGGTCTAACTGAACAACCGGTATATCTCTCTCTGCGGTAGAAACTGAAACCTCAACCTGACTACTCACTGGCAGGGTGGATAAAGACCACTAATCCGGTAACTGCTGTACTGATGAACTGCGCCTAACTGACCTCCGTCTAATAACCAGGGGTAATGAAAAGAACACTGGTTGTCTGTCTATCAGATCCTCGGATCGATGAAGTCTTCGACCTCTAACCCAAAGTGCTTAGGGAATATCTGCCTGGTCGGAAGCAATTGTGCTAAACTACCTGCAAAAAGATAAATAAAGCATAATAAGGAAACAAACAACCAGAAAAACGAACAGCATAACGGCTTAAATAAACACAACACACAGTTGATATTTGTAAGCTGAACACACTGTTCTCAACACTGATCACTGTTCCCAAATCACTGCCCCAGATCTGATACCCTTAGGTAAGACTGATTTCCTCAAATACTGATGCCCGCAGGCCTGATACCCAAACTTACAAATTGATACATGCATTCCTGTAGAGGCACACTCTAAAAACACGTAGCAAGCAAGCGAGAGCCAAAACACCCCTATGGAGAGGTAGGGTTTTCCTGTCCTATCTTGTCAGGAGCTAGGGTTTCACTATGCATGCAGCGGTTTCAAACAACCTATAATCAGGTAAGCAACCTGTCCTAGCTTGGAATAGTCACTATGGATTCTGAAATGCACTAGGTCGAATGATCAAAAAGGGTGCCTCGGTGAAAACCGGGGTTTGTGTTCCCATCGTGGCAGAGCCCGCAATCGGTCAGCCTTATGGCACGCAGCCTCCAGCAAACCGTTTAGGAATAACAGACGGCAAACACGGTGTCTTAGGCGCACCAATGCAAATGCAATGCAAAGAAACACATAAGTGTAGACAAAACAAGATATCATGAATTCGAGTCAAGTTCTCTAAATCCCCAGCAAAGTCGCCAGAAACTATAGACCGCCCAGAACTCCGCTCCGCGTGCGAGGGCTCAAATTGTAGTTCTAGCTACTACAGTTCAGACTCGTGTCATGGTTCTGAATCTAATCTCACAAAATGCAATGTAAGACTGATAAATCACCAAAGAGTCCAAACCCGGCAAATCGTTTTGGAAAATCGATTTTAATCAAAAAGCTCCAAACATGGACTGTTTTGCCAGATTTCAGAGTCGCCACCTAAATATTTTGTTTTGGGAAAATTTAGGAAACCCTGACTCGTGCCTAAGGCCACGTGTCCGTCATCACGAAAGTTGCCTCGGCTTGGGAACTTGGGTACAAGAGGGGAAGGTCATGCAATGAGCACCCTCGCTCGCTCGATCAAAGATCAGCCTTTACTAACATGATATGTTGTTTTTTAAAAACACATGCATTCTTATTCCGGTTTATTAGACTAGCTTACTACGTGATGCGCACAGCATACAAGAATAGACTAAATCACTCAAATTGGAACAAAACATCTCATGTTTGTTTGTTTGAAAATGGTTTGAAAGTGCTACTCGCAAATAGGCTAAGTCGTGGATTTGCCACCCTCAAGTGGGTTTAGAAAAACATGATGATTTGCCACTCCAAGTGGGCTTTAAAACACGTATTTCGATGAATTGTTCCAATTCAAGCAATAAAGCCTTCATCCACAGGCATTCATGCAATTATATCAATTAAGCAGTTAGCCTCATGGCAAGCATGCTATCATGGCAGTCACTTACACACATGCAAGGATGCTAGAGCATAAAAGCTTACCTAGTACTCCGAGCCAAAACAGAAGCTAGTTAGTAATCAATGCATGATCCTAGCTATGTTAAGATGTCTAATGCAACACATGCAAAATGCAACTAAGATAGGCTCGTCTATTCTAAGATGTCATGTGAATGCAACTAGATAACATGTATTCAAATTGGTATTGAAACACAATGCAATTTGTATGATGCGCCAAGCCCGGTGCATGCAAGACAGATGAATGATGCACTCATGCGAAGCATAAGGATGCTAATTGAAACATGCCCTAAAACTGACCATCGAAAGCTGGTAAATAAAAGGGAGAAAGACGTGGGGGTTGAAAGACATGCATCACACACACACACACTTATTACAACAGTTGTGCCCTCTCAACGGAGGGTCCGAATAACAAGCTAACTAGCTAATCTAAGCTAATTAAACTAATTATTATAAACAAAACTAATTAACTAATCCTAGTTAACTAATTAGTTATTACAACACAAATTGATAGCTAAACGCATTAACTACTTAAGTACAAAACCAAGGCATTAGCTAGCTAAGCAAAGTGGCTAAGTAAAGCAGTAAAGAGATGTCCTCAGGGCGAGAAGTGCATGCATGCTCGGTCGCCTCGTTCGGAAATCCATTGCGATGCCCCAACTTGCCTCTGTTTGCAATTGTTCTCAGGACACTGCACAAAGCTCCAGATAGCTTCTACTAAATCATGGAGACCTCTAGGAGCATGGCCGACCACTTTGGTGGTGTTGCCAACCACTTGCCGACCACTTACCTTTGCTGCAGACCAGAAAAAGTGGTCGGCCAGCCACTTTTACTGGTCTACCAACCAGAAAATGCTGCACACTTCCAGTTTGCTGCAACAGAGAACAAGAAGGGGCATGGCAGTATATTTGCAAGATATGTGTAAGGCCCCGGTGTCCCGTATCGGGAATGGAGGGGCAGTTTCTGGGCTATAAAAGTAAAAACCTAGACCCTTATATAGTATCGAGGCCTTTTCCCTAGTGGTGAAATCCCTATTAGAACTCCCCAGTTAAGCATGCTTAAGCTGGAGTAGTTCTGGGATGGGTGACCCACTGGGAAGAACAAATCCGTGCGGGCGTGGCCCAAAGCGGACAATATCGATGACATGTGAAGGGTCGGGGCGTTACAAATGGTATCAGAGCCGACTCTCCAGAGTACCGAGTGTGGGCCCCTAGCGTCTCTCAGTACATGTGGGCGAGCTTGCAAGCTGGCAGGCTACTGCACGAGGACGTGCAGCCTTAAAAGGGGGTGGATTGTAAGGCCCCGGTGTCCCACATCGGGAATGGAAGGGGAGTTTCTGGGCTATAAAAGTAAAAACCTGGACCCTTATATAGTATCGAGGCCTTTTCCCTAATGGTGAAATCCCTATTAGAACTCCCCAGTTAAGCGTGCTTAGGCTGGAGTAGTTCTGGAATGGGTGACCCACTGGGAAGAACAAATCTATGCGGGCGTAGCCCAAAGCGAACAATATCGATGACATGTGAAGGGTCGGGGCGTTACAATATGTGTGCACAACCATCCTCCCTATCATTTCATGATCTCAAGGGAGTGCGGTTCTCGACTCTCGGGCCACCAATCGAGCATCGCAATGCACGATGGCTGAGAAGCCAAGATTGCACAGTTCAATGTAAATGAATACACAAATAACACATAAGGGCCTTAAACTCTATCATGCATGATCAAGAGCGTCGGCGACCGAGAAATGAGTCACGTTTCATCACTTCAAGTATGAAACGTCCCTCGTTTCTCGTGTTTGGACTAACAGCCTATCCAAACACAATGCAATGCATGATCAACTTATCAAATCTAATGGCATACAAACTAAATGCAATGTATGCAAACATAATGCAATGCAACAAGCATGCAAACATAATGGACATGGCAAGGGCTATGTAATGCAACACTCAATGGACCAAACCAATCTCAAACAAGCTTCATGCATGCCAGACAATGGCCAAAACATGCTGAAAATGAAGTCCAAAAGCATATACAAACATGCATGCAAATTGGCTCAAGAATTAAAGCATTAAGATGTGACTCTCAAGAGCACTTAAAGAGTGAAAAGCATGGAAGTGTGACAACACTATAAGCTCTGAAATCATGTATGAAATGGTGCCAAACCACTCAAACAACACAAGTATGGCATGCAAGAGCCCTTAAACACAAGGCTACCAAAAGGGACTACACAAGAGGCATGCAATGCATGGCACAAATGAATGAACCATCCACAAACAGAGCTCAAATAGGTCAAAACAAAGACCAAGACATGCTAAGATGGGAGCTCGAAAGTCTAGGCATGCATGCATACAAGCTAGGCCTCAAACAAGGCAACAATGCATGAGCCTTAAAGGCACTCAAAGGGTGAAAGAAATGGGAACATGGAAATGCTATATGCTCTGAAATAACATGTGAAATGATGCCAAATCATGTACATGTCACAAATGAAGCATGCTATGGTGCTCAAAACTCAAGGCTAGCAAGGCCAATTGCACCACATCTATGCAATACAAGCCCCAAAGGGCCAAGGACACCTAAATAGTCCTAGATCATGCCAAAATGATGCTAAAACATGCATGGAGCAAAGCCAAAATAAGCTAGCATGAAGGCGTGAAGCATGGAGCATGCAAGGCCAATAAGGAAGGTTACACTACACCTACCAAAACCAAGCATGAGATGACTTCACCAACAAAAATCAGAGTTATATCATGGCAAAATAAGACTAAATTACACTGATATGGTAGCCTAAGTGTTTAGGCAAGATGGCATACGCATTGGCTCATATTTAAGGCATAAGGCACAAACCCTCCCAAGGCATTGAATGAGTGAAAGATGTGAGGCCATGACCACACTACATGCACTGAAATCACATATCAAATGATGCTAAATCAAAAAAATAGCCCAAGCAATGCATGCTAGTGACTTGGAAACTCAAAGCTAGTGAGCTAGAATGCACTATGGCTATACAAAGCATGGCATGCATGACCAAAACAACATAAATCAGACCTAGAGCATGCTAAAACATGGCCAAAAGCTTGCTGGAGTTGAGCCAAAATCACACTAGAAGGATGGTCTAAAGCATGATGCATGTTAGGCTAGCATACAAGATTGCACTACAAGTGTGTAAAGCATGTAAGATGTTAACAAACCAACCTTAGATAGAGCTATAGCATGCTAAAACAACACCAAAAACTTGCTGAGATAGGACCAAAACATGCTAGAAAGATGAGCTATCAACACAAGCATGTAAGGCTAGTATGCAAAATTGGTCGGCCAGCTACTTACACTGCAAGAAAGTTGCCGACCAGTTGAAGTGGTCGGCCAGCTACTTACACTGGTCGGCCGACCAGTGAAAGTGGTCTGCAAGAAGACCAAGTGGTCGTCCAGGGGGAGAGGTGGTCTGCACCAAAAAAGCAAGGTGGTGGCATGGCTGCCAACCACTTTTGGTGGTCCAAAGACTACCAAGGCTAGTTGACCGACCAGAAAACTGGCTGGCGGGGAAGAAAAGTGATTTTTAGGGAGAGAAACTGGTCTCCAACCCTTATTCCACCCTCCAAGCAAGGAAAACAAGGTTTGTGCCAAAAACAAACCAAAAAGGATGCAAGACAAGAGTCTGGGGGTTGAGGCGCGCAGTCGGAAGCCTCAAAAACTAGTCTACAGGCACCAAAAGTGGTCTACGAGGGAAAAGTGGTCTCCAAGACCTTTGTGTCCCTCTAGACCAAGGCAACAAGGCATGGTTCGAAAACCAGGCCAAAAGGAGAATGTTAAGTGGTCCCGAGACAAGGCGCGCAACCGAAGGCTCCGGAAATTGGCAACTAGTCTACAGGAGGAAAAAGTGGTCTACGACCACAAAAAGGTGGTCTACAAGACCTCTCTCTCCCTTCAGGGAAGGGAAAACAAGGTTTGGTTCAAAACCAAACCAAAAAGGAAGCAAGACAAGGCGCTCGACCGAAGGCTCCAGAAATTGAAAACTAGCCTACAAAAGGGAAAAGTGGTCTACGACCACAAAAAGTGGTCTACAGACCTCTCTCTCCCTCCAGGCAAGGGAAAACAAAGTTTGGTTCAAAACCAAACCAAAAGGGAAGCAAGACAAGGCACTCGGTCGAAGGCTCCGGAAACCAGAAACTAGCCTACAAGAGGGAAAAGTGGTCTACAGACCTCTCTCTCCCTCTAGGCAAGGGAAAACAAAGTTTGGTTCAAAACCGAACCAAAAGGGAAGCAAAACAAGGCACTCGGCCGAAGGCTCTGGAAACCAGAAACTAGCCTACAAGAGGGAAAAGTGGTCTACAGACCTCTCTCTCCCTCTAGGCAAGGTCAACAAGGCTTGGTCCACAAACCGAGCCAAAACACAGAGTTCAGAGGCCTGGAGGCAAGGCACTCAGCGGAAAACTCCGAAAACTCGAAACGAGCACAAACATGCGCGATCATCGAACGCTCAATCGATGACGTCTGAGTCTTAAGGTCAGTCAAAAATGGGGTGTCTATACATAGTAATAAGCAAATAATTATAAGGTGTTGTAGAGACAGTCTCTTCAAAACATTTGAGTCTGTTATACATGGATAGAAACGGCTGGCTCAGGCCGATGATTCAAGGCAAATCTTGGCCACAAAAATGATCCAATGACCCATTAGCAATGACACAAATCCAAAAAGCATTAGCTCTGCCAAAAGGTAAAGATAACCAAAATCATAGTGATGAATTAAAAAAACTGAGAATAAACAAAAACCTATCTCTAAAACCCCAATACACCCAAAAAAAAAATGGAAACAAAAATCAGAATGATGAATAAAAAATAGAGAATAAAAACAAAAACTCCAATATCTCACCTTCTTTGATCTTGTCTAGAGCAGCAAGAAGAGCTTTCCTCTTAGTCGTACCCATCCATTATTACAAAGAGAAGAGATGAGAGCAATAAATTAAAAAAACATTCACAAAACACATAAATGTCAGTGTATATATATGTATGTAAATATGGGATTTCTTTTTTAGAACCTTTCAAACTATTTGAGCGAGGCATGAAAGAAGAACCCAAGACCAACCTCCCCCAAAATGAGTCACTTGTTTGTAAAAACTATCCTTACAACTTTCACAGCTTGGGAACTTAATTCTCTAGTAGACACAGATTTAGAAGTTTCCCCAATTTCACCCATAGTATCAATCAATACCCAAAAACCTCACTAACCAATTACTAGTGTTTCTTAAACCACCAAATGAAACCCAATTCAGTTCCTATGTAAAGAAGCATAAAATTTCTGAAATTCCCAGACCAGAGACATTCCAATTCCACCCATAAAAGACGTGCATCACGTAAGCCTAGCTGAGAGACAAGTAACATTAATCTATGTAAAATAAGGTATACCTTTCATGAAGGAATAGCTTATCTCAAGTTGCCTACAAAGCTTTCTCCATACCAACGATATAGAGCTAAAATTTGAAATATTTGTAGATTATAGTACATATTATTGCCTAATTTTTTATGAAGAAACAATTTATCTCAAGTTGCCTACAAAGTTTCTCCGAACCAATGATATGAAGCTAAAATTTGAAGCATCTGCAGATTTCAGTACATATTATTGCCTAAATTTTGCATGAAAAAACAAATTCAGCAGAAAATAGGAGTAGCTTTAAAGCAAGTTGTGAAATATATCACAACACAAAATCTATTAAGTTCGCGACATTTCATCTAATGTAGCACAAAGAATCTTCAGCATCCAAATTATTGTGCTAATGTTCATCACTAGAATGGAGTGAGAAAATGAAACAAATAACAAAAACACAGAATCAATCAAGACAATCACAATCGAGTCTTAATTAATGGACAAGAAATGTAAACCTAAGGATAAAAGAACAGTAGACCAGCATGGGAATTGATGCAGCAATCTGAGGACTGATTCCAAGTTGGAAAAGGGAAAGCTTAAGTTTAGCCGTGAAACCTCCGAGTTCATCTAAAAAATAGAATGAATAAATAATCTTTTTCAAGAACAAAATGGGAAAAAGAAACAAGAGTTCTTTCGTTAAAGAATCTAGCTTCCAACCAGAACAGCACTGGTACATTACAATAGCTACCAGTTTACTTTTAACAAAAAATAAGCATTCCCAATTTAGCCATCACCGTTCAGACCATTAGGAAAAATATTTTGAATAAAGCAACTAAAAATTGTAATTTTGGATTACTTACCAATAGATCCTGAGACAAAACTAAGGGAACCTTTTATCAAATCCTAGTAGAGGAATAAAATAACCAACACGACTAATCACAATTAACACATCTGTCACAAATAACTGCAAATAAAATAACCAAGTAAGGATGAGGAAGAAAGAGATTTAATATTTCAAAAAACTGCTAATGATTGTTTGTCCATCCTTGGACAAACGTTTACATTTGACTCTATTGCTAACACTAATTCAACACAGGCAAGATCTAATTTTTTTTGAATTAACCCTAAAACAACTTATAAGACATTTTGTAGCAGCAATCACAGAATGAAGGGAAACATCAACATTGATTGAACTTGGTATGGTAAAAAACCCATTTCCTGTAGTGTCACCATTTGTTGAAGAAGGTTTTGTAATTAGAAGAACAATTTAAACAAATTAATCATTTTTGAGGCTTTGAAACTGCAACAAAAGGTAGAAAAAATATTTTAACAAGCTTTTATCAGATAGAGCAGTTATTTTTTTTATTTTTTTTTTCAGCAATCTTTTTTCTTGCAAATAATAAAACAAAAGATTATGTACAATGGGTTGAGCTTTATCAATCAAGAGCTAACATGCACATCCAAGGAGATACAAAATTGAATAAGGAATGTCAATTCTCAAACAATATATATATATATTATGCATTTGAACAAAGGAGTTGTCACAATAAGAGCAGAACATATCCAAATGCCTAAAGTATGCTTCACATCACCAGAAAAGTATCACCTCACCATGGCTAGATGAAAGCCATAGAGTTACAAAAATTCTTATAGGGAGGACCACATATCACATGATTTACAAAAACTGTCATAAAAGTTATTACTATATCTCTTGTTATAAAAGTTGTGAGGACATTATGTTACACAGTCCCATTATAAGTGCAAGGCAAGATTCATACGTCAATAGTTTGGAAGCTGGTCCATTTGTATATTGAGGTTCGCTGAGTCTAAAGAGAATTTTGGGATGGATATGCCTCATTATTTTTTCTCTAATTTTCTAGTGCAGCCCAGTGCTTTATTTTTTTTATTTATTTTTTCCCCCCTTAATAATCTTCCATGTATTTATTTCTTTTTGTTTCTCTTACTCATTTTAATTCTACCCCTCAAAAAGTTTATTTCCAACCAAATGGAAGAAAGGACGCAAAGGGAAATTTATTGGATGACAGAGTAATTAGACAACAAAGGAAGACAAGATGAGTACAAAAGTGTTAGATGTATTGACTATGTATTGCATCAGTTGAGTGAAACCAATGAATTTAATGATATTATGTCAAAACACTTCATAATAAGTTATCATCAAGAGAAAGAAACAATACCAAGGTCAACATGTTTAAAAGGGCTCCCACTTGCAAAAACTATATGTTCTCCAACATGCTTGGAAGCATCAATAGCAATGCATTCAACTGCACCAAATAATATGCAAATACTATGTTCAAAAGAGAAATTGGGAGTTCTATAAGTAAAATATGGTTAATTTAGAGGTCTTGTAAAGACAAACCATTCAATGTTGGATTTGACATGGCAAAAATGATAGGTTTAGTAGAATCTGACTCTCGCATGGCCTTAAGCACCTGATTTACATGTAAGCAATATAAGTAAGGAATATGAAAATGTAATAAGACACACATCTAATGAGCTCAAAAGTTTACTGTCAAGTATCCATTACACAAAGAAAAGGGGACAACACTCACCTTTATTGTGCTTAGTTAGTGTCTTACAGTTAAACAAAAATACACAGCCAGAGTTGAGTATAAGGGGATGAGGAAATTGAGCATGTGAGGGTTAGTAGGAAAGGGCATAATGGTCATGGATTTGAATGAGGATATTGCTCTTCAGAAAGCTTTCTAGAAAAGGATTCATTAAGTCAAACTAACTAGTATTATGTTGAGCTAAGTGGAGTGAACTATAATAGTGATGATAACAAATGACATTTAGTTATCTTGATGAGGTGTGCTTTTATATCCTAATAATAAATAGATTAATCAAATTATTTAGTAGAAGTTGGATGAGTAAAATGATAACTTTGATAGGATAAACAAAAACTATCTCTAAAAGGTATTGCCGACATTTAGCAAATGAGAACAAAAAGTTGCATAGCAAAATGGATTCCCAAAAAACAGAAATCATTGCTCTGTCGAGCATAATATCACAGAAAGCCAAGACTCATATCTCCAACTATATAGTTGAGGCCTAGTTTACATCAACTCCAAACAAGAATTAGGTGTGAGTGTGTATCCAAATGTCATATCTTTGTAAACCTCAATATTTGGAAATTGAGATGTATCCAAAAGTTGGGTATGGGTACACAGAGACGTCTGGAATATTTACATATATTGTGTATTACATGATATAGGATTTAGGGAAAATTGGGGGATTTTTATCTCTCATCCATGTCAGAGGCTAAAAAGTTTTCTTACTACCAAATGTAAATCTCTTCTTCAAGCATTGTAAAAAATATCTATGTTATTACTATTCTATTACATAAACCCTACAACCCAGTGAAGCATTATCACTGCTTTTTCATTCCCAAATTGTCCTACATTTGCCTCACTTTTTTATTTAAAATTTAAAATTTCAAAATTTTGTAACTTCTTTAGTTTTTTTTTTCATCTACATATATTTTTTATTTTCATATCACCCATCAGGTGTGCACACATTCTAGTACACACACACACACACATATATATATACAATATAGTGGATTAACCACAAGTATTCTGCACAAGATTGAACTTAAAGTTGAATCATCTATAAGTGAAATCAATTCAAAGGTTGAAGAAGAAGAGAACGAAGTGGGGCAATGTTACCTAGGGTAGAGATGAGTGGTTGGAGGAGGAGCAATTGGCAAACGAAGACGAAATGGAGTCCAAAGGTGTAGCTCTGCTCTAGGTTAGCTTAGCTCAGCTCATGGGTGTTAATAATGTACCAATCACAAGTTGCATAAAATTGTTAAAGCTATTCAACAACATAAAAGAGAGAAGAAAAAGGGTCGGCTCAGCTCATGAGGATAAGTGAACCACCTTAGAAGGATATTATTACTATATTGAAGTCTGATACACAAGAAAATAATTAAAATGGTCAGAGTATCCAAAGGTGATGAAATTTAATAACAATATAAAAAATAAAATAGCATAAATCCTAACCCAAAAACTGTCTTGAGAAGTCTAACCATATCCCCCAAAATCATAACTTTAAAAAGCAAAAGAAGAACGCAAAAACCAAAAACACTAAAAACAATTCCAGTGAGTCAATAGTTGAATTCTATATTACTAATTACAGCAAAGACAGACAGTAAGAAGATGTCCATGAAGAGCTCTGTAGTAGAGTCCTTGAAATAAAATAAAAATAAATAAATACACTTGAAACAATTTCATTGTTTTCCTCAAAAAACTTTGAATGCCATTATTTCAATAACAATATATTATATCATTTTCCAAAGAACTTAGAGATTCTCTCTAAAAAAAACTAAAAACAGAGTGATTAACAAAACTAGAAAGTTAATTTGAATGTTATTTTGGGGTGTGGTTTTAATTTGCAATCACCATATCTGTACCTTCGCCATGTGCCAAATTTTGTGGGTTTGTTGTTACAAATATTGTTTTGTTGTTTTGGTGACTACATCTCCTAACTAGTCTTCTGGTTTTTGATGATATAAAAAATGCACAAATATGATTGTTAGGTCCCTCGGTCTTGTTAATCCCACAAACAAACATAGTTTATCGAGTTGTACAGTTTCTTTGTTTTTAACTTGCTCACTCAAGCAAAGGAGTCCTGGCTCGAGTGAAGAAGTTGTGCTCCCAGAAATTTTCTTTGTCTGCAAAATTACTGGGAAGAAAGTTTGAGCGCTCGAGCGAAGGAAGCTTGGCTTGAGCGAAGACACTTAAGCAATACATGCGTAGTAGGTTCATTACTTGAGCGAGAGATCCTTCGCTCAAGCGACCTTCGCGGCCCTTTTTTCTATAAATATGTGTTTTAGTCCTGTTTTAGGGTGAATGCTTCCAAATCTTCTTTAAGGGTTCTAGGGTTTTCTTCTGGAGCAATTTTGCTAGTTTTCTTTGATGTTTGATTGAGTATTAAACTTACATGGTTTGACAAGCATACATCAAAGAGTTGTTTGAGTGTTCTACTTCAAGAGTGTTCTTCTTTGGTGGAATCTGGAGACTCAAGCATGGAGGATTCGAAGGAGTTCAAAGCAGTGCGCAGTCGTTGATCCGACATGGATGTTGTGGATTCAACATCAATCTGATCAATTCCTCGATGAAAGTTGCAGTGAAAAAGATACAGATTGTTGAAGACAAATTGACAGAGTTTAGGTAATTTGTTTGGTAATTTTGTATTCTTTCTTTCTTTCTTAGTGGATTGATTAGTGGCATTTTGCTTGTGGTTTTTTAATCACAATTAGAGGTGCTTCAATTGTGATTTTTCTATGTAAAAATCGTTTGTATCAATTTATTGATTTTGAAGCAACAATCTAAATCACTTTCATACATGCTAGATGATTTAGATTGTTAGTTTTAATTGTTTGGGAACTGATACAATTAATCTTGATCTAAATCATGAATCGCTTAGGTTTTTCAATTGGTATCAAAGCAGGTCACTCTTTGTTTTTATTAAAACTATAGGTGTGTGATTTGTGATATGGATTTAATTCGCGAAGGTAACTTGACCCATAGAAGTCCGTTACTTGATGGTACAAACTATTCTTATTGGAAAGTTTGTATGAGAACATTTTTAAAATCTATTGATGAGAAAGTTTGGCACTGTGTGATCTATGGATGGAGTGAACCTATTGTCACCATTGATGGTGTTAATATCCCCAAACCCCTTGATAAATGGGACGCATTCGATTATCAAAACTTGAGTTTGAACAGTAAGGCTCTCAATTCCCTCTTTTGCTCCGTCACACCTGAAGAGTTTCGTCGTATTTGCACATGTGAGGTAGTAAAAGAGGCTTGGAACATTCTTGAGACTATTCACGAGGGTACTACTACTGTTAAAAGATCAAAACTTCATCGTGTCACGTTCTCTTTTGAAACTCGTTTTATGCATGATGATAAGACGTTTGATGATTTTTATGCTAGACTTAGTGACATCGTGAATTCTTGTTTCACACTTGGTGAAAAAATCCCTGAAGCTAAGGTTGTTGAAAAAAATTTGAGGTCTTTACTCGAGAGGTTCCAATCGAGAGTGACAGATATTGAGGCAGCTCAGGATGTTGATAACCTTAAACTTGATCAGTTAGTTGGAAACTTGCAGACTTATGAAGCCCACCATATTTCTAAGAAAAAACAAAAAAGATAGTGTGACTTTTACCAGTGCTCATGAGACTGCTAAGACCCCTGAGATTGAGTTTGATCTAGAGTTCGAAATGACGGCTATGTTTACCAAATAGTTCAAAAAAAATTTAAATAAAAAGAAACCTAATTTCAAGCCCTAGTTCAAAAGATAAGGGCGATGAAAAACCCAAAAGTTTTCCACTGAAAGTTGTTCCAAAAACTGAGAAGAAGGTTGTAAAGGGGTAAGGTGTCAAATGTTACGAATGTCAAGGGTTTGGTCATATTGCTCTTAAATGCCCATCAAAAAAGAACCAAAAGAAAGTCTATACAGGGACTTGGGATGATGAAAGCGAGTCAAAGCAAGAACCCGAACAAACCGAATCCGGTAAAGATGGAGATAGAACCTACATGGCATTCTGGTCTATAGTAACTCAACCCTCTCCAAAGCCAGTTGAGTTTGCTCGTGGTCAGAATCTGCACCGTGCTCCTACCTTTGATGGAAGTAATTGTTTATTCTGGAAGATCCGAATGAGGCTGTTTCTTCGAGCTCATGACCCTGAAGGTTGGCAAGCAATTGAAGAGGGTATTGAAAGTGCTGACAATCCAAGCAATCAAAGAGTTCTGTCTACCATCCGTGAAGCAATTTCTGAAGAAGAACAACAACGGATTGCTCATTGCACTAAGGCCAAAGATGCATGGGACATTCTGAGTCAAGTCCATGAAAGAGGAGAGTCATCTTCACAGCCATCCATTAACTTTCATGCCTTAGTTGCTTGACTAGATGAGATTGAGAAAGAAGAGAAGCAAAAAGAAGATGATGAAACCTCAGAAGACAATGATGAGATTGATGGTGATGACCTACAACAAGGTTACGAAAAGCTTTACAATGAATCTCTGAATCTATCCAAGATCAATGGCAAACTCACTCTCAAGCTCAAAGCATGTGAAAGCTAGAATGTCAAGCTAAATAGAGAGATTGCAGCAACCAAAAAGGATGTCCAATGACAAGCAAGACCTCTGCAGAAAGCTTCTCGCTTGTGAAATCGAAAAGAATGAACTTCTGAGCATTTATGCCACATATGAAGAGAAGATTGGAGTCCTTGAGATGTCACAAGCCGCTTTGGAAGAGCTAATTGGTCAAAAAGAGGAAGAACTCAAAGTTGCTAGAGGCACGATTGATATGTGGAACAAAGTGTCAAAGACACTTGAACGCATCATCGGGGTCTCACCCGATGAGTAGTGACAAAAGTGGGATAGGCTATGGTGCTACAACATTACAAAAGGGACAGGCCTCTACATCACATAATCTGAAGACTCAAGCAAAGGGAAAGCTCAAGGGTGATCTTTCTCTTCATCAACCTAAAAGGGGTAAGATCAACAAAACAGAGGTAAAACCTATGGTTGTTTATCATCATGGTGGTACGTATGGCCACATTCGTCCTTACTGTTTTGAGTTGTTTGGTAAGGTGTCTCATTCTAATACTTTTTGGGTTAGAAGACAACCTTGCATGTCTAGGCGGAACCCTAAGATTCATGAGGGTGTTCATAACGCTAAGATGTTTACCAAGACTGCCAGTCCTACTTCTGTTAAGACCAAAAATATATAGGTGAGAAAGGGTGACCTAACTTGTTTTGTTGTTCACACTGCTCAGAAAGCACGTGACTCACACATGTGGTATTTTGATAGTGGGTGCTCTCGTCACATGTCTGGTGACAAATCCTACTTCACTTCTCTTGAAAACTATGAAGGAGGAATTGTTACCTTTGGAGATGATGGCACTTCTAGAGTCATTGGTAAGGGCTCTATAAGTGTGGTTGTTCTTCCTAAGCTCGAAAATGTCTTACTTGTTGATGGCCTTAAAGCTAATCTTCTGAGCAGTAGTCAAATGTGTGATTCCCATCATGAAATATTATTTTCAAAAATAAATGTGAAATTTTGGATAAGAAGGGAAATACTGTCATACATGGGGTTTGCACATCAGATAATTGCTATGGGATTGTTACCACTAATCACCTTACTTGTCACTCAATCGTCATAAGTAACCTCGATCTATGGCATCAAAGATTAGGTCACATAAATTTCAAAAACCTAACCAAGATAGGCAATAAAGAGCTTGTGAAACGAGTACCCAAAATGGGTAAGAATGTGAACCATGTGTGTGGACCATGTTAACTTGGGAAGCAAACTCGTGCCCTTATAAAAAGGTGAATAGCTTCACAACCAAACGTCCTCTTGAACTAGTTCATATGGATCTTATGGAACCCACTCGCACTAAAAACATTATAGGTAAAAGATATATTTTTTTAACTGTTGATGATTACACTCATTTTTCATGAGTTAATTTTTTAAGAGAAAAATCTAATACATTTGATGCTTTCTAGGCCTTAGTCCTTAAATCCAAAATGAATAGGGTGTTTGAATTGGGCGTATCATAAGAATCCGAACTGATCATGGTCGTGAGTTTGAAAATAATTCGTTTTTGAATTTTTGTGATATGCACGGAATTAAGCATGAATTTTCTGCACCCATTACACCACAGTAAAATGGAGTTATTGAGAGGAAAAATATAGTTGTTCAAGAGATGGCTAGGGTCATGCTCCTTAGCAATAAAGTTCCTCCAAAGTTCTGAGCTGAAGCCTTAAATATCGCTATTTATGTCGTAAATCGTGTGTATTTATGGCCCGGCATTTTATAAACTCCATATGAATTGTGGAAAGGGATGAAACCTAATGTAAAATACTTCAAAACGTTTGGGAGTAAATGTTACATTTTCAAAAATAGAAAGCCCTTGGGCAAATTTGACTCCCGAAGTGATAAAGGTATTTTCCTAGGGTATTCAACCGCTGGTCGTGCTCTTCATGTCTATAACCCGCGTACTTTATCTCTAATGGAATCAATCAATGGGGTTATAGATGTCACAAGTTCTCCTTCTCCGGCTATACATGAGGAAGAAAATGGTGAGTCTCCAATCTTGGATGCTGCACCACAAAGTCAAGCAGAAGCACCGAGTCAAGCTCAAGAAGGTGAGCTAGCACCAACTACAATGGTAAGTTCGAGTCCAAAAAGTGCACAATGAGACACCACCACTGATGCTTCTGTCACTACTAGTCTCGAGTTCAAACCATCAGCAAGGGTAAAACTGAATCATTCGTCTCAACAGGTGAATGGTAGTGTCTCAAACCGTATGAAAACCCGAAAACAAATCCGGGAAGAGGTATCACACATGTGCTATGTTTCGTTAATTGAACCTAAAAATATAAAAGAGGCCTTACTAGATGATAGTTGGGTCAATGCTATGCATGAAGAGTTATGTCAATTTGAACGTAACAAAGTTTGGACTCTTGTTCCCAGACCTAGAGACATGAATGTGATAGGTACCAAATGGATATTTAAAAATAAATCTGATGAGAATGGTATTGTGGTTAGAAACAAAGCTAGGTTGGTTGTTCAAGGCTATACACAAGTAGAGGGTGTTGACTATGATGAGACGTTTGTCCTTTTTGCACATCTCGAATCTATTCTGATTTTACTTGGTGTTACATGCTTTCTTGGGTTCAAATTGTTCCAAATGGATGGGAAAAGTGCTTTTCTGAATGGATACTTGAAAGAAGAGGCATATGTTGAGCAACCAAAAGGGTTTGAGGACAAAAAATGTCCACACCATGTCTACAAGTTAGACAAGGCATTGTATGGGTTGAAACAAGCCCCTCGAGCCTGGTATGATAGACTTACTACCTTTCTGCTTGATGATGATTTTCAAAGGGATAGTGTAGATAAAACTTTATGTGTGAAACATACTAAGACTCATATACTTGTTGCTCAGATTTATGTTGATGATATTCTGTTTGGATCCACTTCTGATTCTTTTGTGAAATATTTCTCGGATTGCATCACACATGAGTTTGAAATGAGCATGATGGGGGTGTTGTCTTACTTCTTGGGTCTTCAAATTAAACAGTCTCCTTCAAGTATGTTTGTCTCTTAGACCAAGTATGCCTAAAACCTTGTGTCTAAGTTTGGTCTAGAGTCGACCAAATATGCACGTACTCCCATGAGCACCAGTCTTCACCTTTCCAAAGATTCCTCTGGTGCTGATGTTGATCCTACCCTTTATAGAAGTATGATAGGGAGTCTCTTGTGCCTCACAGCCAGTCGACCTGACATTGCATTTAGTGTAGGTGTTTGTGCCCGTAACCAAGCATGTCCTAAAGAGTCTCATCTTCTTGCGGTCAAACACATCATTAAGTATGTCAATCAGACATCGGGGTATGGGATTTGGTTCACGACCAACACTATCATTGAAATCACTGCTTTTCTGATGCCGACTGGGCAGGGTGTGCTAATGATCGTAGGAGAAAATTAGGAGGTTGTTTTTACCTTGGAAATAATTTGGTTGCCTGGCAAAGCAAAAAGCAAACTACCGTCTCTCTTTCGACCGTTGAAGCCGAGTACATTGCTGTAGGGAGTTGTTGTGCACAAATATTATGGATGAAGCAAATGCTTCATGATTATGGCATTAACCAGAACACTCTCACCCTTTTCTGTGATAATACAAGTACAATTAACATTTCTAAAAATCCTGTCCAACACTCTCGCACCAAACACATTAACATTCATCATCATTTCATTCGAGAGTTAGTGGAAGAGGGCCTTGTTGTTGTTGAACATGTACCCACTGAGCATCAAAAGGTTGATATTTTTACAAAATCCCTTAATCTTCTTAGGTTTGAGTTCCTTAGAAAGACCTTGGGTGTAGTGCTCACTCACTAAGGTGTGACCTGTTACTTTAGTGGGTGAAAGTGATTGATTTTATGTGTACTTGGATGCTATAATCCCATTGTCATTGATTTTTGTCATCTCTGCATTGAAGATTCATATGAACACCTCTCATGCTGCTTAAAAGACTTCATTCTTCTTTGTTCATAGCTCATTTTGAATGCTCATGCTCATTGACTTATGATCTCATTCTGTATACATCCTTGAGATAAACTGTTGCAGGGGTTTCCGCACAAGTGATCAAAGTTCTCTATGGATCTCTAACAGTGTCTCTTATACATTTTTAGAGGAATTGACTTTTACTGGCATATCATGGGTGATGTTGAGTCTCTTAACCATCTACCATCATTTTCCACTTTCACGGTTTTTCCCTCAATTCTTTGAAGTCCGGGTATTTGGAAAAGGCTACCTTAGAGGCACCAACCAGGCCATCCTTATTGTTTCCATACTTCTCTGGTTTGGTCTTCATACTCTTGAGCGTGAAAGCCACCAGTGAGTGCCCACTAGAAAGAAAAGTCAAAAATCAAAGGAAAAAAAAAAAAAGGACTCATTGCTTAAGGGGGAGCCTCTGCTTTTACTCAACAAATACCCCATGATTTCTAATGGTTTGACTTTTCTCAGTTATGTTTAACTACTCTTGCCAGAGGTCTAACCATTCGATCACTACGAGAATTAACTCTAGCTCTGTGGCCTCTCAAGGATTACACACATACACATTCATTATGTGAGCTCTCATGTTTGACTTTGAGTTGTGTGTTTCCATGTAGCTTATGCTCATTGATCGATGTTTACCTGATTTGCTCATGATATTGTGCTTCAAATTGTCCAACTTACGAGATTCATGGCTTCATGATTTATGGATTATCTCATCTTAGCATCACAGTTTGCTATTATTATAATCCTCTCTTGTTGCAGGTCCCACTTAAAAGTCTGAGTGTTTTTAATCCGCTCACAGGGTTTTATTCAAAGTGTTTTGGTTTTTCACTTTCGCTCGAGCGAGAGAGTTTGTGCTCGAGCGCACTTTTTCTCAACCCAGTACTTTTGCAGATGGTTCAAGATTCTGTGAGCGTGTGTTTTTGGCTCAAACGACAGTATTTTGGCTCGAGCGACCTCATGCGCTTATCTTAGCTCGAGCAACATTCTTCTCACTTGAGTGACCTGTTCTGGTTTAAATAGTACCCTCCGTCTCTTCAGTCCCATTTTTCCCTATTTTTCTAGTTTGATTTCTCTCTCCTAGGGCGAATTCCTCACCCTTACTTCTTGTCACTCAGCTATCATTGGATTTGGGTGCTTCTTTCCTCCATCCAGCCTTTCCTTCTCCATTTTCTAGTACGATTCTTCTTCCACTTCTTGTTTGTTTCTCCTGTTCTCTCTCTCTCTCTCTCTCTCTCTCTCTCTCTCTCTCTCTCGTATGCTATTTTTTGGGTTCTTCAATCCAACATTAGAGTTTTGTTTATTTGTTTTTTTTTTTTTTTTTTTTCTATCTATCATTTTGCCTCTGTTTGTCCTTGGTTATTTTTTGTTTTTTTTGTGTAATGATATTTCTAGGGTTTTACAATTTTTTCATGTGTGCTTGCTTGGGTTTATTATGACCTTTAGGTTTTTACTTTCTTGTTCATATTTAATTATATTTCATCTTTTTTTTTTCTTTTTTTTTCTTTTTTGGAGTAGTTTTGTGCATTATTACTAAGGTTCATGCGTCATGTTAGGGTTATGGTCTGTTTTTGTTTTATTTATGCTGCCTTCATGCTGGCTCTGTATGGGTTTTGATTGGTGTTGGGTCCATGTCATTCCTGTATCCATGCTGTTTTTATTTGGAATTGCCATGTTATACTGTAGCTCGGCTTTTTCGCACCCCTTTTTCGAAGATGAATAAGCCCTATAGTATTGGACTCTCGCGGTTTTGAATCTGATTCCACAAGTGCAATGTGAAATAGATAAAATTACCAAAGAGTCCTATTCCAGCAAATCTTTTGGAAAATCGATTTTGAATCAAATTGCCAAAAATGGACTGCTTTGCCAAATATAGAGTTGCCACCTAAATATTTTTGAAAAATTTAGGAAACCCATGACTCATGCCAAGGGCCACGTGTCCGTCATCACCAAGATTGTCTTGGCTCGGAAACTTAGGTACGAGAAGGGAAGGTCATGAATTGAGCACTCTCTCTTGTCCGATCAAAGATCGGCCTTTACTAATCATGATATGAATTTTATTTACATTATATGTTCTTGTTCCGTTTATTAGGCTAGCATTACTATGTGATGCACACACACACAAGTATAGACTAATTTGCAAAAATTAGAACACTTTATTCATGTTTGTTTTGAAAATTGTTTTGAATATGTACCACTTGAAAAAGTGATTGCATATGAACATTACTCAAATTATTCCAATTCAAGCAATTAGCCTTCATCCACAGGCATTCAAGCAATTTATCGATTAAGCACTTAGTCTCATGGTGAACATGCTTTGATATGGCAACAACCACATTCATGCAATATGTTAAAGCGAGTAAAGGCTCACCTAGTACTCCAAGCCAACAGAGAAACTAGTTAGAAAATGCATGATTCCTAACTATGCAATATGACTAATGTAACACATGCGATATGCAATTACTAGGTTCGGCTACTAATATGGCATATGAATCAACTTGATAACATGCGGTCTAAGTACGTATTCAAAGAAGCATTAACTAACAATGAAATTAGAATGATGAACCGAGCATCGGTGCATGCAAAACAAGTGGATGCAAATCATGAAATATGCTAAATTAAACATGATGCCCTAAACTAACCATCGTAAGCTAGTAAATAAAAGGAAGAAAGACGTGGGCTTGGAAGACATACACGTTATTACATTGCGCTCTCACGAAGGAGAGTCTGAATGAACTGACTAGCTAACTAATTAAAGCTAAACTAAAGCTAAGCTAATTATTACAAAGCAAATTAAATTAGCTAAACTACTTAACTAATTATTACAAACCGAATTAATTAACTAATCTAGCTAATTAAAATAATTACAACACAATACGAATTAGCTATTCTAACTAATTAATTACACTATGTTAAGCACAATACTAATGTATTAATAACATGGATTCCGATGCTCGATGGAAGGCCCACGCATGAATGCAGTTTTGACCCCGAAAAAGTCAATGTTTCTGCTGCTGAATGCCTCTGTTGCACAGTAAATCATATGCATTGGTTTCCACCTCCAGACCAACTCTATTCTGCTCCAGAAGAACATTGCTTGATTTTGCACTAGTGGCCGGCAAAAGGCCTGCCAACCACTAATGGTGGCCGGCCGACCACCAATAGTGGCCTACCGGCCACTACTGATTGGTCTTCTCTACTGCAACAGAAAGCAAATAGAGCAAAGACAATGTATTCTCAAGGGTTTGTTTGCACAATTTACCCCTCCTTATCATGAACGAATCAAAGGAGTAGTAAACTTGGTTCACAAACCATCAATCTATGCAATTTGATTGCATGATGGCTTATGGATCAAAGTGTGCAAGTTTAATAAATGTAATAAAACAAGACTCTCAAAACCACTTCCCTATCATGAAAGATTAAGGGAAGTAGTTGACAATGAATCTTGAACCGTTTTCATCACTAATGAGTATGAAACAACACAAGACTCAAGAGTTCAATTAACGTCCGATTGAACCCAAAATAAGTTATTATCTAGCACCTTTTTTAGCCTCAATTTTATT
The DNA here is from genome assembly GCA_036172215.1 of Camellia granthamiana. NCBI lineage: Eukaryota > Viridiplantae > Streptophyta > Magnoliopsida > Ericales > Theaceae > Camellia > Camellia granthamiana. The sequence continues at coordinate 443,445 of JAXFYN010000166.1, forward strand.
ACATCATTTTAGTTTACCAACCATTCCTTAATCAATTGAGTCCAAAGGGTGAATTTAAGTCGTCTAATGGAAAGGGGGCTCAACCAAGAGTTGCTTTGGGCATGAAAGAGACATCATATCGTTGGTAATGAACCCCTTAGGGGATTAAACCATTAAGCATGACATCTGAATCTCATGCTTAAACAAACAAAGGATTTCAAACCACTTTCAAAGAAATGCAAAAGCCAAGAAAGGAGGGAGGTTGCAGAGGTGATTAAGAGTGATCACATGTATGGAAAGCCATAAATAAATGCAATCAACTCAAATAAGATGGTGTCTAATGCCTAAAACACCAAACTCATGAGGACAATTACACTACAAGCATGCAAAACAAAACTCAAATGCAACAAACACTTAGAAACAATCCTAAAACATATTGGAATTAAGACAAAAATGGCTAGATTAATAAGCTAAAACATGGAGCATGCTAGACTAGTAAGTAAAACACAAGTAGGGGAGGCTAACCCCTCCAATTTTGGACTTCAAAACATGATTTTAGCCACTGAAATAACTATGAAAATCAGTGTTAAAAAGCTCGAAAAAAGATAGTGCAAAGGTGGGAAACACAAGGGTAAAGGCCTTGAAGATAAGGTGTAAAGAAGGGTGAACCACCCCTCAACCTTTATTGGCCTTAAAACCCAAGTTTCAGCCCAAAAATATAGAGTTTTTACAACCCAAAAATAGTGGGGAAATAGTAGGAATAATAGCAAATAAAACAAAGCAACGAGCAAAGCCCTATACCTCTTGAAAAGAAGACCAATTCTAGGCAACAAATCAAGACAAACACACCCTTCTAGAGTTCAAACCAAGCTCAAAAGTACCTCAGCTCAAAGATGAGAAGGTTTGGTTTAGAGTGTATAGGCAAAGGTTGAGAAACTTGTAAGAGAGAGAGAGAGAGAATTGTAGAGAGAGAGGTGCTGAGTACT
>JAXFYN010000167.1:0-64463 GCA_036172215.1 Camellia granthamiana
TCCTAATACTAACCATCAAAAGCAGGTAAGTAAAAGGGAGAAAGAAGTGGGGGTTTGGAAGACATGCACACACGCACCCACACTTATTACAAATTCGCCCTCGCTCGGAGGGACCAAAAGAATATACAAATTAATTAACCTACAAGCTAATTAATTATTACAGACCAATTAAATTAATTAATTGACAAATTAATCAATCTAATGAAAGCAGTAAGCAGTCTCGGGAAGAGGGTCCAATGCGTGCGTGCTTGGTTCCGCTCGGAAAGTCACTGCCATGCACAAGATGCCTCTGTTTTCCCCTGCTCTGCTCCTCTGAAGACTGCCAAAGTCCTAGGGTTGCTTCTCTGAACACTGTGGAACACCACCGGCTAAAGGATTGGTCACCGGCCATGTATAATGGTTACCGGCCACAAAATACTCCATCGGCCAACAATGGATGGCCGGTGGGCACTGAAGATGGCCGGCCGAACAAGACTTCCTGCAAAATCTGTTTTGACAGCAACAAAGGACAAAACAAAGCATGGCAATGCATTTCAAGCAATGTATGCGCCAACCACACTCCTTATCATGTGTATGACTCAAAGGGGGATGGGTCTCGATTCTCGGACCACCAATCACACATTTCCATGCATGATGGCCCAAAGAATCAAGTGTGCATTTTGATTTTAAATGAAATGCAATGCAAACAAACACAAAGAAGCCTAGCTTCTATCATACTCAATTCAAGAGGCATGGTAATGCATGCAAAATGCAATGCAACCTAAGCATGTGAGCTAAGGATGCAACATGGAAATGCAAGCAAACATACAAGGCATATGACAACCTAGGCAAGCAAGGCATGAAGCAATGCAACCAACAAATATGTAAGACACAATGTGAGTGTTCAAGCATGCAAGCAAACATGTGACTTCATTCAATCATGCAACTTCAATCATGCAAAAACACACAAATATGCAACAACATACTAGGTGAGCAATGCAACAATATGCAAAGGAGGGACTTACACTAATTGGACAGCTCTAAACTAAGCCCAAAACAGTGGCCAAGATGCTAAGGAAGGAAGCTCAAAACACATACAAATAGGCATGCATGCATGGTCCAACACTTAGGCACATAGATACAACCCTTAAGCACACTTAAGAGGATGCAAACATGGATATATGGCATGCATTATAAGCTCTGAATATGCATGAATTAGAGGTGCCAAACCAACTAATTAACACAAGCAATGCATGCTAGCATGATCAAAACTCAAGGCAAGCTAAAGGGGTATTGGGCCACACTTAACAAAACCAAACATGGCATGAAAGGAATGACCAAAATCAGAGGTTTAGCATGATAAAACAAAGCTAAGAACACAATGACATGGCATCCTAGGGGCCTAAACATGATGGCATGCATGAAGGCATAAACATGGAGCATGAGATGACGACCTTACATGGCATTGAAGGGACATCAAATGCAAGCATACAAGCACATCATGAGGTCTGAAATAACATGCCAAGTGGTTCCAAACCACTGAAACAAAGCAAGGATGGCATGCTAGAGGGGCCAAAGCTTAAGGCATACAAGAGGGATTACATGGTAGCTATGCAAAGCAAAACATGAATGACTCAAATGACCTAAAACAATCCCTTAGCACATCAAAACATGCATATAAGCTTCACAAAGCTTGGCCAAAACACAAGAGCATGGTAGTCTAAATGCTATGCATGTATTGAGGCAAATCATGGCATTACAAGGCATGTATGCTAAACAAGCATGGTGTACCAAAACCAACTAAAAACAGAGCTATATTATGACATAATAAGCATAAGTATCAGTTAAGGCATGGCCAACATGAACCTAAACTAGATGCTCCCTCAAGAGGCAAAAAAAGGCCCTTTTCAAGGACAATAAGGAGAGGGGCTGGCTCTCTCCTTCCTAGGATCTCAAGGCACCATCCTCACCTCTGAAATCCCTCAAGATTTCAGTGGTGAGGAGGCCCAAACACAATGGTCCCGGAGCTCAACCAAAATGGTACAAAATGGAGCCTAGCAAGGCTTAAGAGGGGTCAAACAACCCCAAAGCTTAAAACACCCTCAAGCAACTATTTAGAGGGCTCAAAAACAAAACTTTTATGTGTTATATACAAAGCCTAAAAACAGATGCAAGATAGTCAAAAAAAAGCTTTGCAAAAATGGGGTATTTAAAGGTAAAGGACCTTACCCTTGAAGACCCTCTCCAAGAATGAAGATCAGCTGCTTCTTTGGCTCAAACCAACTCCAAAACTTCAAAAATAACCCTCAAAGGCCTCAGCTCCAAGAGAAGGTGTGATGGTGGGTGTTTATGTGCAAAACTAAGGCAAAACACTCACTAAACACAAGAGAGAGATATAGAGATTGAGGATGTATAAGTCCTAACCCTAAAACTCAAAACCCTCTGAAAATGCTGTCTAACTTGTCTAACCCTAAAAGGAGGGAGAGGAGACCTCCTCTTATAGACAATTTAGTCTTGTAAAGCTTCCAAAGGAAGCTAACAAGAGGGCAATCCCTCCATACACGTGTATGGAGGGGGGGAAAGTGCATGCCAGCTGCATGAAAATATCTGCAAAAGCAGATGCACAGTGGTCGGCCGGCCAAAAATGCAATTGACCAAAAAAAGATAGCTGGCCGGCCATCTATAATGCCGGCCGGCCAAATATTTGGCCGGTGGCAACAAAACACAGCCGGTGGCCTCAAGTCATGGCCGGTGGTGGGTGGGATGGTCTACAAGCCCTACCCTGCCTCTCAAAGGCAAAACACAAGTGTTTGGTACAAAAACCAGACACAAAACAGTTGAGTCGAGAAATCCCGAGGCAAGGCGCGCAGTCGAGACCTCCGGGAACTCAAGACGAACACAAACATGGATGATCACCGAGTGTTCAAACGGTGACGTCCAAGTCTTGAGGACGGTCAAAAATGGGGTGTCTACACATACAAAGCTGAACATTTCACCATACTGATTCGCTGCATGTGTAGAGCACATCTGACACAACACATTCACATACTATACTCTGCATAAACTCATTCTATGCATCATTCTTGCATCTGATATACATACTTTGGTTGATGTACCCAATCTGTATTTTCAGGTCGCACCTGTACTGCCCGGGCCATCTCGGCCTTCTCAAGCAACTAGGAGAGGAGCATCGACTCGCGATCGAGGTGGGCGTAGAGCACCTTCCAGATATGAGGAGGACTCTAGCGAGGAGGAGTTAGCACATCCGCAGTCTGAGACATCTGCAGGTAGGGATGATGACTCCGGTTCGGGTTCTGAGGATGGAGGCGACACCGAGGAGGTTTCTGAGGGTGGTGACTCCGATTCAGACGGGGGCGCTAGTGGTGGCGCGGAGGTTGCTCAGCCAAAGAGGAGGAAGAGGGCCTCTCAGTCTTGAGCTTGTTAGCACTGATGCAGATGTTCCTGCTTTATTTTCCTTTTTGCATGTAGTTGTAGCACATTGTACAGCTTAGGCAGTTTTATTTTCAAAACTTGTACTCTTTTGAAAGATGTTGTAAAAAGAAGTTATGATGGAATGAAAACGACTTTTTTGTTCAAAAAGTGTTATACTTTGTATTCTTAGCATCGCATCGCATCGCACCATTTTGCACAAAAATGAATTTGAATGGAGATTAAACCCCGTGTATTACCAAGTCAGGTAGTGAACCGATGCAACAAACTAAACAACTTAACTCACTAAGAAACAAAACCTTATCAAGTTTACAACTCGATAAGCAATGAGCAACAACTCGATAAACAAAGAGCGACAACTCGATAAACAAAGGATAACAACTCGATAAGCAAAACTTAACAACTCGAGACAAACAAATCAACAAAATGCATCTGAAATAGAGGTAAACTTGGACCTTCAGTACTCTCAGCACACAGGAAAGCTAGAGACTCCCTTATGAGACAAGAAACAGCTGCAACCCAGCTTTTTGCACATGGCCAACCACTTTTAGAGCTTGCCGACTAGTTTTTCTGTCTGGAACCCAAAAAAGTAGCTGGCCAACCAAAAAAAGTAGTCGACCGACCACTTATCCTGGGAACCTCCAGTTTTGTGACACTTGTCCTCCAAACAGTGCCTTATCCTCCATAAAGGTTCCAGCTTCGTGGTTTCCTCATTCTAACTCAGTTTTGCACCAAAATGGAGGCGTTTCTTGTCCAAAATCTCACAAATTGGACTGCTTCCTTGGACGGCTCGGAAAAGTTGAATTTCCGGGGCTTCGGCATAAATGCACTATTCACGCTAAGTCGCACCCCGCTACGTTTTCTGTTCCTTTATGCCGCGGCAAGGTTTTGGAATCCGGTAACACATGTCTTTAGCTTTGGCGGGTAAGAGATATGTCCTACTTTCAAAGACTTCCAAGTTTTGATGGAATCCGAGCGTAATAAAGAAATTTTGCTACAATTCCGCTTTGGCTATGTCCAAGCCTTAGGATGGATGTGTGGGCTCACTTTGCATGACGCTCGATCATTGACTTGCGATGGAGTGCTGGATATCCCTAGCTTGATTCGTCGGTTTTCTGATGCCGGTGACCGCAGCGAAAATGACTGGCAGGGTTATCGGCGGCATGTGCTTTGCTTGTGCATGTTATCTCATTTCTTGCTTGCCCCAGGCTCCGGTGGGTTTAGCACTCATTTGATTGAAGTTGCCCAGGGCTTAAAGGAGGGCAAGAGCTGTATTGCCATGACCTTGGCTGAGACATTGATGGGATTGGACGCTTTCTGTTGCCAAGAGACGACCAGATTTACGGGGAGTCCACTACTGTTGCAGGTAATGTTTCCCACTCCATCTCATATATATTGCTCACATCACTTGGCCCTCAGGCTCAGTTTTTCTCACAAAACCCTTTCCTTACTTTTTCTCTCAGCATACACCTCTCTATTCTTGAATCTCTCATTTTTTTCATCCCTCCCCAGGTGTGGTTAATGGACAAGTTGCAGGTTGTGGACCCATGCCCAGCATACTCAGCTCGCGGCTATTTCTTCCGGCGACGTCTAGTCGATGCCCCTGATGAGGGATGGTGGTTCGACTGGATGTGCAGTTTGTCCGCAGGCCGCATTGCTTGGCAGTGCCCTTGGCTCAATCTGCCGGTGATGAGCTACAGCATGACTCGCCAGCCCAGGATCCAGCTGATTGGCATGACACACTGTGTGTTCTATTTTCCTTTCTGGTTCTGGCGCCAGTTTGGCCATGATCAAACTTGACCGGAAGAGGGGATAGAGTACCCAACTACATTTCCTTATCGAGGCACGCAGCTTGCTCGGTATGCCACGACATGGAGGACTAAAAAGCTTCTGCCCCCGCTCCCACTTTCAGTTACACCCTCTCTGATGAGTGCATAGATTGGCTCAATGAAGAGGCACAGGTTGGGCCCACTTTGGCATCAGAGGCTTCGACCAGCTCTGGGAGGGGGCGCAGGAACACCTGACTTGTCTATGCCCCGAATTTATTGCTTTATCAATACTTTCAAGTTTTCTTTATGAATGTATAAAAAAACAACTTCAATTTGTATTCAAGAGTAGGAGAACTCTGTATTGAAATCAATGAAATTGAAGGTTGTGGGTACTGAAAATTTTCCGTTTGGTCCAAAAATGGTCTAAGTTGTAAAAAGATTAATTTGAGCAAAATCAACTTTTATTAAAACTTTTCAAAACCATTTTTTCTATGGATCAGAACTGGACACGCCTGAGATCTGTCACTGAGACGTACAACCCCGGATTCTGGCAACTGGAAAGTTGCCCCTAGTCTGAATAGCACTGCACCGGAGATCACAACCGAGCTCTTGAATGCAGAATAGACAAAGATGACCAAGATGATCAAATGGACAAAGTTGATCGGCGAAGTGTTTATGGCTGGACTTTAGAATGAAGTTCCCTACGTATCCCAAACATGGGAATCAAGCCTTACGTAGTTCGGCTCAGGTTCACTCGTGTATTAACCCTCACCTTTTACGCTCTAACTTTTGCCAAGGCCACCCTTTGCAGGTTTTCAACCTTGCGAGCTCAGTTTTTATAATTTCAAAATTTTCATGCTCTAACTTTTGCCTAGGTCGCCCTTTCGGCTTTTCGGCCTAGCGAGCCACTCAGGGATAATATTTCTTCAACTTGTCCATGTTGATCGGCTGGGAGAACTCTAGGCCATCTAGGTCCATTAGAACGACAACTCCACCCGACCAAATAGACTTGATGATGTAAGGACCAGTCCAATTGGGTCTAAACTTGCCCCTAGGGTCGTGAATTGCTCGGTTGTCTTTGAGCACTAGATCCCCTTCCTTCAAATTCCTGGACTTAACCTTCTTGTTGAAAGCCCTGGCAATTCGTCATTGATAATCTTGAACATGGTTCAGTGCTTTCAGCCTTCTCTCATCAAGCAGCATGAGTTCTTCTAACTTGCTCTGCTGCCAATCTGCCTCAGCTATCTGACACTCAGCCAGTACCCGTAATGACGGAACCTCAACTTCAATAGGCAAAATAGCCTCCATCCTATAAACCAAGGAATACGGAGTTGCTCCAGTAGAAGTTCGAATTGAAGTCCGGTAGCCCCACAGAGCAAATGGCAACTTATCTAGCTAGTCTCGGTAGGTTTCTACCATCTTTTGCAGTATGTGCTTGATGTTCTTGTTGGTGGCCTCGACTGCTCCGTTGGTTTGCGCCCGATATGTGGATGACTTGTGAAAAGCCACGTTTACTTGTCCAACAAGTTGATCACCTCCTTCTTGAAGTGAGAGCCATTATCTGAAATTATCTTGTTCAGAACCCCATAACGACAGATGATGTTGCTCTTGATGAACTTGGCGACATGCGAAGCCTTCAACACCACATAAGACTGGGCCTCAACCCACTTCGTGAAGTAGTCTATCGCTACTAAAATGTACTCATGCCTGTTGGACCCTTTTGGAGTGACAGCTCCAATCACATTAATCCCCCAGACTGAAAATGGCCACGGCGAAGTCATGTTGTACAGCCTTGACGGCGGAATGTTCATACGGTTTGCATGGATCTGACATTTGTGGCATCGCCGAACAAAGCCAATACAATCCTCCTCCATCGTAGACCAGTAATAACCTTGTCTAAGGATCTTCCGGGCTCGCATCACCCCATTCATGTGCACTCTGCACTCTCCTCCGTGGATGGCCTCCATTAGGCGCTTGGACTCTTCGGCATCAACACACAGCTTATGCATCCTGAGATGACCACTCTTGTACAGTTTACCCCCGCAAACGATGAACTGAGCATCCATTCTTCGAATTGCCCTCTTATCTTTGGTATTTTCCCCTGGTAGATACGCCTCTTTTTCTAAGAAGTTACAGACATCGTAATACCAAGGATTCTCATCTTGTACTTCATCTATGGCAGCAAGCAGCTTGTTGGTTGGCACAAACTTCTGTTCGATGATGATCAGACGCATTCGGACTCCAAAAGGGATGTCAATCATAAAAGATAGAGTTGCTAGTAAATTTGTGAACCTGTTGTTCTCTCTTAACAGATGGGCGAAATTCAGCTTCTCAAACTGAGGAATTAGCACGTCCAAGGCTTGGTGATAGGTTTTCATCTTTTCTTCTTTGACTTTCCAATCTCCTTTAGCTTGAGATACAACAAGGTTCGAGTCCCTGATGACGTTCAACCGTTTTGCCCCTAGTTCTAGGGCGGCTTCTAAATTGGCAATACATGCCTTATACTGTTCGATACTTTGAACTAGAGTTTAAATGCTAGGGGTATACGGGAATTATCGGGTGCTATCAACAACACCCCTATCCTATACCCATATTGGTTTGATGCTCTGTCAAAGTACATCGTCCAAGTTTCGTCTTCGACATGCAGAATGGCCTCGTTTGGGAATAGATACTCAACTACTTCATCCCCTTCGACTGGGTGATCGGCTAGGAACTCCGCTACCGCTCTCCCTTTTACTGACTTACGCGTCATGTACTTTAGATCGAATTCAGAAAGCAGAAGCAACCAACGGTCTAGCCTACCCATAAGTGCTGGTTTCTCAAAGAGATATTTGATGGGATCTAATCTTGAAACCAGTATTACAAAGTGAGCTAACAGGTAGTGCCGCAGCTTCCTGGTAGCCTATACCAAGGCCAAACAAACCTTCTCCAACGGAGTGTAGCGGGTCTCATACTCCAGTATTTTCTTACTCAGGTAGTAGATAGCTCTCTCCACTTTGTCCTCAGACTCTTGTGCAAGCATGCAGCCCATTGTAGTTTCAGTCACTGAAAGATACAGAATCAACGGTTTCCCCGGCTCAGGCGGTGACAACACAGGTGGGTTCTGTAAATATTGTTTGATCTGCTCAAAAGCTACTTGGCATCGGCCATCCCATTGGAACTTCATTCCTTTCTTCAAGAGACCAATGAGTGGTTCACAAGTCAAGGTTAATTTAGAAATAAACCGTCTTATGAATTGCACTTTACCCAGAAAGCCTCGCACCTCTTTTTCAGTCCTTGGTGGTGGCATTTCTAAGATGGCCTTGATTTTAGAAGGATCGACCTTGATGTCCCTCTGTGTGATCAAGAACCCCAGCATTTTCCCTATTGTAACGCCAAATGTACACTTCTGAGGATTCAGCCGCAGCCTATACTCTCTGATCCATTGAAAGAATTTTTGCAAGGCAGTGTAGTGGCCCTGTCTTTCCTTGGTCTTGAAAATCATATCATCCACGTACACCTCAACCTCCTTGGGGATCATGTCGTGCAATATTATGGCCGCAGCCTGTTGATACGTAGCTCCAGCATTCTTCAGCGCAAATGGCATTACCCTATAACAATAGGTCCCCCACAGGATGGTAAAAGCAGTCTTCTCCCGGTCTTCGGGTGCCATCAAAATCTGATTGTAGCCAGAAAATCCATCAATGAATGAGAGCAACGCATGCCATGCAGTAAAGTCCACTAATTCATCGATATGCAACAGAGAAAAGTCGTCCTTCAGACTGGCTTTGTTCAAATCCCTGAAGTCCACACATACCCGAATTCTGCCGTCCTTCTTCGGCACTGGAACTATGTTGGCCAACCAAGTTGGGTATTCAGATACCAGCAGGAACCCTGCGTCAATTTGCTTGGTGACCTCTTCTTTGATCTTGATAGCCTAGTTTGGGCGAATCCTTCTGAGCTTCTGCTTGACAGGTCGAGCCTCTGGGTCAAGAGGGATCCGATGTTGTACAATCTCAGGATCGATTCTAGGCATGTCTTCGTAGGACCATGCGAAAACATCTTTGAAATCTTTTAATAAAGCGACTAAGTGCTCGCGCTCCTCCGAAGACAACGTGGACTCAATCTGGACCAACGATGGGTCCTTCTCAGTACCAACATTAATTTGGGTGATTTCATAAACCAAGGGTTTAACAAATCTCTCCTGCTCTTGATCAAGCAAATATTGCAAAACCGGAAGAATTTCTTCCTCGTCGTTTTCATCAAAATTTTGAAAATCCTGATTCATGCAATAAATTAAGGGCACAGAAAAGTAATCGAAGGCCACAGCCGCATCATTCTCATTAATCACTTCCAAGTCACCTGCTTTCTCTGTTACAATAGACTCAAAGGAAAAAGAAAAAGACAACCTAGACAGGACTGTGGCATTCGGGTTATCACCCCCAGGAATACCGGACTCAGACTCAGACGAGCTGGAACCTGATTCCCACCCTACGGACTCGGTGTAATCAGATTCCGGCTCACTACCTGACCCGGTGCTGCTCGATAAGAATCCTTCCTCGTACTGCCAAACGAGGGAAGGTGCAATGGATGCATCTAAGATGTTTGAAGATGGGCTTGCAGCCGTTTCATTCCCAATCATGAACACTGAGAGGTCATTCCCCAAGTACTCATGTACGATCAGAGGATCTGAAAGTAGACAAGCCAGTGCTACCCCCATTTCAATCTCTGCTTCCTCATAAACCTCCTCTTTACACTGCTTAGCCTCAGCTATCGGGTCTGTTTGCTCCTCAGCAACGTCATCCCCAGATAATTGTAAGTCGAAGAAGATCTCAAACCCCGACAAGCGCCGTCTCTCTGCATTCAACCATGGCTCCGAGAAGCCGTAGAACGAGAAGTCATCCCCCTCCCGAACAAAGCGTCCGTTCAGGGTACCCCGGATTGGTTGGTGCATCAACTTAAAATGCCTTCCCATCTGCTTAGATCTGGCCCTTTCGGCCATTTCTTTGCCTTTCCTCACCCAGTCCTCCTTGGTAGGCAGATAACCTAGACCAAAGGTATGTGGGTTATGTGGCACTTCGGCCGATGTTGTAATGCCTTTTCAGCCACTGCGCCCTAATCCCATCCCAGGGATGTGCTGTAACTTGTTCATGAGGTACACTGATTGTGTGTTGACATAGAGCCCCTCATCAATAGCCAGAATGTTCTGTACAACCCGGGTCTCGTCTAGGGTGAACCCTGACAGGAACACATCCTCCGCGCCATGTTTGATCTCTAGTACTGGCGTAGACACCTCCGGTGGCGGATGGATTGACGAATTCCCAAAAACAATGGCCACCCCCTTCCCGTGGGGGTATTTCAACATCTGATGAAGGGTGGAGGAGACTGCCTTCACCTGGTGCAGCCACAGCCGCCCTAGGAGTAGATTAAAGGTTGCGGGAACATCCAAGACATGGAAGTCAATATCGTGTTATCCTGGACCGATCTTAGTCTGAACCTGCACAGTCCCCATCACTTCTCTACTGGTGTTGTCATATGCCCGAATCACCTGGGCGGTGGGTACAAAGTCCACGGGCTTCAACCCGATTGCATATGCTGTCCTCGACAGGCACACATTAATGGCAGATCCCGTGTCGACAAGAACCACCGGTATCCACTTGTCTCTATACTCCATAGAGATGTAGAGTGGTTTGTTATGGTTTGCGCCCTCGGGCAGTAGTTCTTTATTAGTAAAGGTTATCATCTGGGAAGCTCCTCCCGGAAAAACCAACCCTACCAGCTGTTCAGGCATGGTGTCGATTGAAAGTTTGGCTCTGTCCAGGACCGCTTGTCTGTGTACTCTTGAAGCCATGAGCAGTCCCCAGATGGAGATATATGCTTGTATCTTCTTAAGTTGTTTCAACACAGCTTCCTCCTCGAGTGACTTTTCTTTCTACTTCTCTGCCTCCCTGTCCTTCTCGGACGTCTCTGGTTGATCTAGGTGTGGGGGCTTGAAGTACCGCCCACTCCTGGTCATGTGGTGAACCTCTCCAAGATACCAGGTATCATCCGGTTGGTTGTTCTCCCAATCTTCGTCTATATGGGCAAGACATAGGTCGTCGTCCTCCCACCACATTCCTTCGGCCATCGACAAGCAACTATCTGATTCTGTTATAACTGTTCCTATGCCCACAGCACATTCTGCTCCTGTACTCACAGCACATTTAGTCCCCACAGGGGCTTTGGCCTTTCTAACTCTCTCCAGATCTTCGATCTTCTCTTGCTCAAACTGTTTCAGTGCAGCCTGCCGCTCGGCATCCTCTGTACTCAAACTGTTTTGATCCCGAGCAAAATTCTTATCACCGGTGCTCTCCGGCGATTGCTCCTGATTCCCGGCCATCCCGGCCACTGTTGATGTCTCTGTTTCTGACAGTCCTTGTCCTAGCTGAGGTTGTTCAACAACATCGGGCTCGTCGCTGAGCCATCCCGTAGCTTCCGCTGATCCTTCAAAATCAAACCAGTTGACAGTTATGTCTCCCGGGTCCTGTTCGTTGAAAAATTGAAGGTTGGATAAGTCCTCTTCCAATTTTGCTAGGTCATCTAACCCTTGATTAGATTCATCTTCCCTAACTACACTGATCTCTACCTCCACTGGCAGTTCCACCTATGGCTTAGGTTGATTCGTTGGTGTGATATAACCGCTCGAGTTGTACTCAAAACTCGCAGACTCCTCAGGCTCTGAATCCTCATTACTCTCTGTTCCCAAAGTGATCCCTGCTCTATCCTCGATAGCCACCACCACCGACTCGGGTTGGGTTTGGGAGATGTCCAGCATGCACAAATCTGTGCCTTCCGGAATGAACACCTCCGGCTTGGGTAGGTGAGAAGGGATGATATATATGCTAGGGTCATATGACATAACCCCAGTTTGAATTAGGTTAATGCGTTTGGAAGGTGGAGCTTGGTTATGTGGTGGGAGAGGGTTGGTTGTGACATTCGGTTTCTCCAGAGGCATAATCACCCTGTTGTCGATGAGGTCCTGAATGTCATGACGTAATCGAAAGCATTGGTCGGTTTCGTGACCATGTTGTTGGTGATAGGCACAGTACTTCGCCGGGTTATGGGAGGGAGGAAGTGTATTTGGCAATGGCCGCGGCTCTAGGGGCTTCAAGTGCCCTTTCTTGATCAAAGCCCCCAAAGCTTTGGACAAGGGCATGTATAGTAGGGTAAAGGTTCTTTGGCCTCTGGGGGCATATTTAGCTGTCTGCGAGCTACTTCCGGACATACCGATAAAGGGTGTAGCTATAAGGGTTTTGGGAGGGGTGGTGGTGACCATTCCCATTTCTGAAGTTCTGCCAGCTGCAGCACTGTTTGTGCCTGCATTTGTACTGCGGTTGAATGCCCTCTTGGGTTGCTCTCTTTCAGGGTCAATCAGACCTTGTTTCATTGCATCCTCGATCCGTACCCCAATCTTATGTAGATCTACAAAGGTGGGAAGGGGGAGAACTATCATCTTCTGTATGAGCTTGGGCTGGAGGTTGCGCACAACCATCCGAATTTGATCCTTGTCCACGGGCCTGATGGTCATCATCCAGGCCTTGGTCCTCCAACGGGTTACGAAGTCGGAGAAGCTCTCCTTCGGTTCTTGCCTGGTAGTCTCAAAATCACGAGTTACGACCTCAATCTGTGTGTTATAAGAATATTGAGCTATGAAGGCCTTAGCCATCTCCTCCCAATTCCTCTTAATGGAGTCTTCCAATTTTGCGTACCAAATGGCCGCTACACCTGACAGGGTCCGGCCAAACAAAGAAAGATTCTGTAATCTGGAAAGGCCCATCGGCCTGAGGATATCTGAAAACAACCGCAGGTGCACCATAGGATCCCCAGATCCATCAAAGCGGTCGATGTGCGGCATTTTAAACTGGTCTGGCAGCGTCACGGCCAAGTCGGTATACCCATCCTCTATACCTGGAATGGATTTCACACCTTGAGACTTCTTGAAAAGCTTTTCTAGCTTACTTACTTTTAACGCCATTGGATCCACCTCAAACCCAAACGGCGAATCCACTAGGTTGGTGGGTGTTTCAGATAGCTGGGGTAAGACTGGGGGCAGAGCCGGCCCCATCGGAACGTCCGTATTTTCCTGGACATTTGGCGTCTCCCCGAATATTGGAACTATGGGTGGGGGAGGAGGTGTGTGCGAAGTAGATGCTCCGATTTGTTGCTGTAGCCTGGTAATTAAATTTGCCTATTGGGTTACTACCTCGGCTTGACGTGCAGATACTTCTGCCTGATGGGCAGCATCCTGCTGCATGGTTTTATACTTTCCTGGAGCTGGCGCATCATCTCTTCCAAACCTGCCATATTGTCTTGATTTGACTAGACAATTGGTATATCTAACTCTGTAGTAGGACCTGAGACCTCAGCCTAACTGTTCAGGAACCACTGATCTGACAACCTCTGTACTGATACATTGCGCCTTCTTGACCTCTGCCTAGCAACTAGGGGTAAAGAAAGAAACACTATCGATTAAGTCTACGACCTCTAACCTAGAGTGCTCGGGGAATATCTGTCTGGTCAGATGCAATTGTGCTAAACTACCTTGCAAAAAGATAAATAAAGCATAATAAATAAATAAACGACCAGAAAAATGGACAGTATAACGGCTTTAAATAAACACAACATACAGTTGATATTTGTGAGCTGAAACACACTATTCTCAAACACTGATCGCTGTTGCCCAAATAGCTACCCCAAAACTGAATCTGATACCCGCAGATATAACTGATTCTCAAAATACTGATGCCCTCAGGCCTGATACACAGACTTGCAAACTGATACGTGCAACCTGTAGAGACACATTCTGACAGCACATAGCGAGCGAGAGCCAAAACACCCCTATGGTAGGGTAGGGTTTCCCTATCCTATTTTGTCAGGAGCTAGGGTTTCACTACGCACGCAGCAGTTTCAAACAATCTACAATCGAGTAAGCAACCTATCCTAGTTTGGAATAGTCACTATGGATTCCGACATACACTAGGTTGAATGGTCAAAAAGGATGCCTCGGTAAAAACTGAGGTTTGTGTTCTCGTCGTGGCAGAGCCCGCAACCGGTCAGCCTTATGGCACGCTTCTTAAAGCGGGCCTCCAACAAACCGTTCAGGAATAGCATACAGCAAACACGGTGCCCTAGGCGCACCAATGCAAATGCAATGCAAAGAAACATATAAGTGTAGTCAAAACAAGATATAATGAGTTCGAGTCAAGTTCTCTAACTCCCCAGCAGAGTCGCCAAAAACTGTAGACGCGCCCCTTGGGCTTTACTTCTACAGTTCGAACTCAAATGTCACGGTTCTTAATCTGATCTCGCAAAGTGCAATGCAAGATTGATGAATCACCAAAGAGTCCAAATCCGGCAAATCATTTTGGAAAACTGATTTTTAATAAAGAAGTGCCAAACATGGACTACTTTGCCAGATACAGAGTCGCCACCTAAATATTTTATTTTGGGGGAATTTAGGAAATCCTGACTCGTGCCTAAGGCCACGTGTCCATCATTACCAAAGTTGCCTCAGCTCGGGAACTTGGGTACGATTAAGGAATGTCATATAATGAGCACCCCCGCTCGCCTGATCAAAGATCGGCCTATACTAAGCATGATATCGCGTTTTTGAAAACACATGCGTTCTTATTCCGGTTAATTAGCCTAGAATTACTATGTGATATGCACGGCAAAACAAGTATAGACTAGATCACCTAATTTGGAACAAAACATTGCATATCCGTTTGTTTGGAAAATGGTTTGAAGTTTGCTACTCGCAAGTAGGCTAAAATGCGGATTTCAATGAATTGTCCCAATTCAAGTAATCCAACCTTCACCCACAGGCATTCAAGCAGTTAATCACATAAGCAAATAGTCTCATGGCAAGCATGCTTTCATGGCAACATTAACACACATGCAGTATGCTAAAGCGTAAACACTCAAAGTGTACTCTAAGTCAAAACAGAGAACTAGTTAGAAATCATGCATGATTCTAGTTCATGTTAAAATGGCTAATACAACACATGTGAAAATGCATTTAAGATAGGCTCGGCTATCCTAAGAATGTCATGTGAGATGTAACTTGGTACATGTATTCAAATAAGAATTGAAATACAATGCAGTTAGTATGACGCGCCGAGTTCGGTGCATGCAATACAGATGAATGGATGCAAACATGCGAGCATAAGGTATGCTAAATGAAACATGCCCTAAAACTAACCATCGTAAGCAGTTAAGTAAAAGGGAGAAAGAAATGGGGATTGGAAGACAAGCATCACACAAACGCACGCTTATTACAACAATTGCCTCTCTCAAGGGAGAGACCGAATAAGAAGCTAACTAGCTAACTTAAGCTAATTAAACTAATTATTACACAACGAATTAATTAACTAAACCTAGTTAACTAATTATTACAAAATGAATTGAAATAGCTAAATGCATTAACTATTAAAGGTACAAACCAACGCATAAGCTAGCTATCTAAGCATGGCAGCTAAGGAAAGCAATAAAATGAGTCTCAGAGGTAGAAGAGGATGAATGCATGCCCAGTCGCCTTGTTCGGAAATCCAATGCGATGCCCTGATTTGCCTCTATTTTCATTTGTTCTCAGAACACTGAACCAAGCTCCAGAAAGATAAAACTCCACCTTGGGAATCCAATGGAAGGGTGGCCGACCACTTTTGGTCTCCCCAAACACCTGCTAACCACTTTTGGTTGTTAAAAAACTAGAAAAGTGGTTGGCCAGCTACTTTTTCTGGCTGGCCGACCAATTGTTGCTGCTGAACTGCAATTTGCTGCAACAGAGAGCAAGAAAGGGCATGGCAATGTATTTGCAAGATATGTGTGCACAACCACCCTCCCTATCATGTCATGAACTCAAGGGAGTGTAGGTTCTCAACCCTCGGGCCACCAATCGCGCATTTTCATACATGAAGGCTGAGAGGCGAAGTTGCACAATTCAATATGAAAATGAATGCACAAGTAAACACATAAAACCTAAAACTCTATCATGAATGATCAAGAGCGTCGGCGACCGGGAATTAAGGCACGTTTCATCACTTGAAGTATGAAACGTCCCTCGTTTCCCGTGTTTGGACTAACACCTACTCCAAACACAATGCAAACAAGCATGGCATACACAATGCGACTCGAGCATGCAAGTATTCAATATGACTTAAGCATGCAAACATGCAATGCGATCTGAACAACCTAACAGGGCTAATGGCATGCACAATGCACAAAGCTAAGAACAACTAGCATACACAATGCAAATGAACAATATAGCATACGTAATGCAATGAACTACATGGCATGCTCAATGTAATGCAAGATAGCACTCTCAATGCAAGGTGACATATGGCATACTCAATGCAACATACATGGCATACTCAATGGACTTAAACCAAAAGGGGTAGACCTCAGTCATGCCCAAATCAGTGGCCATTGGTGATGAAATGAAGGCACATAAAGCAAGGCATGCATGCACAATGCATTGGCCATACAAGAGGCCCAAGAGCACAACCTTCAAGAAGGCTCAAGGAGTGACAAATGTGCAAGTGTGACAACACTAAATGCATTGAACTGAAGTAAGAAATGATGCCAAATCATTCAAACTAAGCAAGTAAGGCATGAAAGAGTCCTCAAGGCATGAAAGCTAGCAAAGAGCAACACAAAGGAAGCATGCAATACATGGCACAAATGCATGAACTAAGCATGGATAGAGCTTAAATAGGTCAAAACAAGGGCCTAAACATGCTGAGATAAGGGCCCAAAGACCTAGGCATGCCTACATGCTAGGCCATAAGCTAGGCAAACATGCACAACACTTAAAGACATTCAAATCATGAATGAAGTAGGAACATGGCAATGCTATAAGCTCTGAAATGTCATGTTAGATGATGCCAAATCATGTACACAACACAAATGAGGCATGCAATGGTGCTCAAAGCTTGAAGCAAGCAAGGACACTTATACTACAAGTATACAAAACATGAAGCATGTGACTAAACCAAGCCAAAACAATCCTAGAACATGTCAAAATGAGTCTAAAACATGCATGGAAGTAAGCCAAACCATGCTAGCATGAAGGGCATAAGGCATAATGCATACAAGGCAAATAAGGTGGATTACACTACACCTATTAAGACCAAGCATGGAATGACTTAAGCAACAAAAATTAGAGTTATATCATGGCATAATAATCCCAAATAAACACTGAAATGGTGGCTCACAAGCAAAGGCATGAAGGCATACGCAATGGTTCATGTTAAGGCATAAAGGGGCCAACCCTCCAACGCATTGAATAAGTGATAAATGTGACTACATGGACATGAAACATGAACTGAAATCACATTATGAATGATGCCAAATCATTAGAATATGCTAAGTAGAGCATGTTAGTAGACTTGACACACAAAGCTAACAAGCTAGATTGAACTATAGATATACAAAGCAAGTCATGCATGACCAAGACAACCAAAATCAGAGCTAAAAGCATGTTAAAACATGGACAAAAGCTTCATGAAGTTAAGCCAAAAGCATACTAGAATGACATGTTACAACATGATGCATGTTAGGCTATTTTATGGAAATGCACTACAAGTGCATGGAGCATGCAAAGGCTAACCAAACCAAACCTAAACAGAGGTATGACATGATAAAACAAGCCCAAAAACATGCTGAAATGGACACAACATAGGCTAGAATGACATGCTACTTCATGAAGCATACAAAGCTAGTGTGTGTGATTTACACTACAAGTATATTAACTATGCATGGAATGATCAAACCATGCAAAAGTAGTGGTATGCCACAGCAAAATAGCCACAAATACATGCTAAGACATGGTCAACATACACTTAACAAAGGTGCACAAACATGAGGCATATGAAGACATGTAAAGAAGACACGTAAAGAAGACACAAGGAGAGGGGATGGCCCTCTCCTTCTTGGGACCTTAAAACACCATCCCCACCACTGAAATCCCTTTGGATTTTAGTGGTCAGAAGGCCAATACAAGGTGGTCTCGAAGCTCACACAAAAGGCTAAAAAATAAGGCCAAACAAGGTCTAAGAGGGGCTAAACAACCCCAAACACAAAAGTGATCTTAAACAAACTTTTTAAGCATGCAAAAATAGAAATTTTATCAGTTATAAGTTAATCTTAAAACAACGTGCAAGATAGGCTAAAAGCTTAAGCAAGAAAGGGGAATTTAAAGGTCAAAAGCTCACCCTTGAAGACCTTCTTTATAACTGCAACTCCAGCAGGTTTTTCAAGCTCAAAGCAACCCAAGAACACCAAAACCAGGTCCTAAGCACCTCAGTAGCAAAAGGATGGTGTTTGAGTGTGTGTTTGTGTGTTAAAGTAAGACAAATCTACACTTTAAGGCACAAAAATGAAGCAAACAAGGAAATATAGATACAACACTATATCTATCCTCTTTTCCCAGATTTTCTGAACCTAGAGGAAGGAGGAGGAGCCTCCCTCTTATAGAGAAGGAAAGGCAAAGCTTCTAGGAGAAGCTAAGCACCAAGGCAATCCCTCCATACACATGTATAGAGGATGGGTTTGATGCCCTCCAGTTGTGCTAGCTGGAGGAAAATATCTCCAAAAAGGTGCCAAAAAGCAGCCGACCACTTGGCCGACCACTTTAGGTGGTCAACCAGAGCAAAAACTGGTCAGCCATAGGTGGGAGAGGTCCAGAACATGAAAGCAAGGTAGTGGTATGGTGGCCGACTAGAAAAGATGGTCCAAAGACCAAGAAAGCCAATTATCTGACAAGAAAATCAGCTGGAAAAAGGAAAAGTGGTCTCCAAGGAGAAATACTAGTCTCCCACCCTTGTACCACCTTCCAAACAAGGAAAACAAGGTTTGTACCAAAAACAAACCAAAGCGGATGCAAGACAAGAAATAGGGAGGCAAAGCAAGCGGCCAAAAGCCCCGAAAACTAGCTGACGAGTATCAAAAGTGGTATGCAACCACAAAAGTGGTCTCCCAAACCACAGTGTTCCTCTAGGCTGAGGCAACAAGGTGTGGTTCAAAAATCACGCCAAACGGAGAATATTAAGCGGTCCCGAGACAAGGCACGCGGCCGAAGGCTCCAAAAAACTAGAAACTAATCTCCAAAAGGGAAAAGTGGCCTACGACCACGAAAAGTAGTCTATGACCACAGAGAGATGGTCTACAAGACATATGGCGCAAATTGAGCGAGTTATGTGAACTTGGGTTAAAGACATGGAAAAGATTTTTCGCGTCCTGCCCTGTATCGAAAGATAGAATTTTTTACTTTTTGAGTTTCGGTGGGGATGACATATGACGCAAATTGAGCGAGTTGTGTGAACTTGCTCTCGTATTTGGCTACCGTCATGGTTTCTTGCTTTAGATGTATGAATTTCAACGCTTTTTGTTCCCGTAGCGAATCTTGCCCAAGTCACGATTTCTTCTTTTTCCAGGGTAAGACGCCACCATTCCTGCGCGTTATCTTTGAAAGTGAAAGTGGCGAACGTAACCTTCTGTCTTTCGATATAGGGCAGGGCGGGAAAAATCTTTTCGATGTCTTTAACCCAAGCATCTGCTACCATTGGGTCTGCATCGCCAATAAATGTAGTGGGTTTCAGATCTTGGAATTATTTTATGGTAACCGGCTCTTCTCGCCATTCTGGCATCTCATTGTTGATGTTGGTCTACAAGGCTTGCAAAAAGCTAGTAACCACTCTTTCCATGATTCTTTCCATCGATTCAGTGCCACTAACTGATGATTCACTTCTGTTACCATTATTGGCCATTCTACAAAGTAATAAATGAGGCATTATATCCATAACGCAGCATATATATAAGCATATACAACGCAATATATATAAAATACCAACTTTACTATTTTTACAATTAATATTACATCCCTGTCCAAAAGTCAAAATATGTTAGTGTCTCATCCTTGTGGTACAACAAAAACAACAAAAGGGGATCAGAACGCATCATGGTTAGCTTACAAAAGAATTTTCATCTCCAAAATCTAGAGTGGTGGGTCAAACAACAACGGAAAGTAGTGTTGCATAAAAAGCTCAAATCCCCATCCTAACTGTACCACACCAAAACAAACCCATGTGGCCTGGACGGTGTAAACGGGGACGGCCTGTATGTAGCCCCAAAATGCAAGTGACCAATGCGGAGGGGAATCAAGTCTACGTATAAGGTTTTTCCATTTTAGGGATATCGCACAAGACTTTTTAGGGATATAGCACAAGATTTGTACACATCAGTATTAAGGGCGGAATTTACCAAAAGGAAAAGACACAGACAATATATATCCTAAGGGTTCGAGTGTTGATGCCAACTTAGTAGCAAAGTGTGGTGCAACAAAAGAATGAGTCAAACCGGAGTCAATGAGAACATGAGCTAAATGACCACAGATAGAAAGTGTACCTGACACAACATTTTTGGTAACTTCTGGTTTTCTAGGTACCAAAACAAATGCCTTTCCTTGACCTTTTTGGTCTTTCCTCACTCCTCCAGGTCCTGCGGGTTTTCTGATTGGTTCAGAGAGGCCGGCTATAAGAGTGGTAAGCTTTGGACAATCCCACAGTAAATGGCCAACTTGACCATATTTAAAGCATGCTCCCGTGTCCCGATGGCATTGTCCCCAATGAGCCTTCCCACAAGTAGGACAAGTTGGAATAGTGCCACCTCGGGAGATAGTAAGACCTTAATTGCCTGAGCTGGTTGTGCTCGTATTCACCCTCTTGGGAAGCGCAACACTGGATCTTCTATTGTCTCTTTTCCAGAATCACTTTTTTTGGTTTGGTTCTCTGGAACGGGAGGCTTTAATTCCTTTTTCTGTAATGTATGCTCGATCTACCACTTCTGCATAGGTTGGTAGTTTCAAAACCTCAAGCCTATCTTTGATTTCAGCATCCAATCCTGCTTCAATTTTTTTACTTTTTGAGTTTTGGTGGGGATGACATATGACGCAAATTGAGCGAGTTGTGTGAACTTGCTCTCGTATTCAGCCACCGTCATGGTTTCTTGCTTTAGATGTATGAATTCCAACGCTTTTTGTTCCCGTAGC
Source organism: Camellia granthamiana (assembly GCA_036172215.1). Taxonomy (NCBI): domain Eukaryota; kingdom Viridiplantae; phylum Streptophyta; class Magnoliopsida; order Ericales; family Theaceae; genus Camellia; species Camellia granthamiana. The sequence goes on from JAXFYN010000167.1 coordinate 21,262, forward strand.
GAATCTTGCCCAAGTCACGATTTCTTCTTTTTCCAGGGTAAGAAGCCACTATTCCTGTGCATTATCTTTGAAAGTGAAAGTGGCGAACGTAACCTTCTGTCTTTCGATACAGGGCAGGGCGCGAAAAATCTTTTCCATGTCTTTAACCCAAGTGTCTGCTACCATTGGGACTGGACCGCCAGTAAATGTAGTGGGTTATAGATCTTGGAATTATTTTATGGTAACCGGCTCTTCTCGCCATTCTGGCATCTAATTGTTGATGTTGGTCTGCAAGGCTTGCAAAAAGCTAGTAACCACTCTTTCCATGATTCTTTCCATCGATTCAGTGCCACTAACTGATGATTCACTTCCGTTACCATTATTGGCCATTCTACAAAGTAATAAACGAGGCATTATATCCATAACACAGCATATATATAAGCATATACAACGCAATATATATAAAATATCAACTTTACTATTTTTACAATTAATATTACATCCCTGTCCAAAAGTCAAAATATGTTAGTGTCTCATCCTTGTGGTACAACAAAAACAACAAAAGGGAATCAGAATGCATCATGGTTAGCATACAAAAGAATTTTTATCTCCAAAATCTAGAGTGGTGGGTCAAACAACAACGGGAAGTAGTGTTGCATAAAAAGCTCAAATTCCCATCCTAACTGTACCACACCAAAACAAACCTATGTGGCCTGGACGGTGTAAACGATGATGGACTGTATGTAGCCCCAAAATGCTCGATCGATGATCCATCCCGGTTGCTTAATGTATGATAGGTCATTACTAAAATTAACATTTTGAATATTAATAATTTCCAATGGGTTAGGGACATTGGTGAAGATGTAGTCCTCGGAGTACACATTTCCCCTTCTGGCAATAAAATCTGGGGGCAAAGGGCCAATGATGTAGTATGGGCGATCATATCCTGGGGCAAGGCCGAAGACAAGGGTGAGTTCGAGAAAGCGTCCGCATGTGTAGGCACGGCTTTGTCTCCACAATAAGTATGGTATGTCAGTAGGATCGGTCTGTATATATATTGGTCGATCCATCAATTGGGCAAGGCTTGGATGCAGTCTCCTAACTATATCCTCCGAGTCTCCCCATCCTTTCGATGAGGTGGGGGTAGAGTGCTCTGCTAAAATATCCTCCAAATTAATAGCGTTGAGCTCCTCCCAAAATGCCTCATCAAGGTTAATTTCAGACATTCCTATATCACCAGAATAAACATGAGATTTTACAACAAATGACTAATGTCGTGACCCGAACCGGCCCCCGTAGGTTAAGGACATAACCGTCCAGTAATCAGGAGATTACCTACGACCTCAAAACAAAACAGACGTAACTTATCAGAGAACATGGGCCAAACGAAAGCAAAAATTTAAAACTTTGTCCATAGAGCCGTGCTTACATGCACATCATAACATTCTATACATCCATATGTTAATAACTCACAATAGAAAGTATAGTGACATAAGGTTCTATATAGACAGGATCATCTAACTAAGTCAACCAATGAAAACTATATACAGACATATTCAAAACTTCGCCAATAAAACAAAATATAAATGTATAACAAAAAGGCGAAGACAGGTCTCGTGCGTGAGACACAAGGGCTGACTCTCCAAAACCTTTGTTGTTCCTCACAAACTTCACTGGGGCCGAGTTTGGACTTCTCTTGGCTCACCTACAAACACATGAATGAGCGTGAGCGATAACCCAGTGAATAATATCAATTAAAGAAAATATATTGGAACGTTATACATCAGACGGCCTTGGGCCCAATTCATTCATGTCAAACTGGCCTTTGGCCTTCTCAAACTTTCATATCAGACTGGCCTTTAGGCCTTTTCAAACTTTCATATCAGACTGGTCCTTAGACCTTTCAAACTTTCCTTTCAAACTGGTCCTTAGACCTTTCAAACCAAATTGGTCCTTAAACCTTTCAAACTTTCATTTCAAACTGGTCCTTAGACCTTTCAAACTTTCATTTCAAACTGGTCCTTAGACCTTTCAAACTTTCATTTCAAACTGTGTCCACCATTCAAATTATTGAACTTTACAAAACTTATGTAAAAGTAAGCAATTGGACAACAACATATTTCAGATATTATTCACAGTGATTGACTTATGGATTTGCCCTGGAACTCGACCCTACACATTCCATGAACACAAAAGGGTCATTAACAATTCAATCCGTTTCTTAATTCACATATTCCTCTTTAGGCTTTATTCTTATCTCTTTAACTCATTTACAATGCTCAATGTATGCCTAAGAGTGCGTAGAAGTGAAAAGGAATGGAAAACAGAACACATAATGCATTTTTTAAAATTTCAGAAAACAGGGTCCCCGCTCGAGCGTAGACTTCCCCGCTCGAGCGGACCCTGAAGGCCTGCAAAAGCACTGGTTGCCTCAAATTTACGCTCGAGCGTGATTTCTGATGCTCGAGCGGAAGGCCTGTCTACATAGCTCCCCGCTCGAGCGTAAAATTACCCGCTCGAGCGGACGTCCATCTCTGCAAAAATGCTAGGAGCACAAAATCACGCTCGAGCGGCAGTTTCCCCGCTCGAGCGAACACCAAAATTATGGGTTTTCTAGATTGTGTTCTTGAGCTCAAATTCGATTTTCAACCAACACTTCATGCATGTTATGGCTTAATTTTCACATATAGTTGTACTAACGTGATATAAACACCAAAACACATCATCATGGAGCTCAATTTCAAGGATCAAACACATGCATGCCTCAAATTGACACCACGCTCAATTCTATCATACACATTCATGAATTCAAAGCTTCTATCTTTAATTACTCAAACATGCATGCTAATCTTGACTTTATTTCCATTCCAAATAATGCAAATGGTGTTCATTCTCATGGAACACAACAAATACGTGCTTGCATGTATGATTCAACACTCATATTTACATATTTAACTTAATACATGCTTGATTATGCAAAACTATGGTGATCCTACACATGCATGTGCACATTAGCTTCAAATTCATCAATTATAGCACAACTCTTGCTCTTGATCACCAATTAATCTTTAATTCACAAAATTACAAGTTCCATCTCAAGAATTTACTCACCTAGGAGATTAATCTTCCGAACTCTAGTCAACTCTTGGACTTAATCTTCAAGATTTCCAAGTCTTGAGCCAAAATCACACAACTCTCTCCATTCTCACTCTAAGGCCGACCCTTTCTCTCTCTATTCTTGAGTTCAATATCAGCCAAAGTGTTAAAGAGGGAAGGAATTGAAGTGTAATGGCCCCTTTGTAATAGCCCACTAATCAAGTTTAATAATAATAAATAATATGGCACTAATTCATTAATTAAATCAATTAATCTGGCCCGAATCAATTTTTCAATTAAATTTCACCGTAGGCTCTAAAATTTATGCCAATTACAATGGCATAATCCATTTCGGGTTCCGTGGTCGATAAGGCCCTCAATTTAATTTCCAAAGCAGATATTCCTACGGTGAACAGATAGAAATTCAAAACTACGTATATTCACATAATTGGCACACAAAATCATATCAGACACATAATCATATTTAAATTAAGGACCAATTAGCATATTACGGAACAGGGGTATCACAGTCTTCCCCCCTTTAGGAAGTTTGGTCCTCCAAACTTAATTTACCTTCGTCAGGAAGCAAATGTGGATAGCGTAGTCGCATTTCCTCCTCTTTTTCCCATGTAGCATCCGTCCCATAGTGTTCTTTTCAACTTTCACCATTGGGATGGACTTGTTTCTCAGTTGCTTCACTTGCCGGTCAACAATTTGCTCCGGCCATTCAGCGTACTCCATATTTTCATCCAAAGCTACCCAGTGATAATCAATCACATGAAATGGGTCTCGGAGGTAACCCCTCAACATCGACACATGAAACACATTATGGATTTGCTTGAATCTCGGTGGCAAAGCAACTCTATAAGCAACTGGACTAAGCCTTTCCAGAATCTGAAACGGCCCAATGTAACGGGGCGACAACTTGCCCTTCTTTCCAAACCTGACTTGGCCTCTCATTGGTGACACACGAATGAACACATGGTCACTGACCTCATACTCAAGAGGTCTTCTTTGAACATCTGCAGAGTTTTTCTGTCGGTCCTGAGCTGTTTTGAGCCTTTGACGAATAGTCTTGATTTTCTCAGAAGTGTCTTGCACAATTTCTGGCCCAAGCAAAGCTCTATCCCCGACCTCTGTCCAACAAATAGGTGATCTACACCTCCTACCATACAAAGCCTCGTATGGTGCCATACCAATGCTGGAGTGGAAGTTGTTATTATAAGCAATTTCTGCAAGTGGCGAATAATCTTCCCAACTCCCTTGAAAATCCAAGGCACACATCCGAAGCGTATCTTCCAAAGTCTGTATTGTTCGTTCTGATTGCCCATCTGTCTGTGGGTGGAATGCAGTACTAAATCTCAATTTTGTTCCCATAGCTTCCTGCAAACTCTTCCACAATCTAGATACAAATTTCGGATCTATATCTGACACAATCAATACCGGAACTCCATGTAAACGGACAATGTCATCAACATAAATGGTAGCCAATCTGTAAGCAGTAAATGTAGTTTTGACAGGCAAAAAATGTGCAAATTTAGTCAGTTTATCGACTACCACCCAAATAGAATCCATACCTCGAGAAGTCCGAGGTAGGCCAACAACGAAATCCATAGTCACATGCTCCCACTTCTATTCAGGAATAGGGAGAGGTTGAAGTAGACCGCCTGGTTTCTGATGTTTAGCCTTGACTTGCGGACACTGAAGACATTTGGACACATATTCTGCAATCTCTTTCTTCATCTTGGGCCACCAATAAGTTTGTTTCAAATTCCGATACATTTTATTGTTACCTGGATGCATAGCAAATACGGATCTGTGGGCTTCATCTAAAACCCTCTTCTTCAGTTCCGGGATATCTGGGACACATATTCGGTTTCGAAATTTCAACACTTCATTTTCAATACTAAACTTTATTTTCGGGCTTGTCTCAAATTCATCAATCACCTTCTTGAGGAACTCATCCTCTTTCTGTTTCTGTTTGATTTCATCAATGATTGCCGGCTCAGCTATAATAGCGGCTATCAATCTGCCCTGTTCACACATTACCACTTTAATTTCAGACTTCTCAAAATCTTGCAGAATCTCCTTCTGTTCAGTAAGCAAACAAGCCATACTCCCTGTTGATTTTCGGCTCAAGGCATCAGCAACTGTATTGGCTTTCCCGGGGTGGTACTGAATCTCAAGATCATAGTCTTTTATCAGTTCAAGCCATCTCCTTTGCCGCATATTCAGCTCTTTCTGTGTGAAGAAGTATTTCAGGCTCTTGTGATCGGTGTAGACTTCATACTTTGCTCCATACAAATAATGCCGCCAGATCTTCAAGGCAAAAACAACTGCGGCCAACTCTAAGTCATGTGTTGGGTAGTTTTTCTCATGCAGTCTCAACTGTCGGGAGGCATAAGCAATAACCTTTCAGTTCTGCATTAATACACAATCCAAACCTTTATAAGATGCATCACTGAAAATCACAAAATTTTTCGTACCTGAAAGTAGTGTCAAAATCGGTGCAGTGGTCAATCTTGTCTTCAATTCATGAAAGGCAGCTTCTCTTTCGTCATTCCATTCAAACGGTTGCCCCTTACGTGTTAATTGGGTAAGAGGCACGGCTAATTTCGAAAAGCCCTTCACAAACCTCCTGTAGTACCTAGCCAAGCCTATGAAACTGTGAACTTCTGTCACATTAGTCAGTATAGGCCAATTCACAATTGCCTCTATTTTCTGCGGGTCTACTGAAATTCCTTCCTCGTTGATCACATGCCCTAAGAAAACAACTTCATCTAACCAAAACTCACATTTCTTTAGTTTGGCAAATAATTTCCTTTCCTGAAGTATTTGTAAAATAGTTCTCAAATGATATTCATGTTCAAGTCTATCTTTAGAGTATATCAAAATATCATCGATGAAGACTACAACAAACTCATCAAGGTAGGCTTTAAAAATTCAATTCATTAAGTCCATAAATGCTGCCGGAGCATTAGTCACTCCAAATGGCATAACAAGAAACTCAAAATGACCATACCTTATTCTAAACGCTATTTTCTCAACATCTTATGCCCTTACTTTCAATTGATGATACCCGAACCTCAAATCAATCTTAGAAAACACCTGTGATCCCTGCAACTAGTCAAATAAATCATCAATACAGGATAGGGGATATTTGTTCTTTATCGTTACCTTATGCAATTCCCAATAATCGATGCATAGGCGCAAGGTACCATCCTTCTTTTTCACAAATAACACCAGTGCACCCCAAGGCGAAGTGCTAGGTCGGATAAACCCCTTGTCAAGCAAGTCTTGCAACTGTTCTTTTAATTCTTTCATTTCGGCGGTAGCCATTCTGTAGGGAGTTTTAGAAATAGGTTGGGTGCCTGGCACAGTTTCAATGGTGAACTCTATCTCCCTATCTACCAATTCTCCCGGTAATTCATTTGGAAACACGTCTGGAAATTCTCTAACAATAGGAATATCTTTCAATTCAACATTCACAGATTGTTCAGATAACACATAGCACAAATAACTCTGGCACCCTTTCCTGATCAGTTTACATGCTTTCATTGCAGATATCAAATAAGGTGGAGGCACTACCCCATTACCCACAAACACAATCTCTTTCTGTTCTGGTGGTTTAAACACAACCCGTTTTGTCACACAATCTATGGTGGCACAATACTTTGCCAACCAATCCATGCCCAAAATTATATCAAAATGCCTAAAATTCAAAGGTAATAAATCTACATATAGGATAGCATCCTCAACCCGCATTTCACAAAATCGATATATAGATTCACACAATACAGATTCCCCAGATAGAGCAGACACACATAGTAGATATGGCAGTAATTCTAAGGGTCTATTCAATCTAGATGCAAATGCACATGTCACAAAAGAATGTATGGATCCGGAATCAATTAACACAAAAGCTTCCTGATTACATATAGAAATAGTACCTGAGACAACTGCGTTGGCATTCCGTGTATCACCCGGAACAAGTGCAAAAACTCTCCCCTGTCTCACGGTATCCCCGGTGGTAGCGGATCTCAAAGTATTTCCCAGCTTTGGAATCGATGCAGTTGAACTAGCAGCCATTTTTCCGCCATTCTGATTACAATCTCGGGCCATATGCCCTTGTTTCCCACATTTGAAACAGGCTCCGGACACATGGTAACAAACCCCACGGTGCCTTTTGCTACAAATGTTGCACATGGGAGATATGTCTTGGGAAGAATTCGAAGTATTTGAAAAGCCCGTATCCTACTTTTTCATAAACTTCTTCTTTGAGAAGAAGCCTTGCCTTTTGTTACATTTCCACTCTGTTGTTGGCTTAGCTTGTCTAGCTATGTTAGCCTCTGATATGATGGCCCTGTCTAGCACCCCAATGTAGGTCTCCAACTTCAAGACATTCACTCTTTCTAGGATGTCACTTCGGAGCCCCCCTTCAAATTGTCTTGCCTTCTTATAATCAGTATCAATCACATGTGAGGCAAACCTGGCCAATTCAGTGAATTTGGCCTCATACTCGGCCACTGTCATACTATCTTGCTTTAGTTCCATGAACTCTACTACCTTCCTATCCCGGACACACTGCGGAAAGTACTTGTCATAAAAGATTTCCAAAAATTTCACCCAATCAACATCCTTGTGATTTTCTCGCATTAACATCCACCATCTTCTTGCTTCGTCTTCTAGCATAAAGGTGGCTAGAAGCACCTTCTGTGTCTCCGAACACGGGAACACTTCAAACAATTTTTCAATGCCAAGGACCCAAGCTTCAGCTTTCAAAGGATCTAATCCACCATGGAATTGTGGTGGTTTCATTTTCTTGAACTCCTTGGTGAGAGCTATGATTCGGTCATCATTCTGATTATCTAGCATGGGAGGTACCGGAGGTGGAGGTGGCGAATGTGGTTGCTGCCATTGTTGTTGCCACGCCTGTTGTTGTGAGACGGGTCTCGTGCGTGAGACACAAGGGCTGACTCTCCAAAACCTTTGTTGTTCCTCACAGACGTCACTGGGGCCGGGTTTGGACTTCTCTTGGCTCACCTACAAACACATGAATGAGCGTGAATGATAGCCCAGTGAATAATATCAAATAAAGAAAATACATTGGAACATTATACATCAGACAGCCTTGGGCCCAATTCATTCATGTCAAACTGGCCTTTGGCCTTCTCAAACTTTCATATCAGACTGGCCTTTAGGCCTTTTCAAACTTTCATATCAGACTGGTCCTTAGACCTTTCAAACTTTCCTTTCAAATTGGTCCTTAGACCTTTCAAACCAAATTGGTCCTTAGACCTTTCAAACCAAACTGGTCCTTAGACCTTTCAAACTTTCATTTCAAACTGGTCCTTAGATCTTTCAAACTTTCATTTCAAATTGTGTCCACCATTCAAATTATTGAACTTTACAAAACTTATGTAAAAGTAAGCAATTGGACAACAACATATTTCAGATATTACTCACAGTGATCGGCTTGTAGATTTGCCCTGGAACTCGACCCTACACATTCCATGAACACAAAAGGGTCATTAACAATTCAATCCGTTTCTTAATTCACATATTCCTCTTTAGGCTTTATTCTTATCTCTTTAACTCATTTACAATGCTCAATGTATGCCTAAGAGTGCGTAGAAGTGAAAAGGAATGGAAAACAGAACACATAATGCATTTTTTAAAATTTCAGAAAACAGGGTCCCCGCTCGAGCGTAGACTTCCCCGCTCGAGCGGACCCTGAAGGCTTGCAAAAGTACTGGTTGCCTCAAATTTACGCTCGAGCGTGATTTCTGACGCTCGAGCGGAAGGCCTGTCTACATAGCTCCCCACTCGAGCGGACGTCCGTCTCTGCCAAAATACTGGGAGCACGAAAATCACGCTCGAGCGGCGGTTTCCCCACTCAAGCGGACACCAAAATTCTGGGTTTTCCAGATTGTGTTCTTGAGATCAAATTCGATTTTCAACCAACACTTCATGCATGTTATGGCTTAATTTTCACATATAGTTGTACTAACATGATATAAACACCAAAACACATCATCATGGAGCTCAATTTCAAGGATCAAACACATGCATGCCTCAAATTGACACCAAGCTCAATTCTATCATACACATTCATGAATTCAAAGCTTCTATCTTTAATTACTCAAACATACACGCTAATCTTGACTTCATTTCTATTCCAAATAATGCAAATGGTGTTCATTCTCATGGAACACAACAAATACGTGCTTGCATGTATGATTCAACACTCATATTTTCATATTCAACTTAATACATGCTTGATTATGCAAAACTATGGTGATCCTACACATGCATGTACACATTAGCTTCAAATTCATCAATTATAGCATAACTCTTACTCTTGATCACCAATTAATCTTTAATTCACAAAATTACAAGTTCTATCTCAAGAATTTAGTCACCTAGGAGATTAATCTTCCAAACTCTAGTCAACTCTTGGACTTAATCTTCAAGATTTCCAAGTCTTGAGCCAAAACCACACAACTCTCTCCCTTCTCACTCTAAGGTCGACCCTTTCTCTCTCTATTCTTGAGTTCAATATCAGCCAAAGTGTTAAAGAGGGAAGGAATTGAAGTGTAATGGCCCCTTTGTAATAGCCCACTAATCAAGTTTAATAATAATAAATAATATGGCACTAATTCATTAATTAAATCAATTAATCTGGCCCGAATCAATTTTTCAATTAAATTTCACCGTAGGCTCTAAAATTTATGCCAATTACAATGGCGTAATCAATTTCGGGTTCCATAGTCGATAAGGCCCTCAATTTAATAATCAAACAGATATTCCTACGGTGAACAGATAGAAATTCAAAACTACGTATATTCACATAATTGGCACACAAAATCATATCAGACACATAATCATATTTAAATTAAGGACCAATTAGCATATTACGGAACAGGGGTATCACAACTAACGTCGCAGATAAATATTTATTTCTTAGTTTATTTTATTTATTATTTCTAACCATTATTCTGATACCACCTTTGTCACGGCCCAACCTTAGGGGCTTAGGGCAGGAATCGCAACTTACTAAATAATTGCAATCGTAACAATTTAAATGACGTAGGCGGAGGCAAAATGGAAGTAAGAAAATAATTAAATAGAAAATTTACTTTATTCGACTATTTCGATAAAAGAAAGTACATCTATAGGGCTTTTATTTATTTATTTTTATTTAGTGACCAGCCCTCAGTAAAAACAAATCAAAAGGAAGAAAAGGAAAGAAAATAACAGATCAGAATCAAATTCTTCTACGGGTTCCACTACACGAGGTTACGGGTCTTTCTTACATCTCATCACTTGAAACTATAAGCACACAATAGAGTGAGAAATATTATGCCAAGAGTATAGGGAACACAAAATAACCATAGATAGTTAGTTAAGCTAAAACATTTACGTAGCTTAATTTGAATAAACAAATTATTCAAAGTGGTAGAAACTGAAATACAAAAATTATGTAAATAAATAACCATAACGACGGTACAGAACAGAATAGAGGTCAAGGAGTAACAGTCAAAACAGAGGTCAATGGATCCATGACAAATAGAGAACCACAAAGTGGTCAAACAGAGACCAATGGTTATTTAAGTCTCCCAAGGTATGAGACTCCCGTGGTGGTATTTACAAAACATAATTATTTATAAAACCATTGTCAAATAATTTCTAAAAGTTAAACAAATATATCCATGGATTTCAATTTAAGCAGATAGAGTTCAAAAAATAATTACACAATCCAAATATTAATATAATTTATAAGGCATAGATTGCGTAAAATAATTTATTGTAACCCAAAACATACGTAAAATATATTATAGTGACTCAAGGTATAATATAATTCACTTTAATATTGACCCTAGTCTTTACTTTTTTATAACGGCCTCGTTGTTACTCACAAGTATATTTTCTTCTTATCCGAGGTCAGCCACAGGTGCGAACTATTTATAGAGGAGAAGGACACATGGCTTTTTTCTTATTGATATGGGGCAATTTATAATTTGGCCATCTGTCCTCACAAGTGGCCATATTCTCCTATTCCCCCATGACTCACCTATGCTATATGTGCATAGTTACCACCCTATATGCTAGGTTGGTGACAGGCCAATGTAATTATTATTATTTTTTATTTTTTAAAATTTTTAATTAAACCTTGATTTAATTCTAATTTGGCTCAATTCTTAACTAATTATATACCATTTTTTTTTATAATATATATAATCCCTAATTAAATTTCATTTTATCATATACAATCATAACGTTCAATACTTTATTTTACCTTTAGGGAATATGTAATTAAACATTTAGGGTGTCATAATGTCACTGTCGGCCTCAGCTTGGGTTTCGCACACCAACAAAGATCACTCTCATTACCACCACCATCTCTCCTCCTTGTCTAGCCTCTTCACCACCACCTATGTCATCGCCGCATTCACATCTCTTAGATCTGCCCCTCCTTCATCTCTAGATCCAGAACCACCGATCCGCCATCGTCTTTTCCTTATCTCTTATCTTGTTAACTTTATTTATTGGATTTGTGAAGTTTAACTTTCCAACTAGTCATATAAGATATTTAAGATCTAGATTTTTAGTTTGTTGATATGGTTGTCGTCGATACATATAATGATGATTTGTTGTTGTTCGTTCTTCAATTAGAACAATTGAGGTTTAAAGTTTTGAAGTTTTAGATTTTTCATCAAGACAAACATAGATAAATGTCATTACCTAAGTTTGATTATTAATAAACATAGAATTGAGCTATCAAAGTAAGTTGGCGGGAGTGGAGTAGTATTTTTTTTTTAAACAAATTGATATAAAATTGAACAGATAAATAGAATTTAGGGAAAAAAAATTGAATAGATAGTGTGGGGAAGTGGTTTGGAAATACTCTTCAGATCCTGGGAGACACCAATGATCCTCAGCTAGTCACCTGAAAAGAGACAAACACTCCGATCGGGGGTGCCGGAATTAGCACTTCGATAGACAAGTCAGTTCAGACGCTCAAGATAGCTTCTTTACTAAGTTAAGTGAAGTCATTCTTACATACCTTTCTAAATCTGTAGTTCTTATATTTATACTCGTTTTCTGGGCCTCGGGGCCAGAGCCTACTTTTTACTCATTGTCCTTTTGTTTATTCGGCTCTACGGATCTCCGGATATTCGGCCTTCCTATTACATTCGGTATCCTAGTCACGCAGGATGGATCCGAATAATACCTGGTTTCTGGTGTACGCACCTTTCGACGATTATATTTATTCAGCTCCCACAATTGCCCCCCAAAGAATTTTACCAACGACAGTTGGCCGGAGTGCTTGGTTCCAAATTTCGAAAAGTCAGAGCCAAAATTTCGGCGGTTGGCCTCATCCTCATGTGGATGTCTGAGCGCACCCCTTTTGGTTGTCGTCTCGACTTCCCGTCCCTTCGTACGTGTCTATTTATTGCGATTTAAAATTTTGACGTCCTTTCGTATATGTATTTTATTACACTCGTCACTGGATTTCCCTTTGAATCGTTCCTGCAACTTTCTCTTCTCCGATATCCTCTTCGTCCTTTGTAAGTTCTCTCTTTCCTTGCTTCGAAAACTCTTTCCAGTTTATTTATTCCTTGGCATGTTACTATAAACTATAGGGTATGGCGAAACATTTAAAAGACCTCCTTTCGTCAGATCAAATTGCTGGCTTTAGACGCCATTTCTCCATTCCTGACGATGTCCGTTTGTCGTTTGTGGCGGACGGCACTCTTGACATAGAGAGGGAGGACAAAACCACGATTGTCTTTCATCTCTTGTCAATTGCAGAGGGTGGAGTCCGTTTTTCCCTTCACCCGTTTCTTAGGGCTGTACTTCGACATTGGGGTTTAATCCCTTCCCAACCCAATGTGAATTTCTTTAGAATTATAATGGAGGTTATAGCGCTGAACCGTCAGCTTAAAATTAACCTTGGCATTCCAGCCATCCGGCATTGCTATGCCTTGGCTAAGTCTTCTGGTCGGCAGGGGCGTTACTTCCTTAGGGCCAAAGATACCGACCATCAGCTAATCACTATGCTTTCCAGTTTTGGGAAACGAGTTGATGATGTTATGGTCGTTGTCCAGGGTAACTGGGAATTTGGTGAATGGGAGAATCACGTCGACCCTATTCCTAGACTGAGGGGTGAGCCAGGTGGCCGATTACCTTCTTGCTTTTATTATTTATTTATTTTTGTTGTAAAGCCTCTTCTTTGAAATCTTACGGCTTGGCTTGTGCAGGGAACGATTTGAAAAAAGTCCTATCTTCAACCGACGACGTCGTTCTTTCGAATATCAAAGTCGTGCTCAAGTATTTTGGCTGTCGAAGTCTTTAGAAATAGGGGAGGACGGCCCACGTTCTCCTTCATTAAGAGCCGGCATATACGACCTTCTCGGTTGCAGAAAATATCCCAATTCCGAAGGGTGAAGATTTTCTTATCGCTCTTATTTTGTCCGACTTCAAAAACTTGAGGCAAGTTGGTTTTGAAGGGTCTGGTTCGGAGCGGGATGAAGTAGCTGATGTTGCCGAATCAGATCAGTCCGAAACCGAATCTGACGAGGTATTGAATTTGGCCGATCCTCCATCTACTTCGGTCCGAGGGGATCTTACACTTGACGACGCTTTTCACGGCTTAGAGGATCTTCCTATCGTAGGCCCCGCAGACATGGCTGGGTTAAGCCTGACAAAACTTGCCAGGAAAGCCAATGCGGAAAGGTTGGCTGCACGGCGAAGAGCAGAGGCCCTTCTGTCTGAAGTACCACCCGCCACCGAATCTCAACCCTCCCTGCCTGTTACCGAATCAGAGTCTTTGCGCGTTATTGAAGAGGAGACGGCAAAAAACGAGAATGTCGAATCTACTTTGGTCGTGCAGGCCGGTCAAGAAGTTGAGGAAAATGCAGGGAAACACCCTGCAGAGTTTGAGGCCGGTTCAGAAGAGCGAGGCGGTAAACGTCCTCGATTAGAGGGATCGAATGTGATCGTTCCTTTTGTCATTCAGCCGATGATAAAAAAACATGCCGGTTTCTTCTGATGCTTTGGCGCATAAAGATCCAGAAGTCGCATTCAGCATGGCTACGTCTGTGTCGTTGCCATTCGACAAGGAGGCTTTCAGGGTGGAACCAGATCTGAATGCGACAACACTAGCCGCCCAATTGGCACTTTTGGTACATATTCAGACTTTTCTTCACTTTATCCAAATACTGTTGAAGTTATGGTTTTAAATTCTTGTTTTACAAACCGTCGGAAGGATAGCCGATATGGGCCGTCGCCATCGCGACGCCGTCAAACAGATTGCTCGTTTACGAAAGGAAGTTGAGGCCCAGAGGAGAAGGGTCGAGATCGAAGTTTTAAGGGTGAACAAGGAAGCCTCACGGGCCGAGGCCAAGGTGGAGAGGGCTCGTAGCGTGGATCAATTGAGATCGGATGCCGAGAAGAGGGCGGATGCCAGCAAAGATGCGCTCAGATTGGCCCAGAAGGCGGTCTCCGAACTGGAGACTGAGTTGGCTGAAATGAAGGCGGCGAAGGAAACAGCCGACTTTATAGTATTTGAGGCTGGGAAAAATGCTGGACTCACCGAGTATGTGGACCAAGTCCCCAAGTTTGAAAATCGGGGGTTCAAACACGGCTGGTACAAAGCCCTTACTGCTGCTAACGTTTCATTGACTATGCCAATACCATCTGAGCAAGTGGATATTGAGCCATTGGAGTCTGATTCTGAGGACTAATCTGGGCGACTGTCATAGTCTTTGGGATTTCAAATGTATTTTTACAACTTTTGGTTCGGTAATTTACATGTATTGCTACAGTCAGTTGTTTTGCTAGGCATTTTCATGCGGGTTTGTAGCTTTTTGTTTAGTAATTTGCGTATATAAATGTTCATAAGTTGTGCTCATCTTGCTAATGAAAATTTTGTTGATGAATGATATTGCTTTTAGTTATAGTGAGATCATCTGCTTAGTTTAGGTACTTGGCCGACCGGATTAATGAATCTGCCCTTGCCTTGGCTAGGGCGTGAGGTTGAAAAGCCGAATGGGTTTAACTCGTGGGCTGGCTGAGGCATGGATTGATCGGCGCTTGCGCTTGAAAAGATGGCCGACCAGATTAATAAATCTGCCCTTGCCTTTGCCGAGGCACAAGCTTGAAAAGCCGAATGGGTTTAACTCGTCGGCTGGCTAAGGCATAGATTGATCGGCGCTTGCGCTTGAAAAGATGGCCGACTAGATTAATTAATCTGCCATTGCCTTTGCCAGGGCGCGCGCTTGAAAAGCCGAATGGGTTTAACTCATGGGCTAGCTGAGGCATAAATTGATCGGCGCTTGCGCTTGAAAAGATGGCCGACCAGATTAATAAATCTGCCCTTGCCCCAGCGCGCGAAGTTGATAAGCCGAATGGGTCTAACTCGTGGGCTGGCTTGATCTAAACTGGAGAAGGACGAAGATTGGCTGAATTTAGACGCCGCAATGAATCGAAGTAGCGAGACTATGCACACGAGAAGAAGAACGTCCATGGATAGGGAAAAACAGCAGCCCCTTAGTCATCGAAGCAGATCACCCCGAAAGGACAAACAACAACGGGGAAATTCCTCGCAACCGCGATCGAGAATTGAGCCAGATGCGACTCCACGACCGTTAAGTTTTGCGGTTTTCGTGAGGAATAGACCAATGACGGAGGTGGATTCCATCATTAAAGACCCAGATGTGGTAGTCGAGTTCGCTCGACAGATCTTTCCGCCGAAAGTCCAACAATTGATGGTCGGACGTCGAGATTTCGAAGTATTTCGAGACGGCATACACGGGGCTGTGAAAGGACTATATACTGCTTATGAAGTCGGCATGCGCCTGTGTGAAGCGCGACATGAGATTGAGAAAAAGGACGAAAGGAATCGCAGTCTGGAGGCTCGCGTGGAAAAGGCTGAGCTTGAGCTTCGGGAGCTTAGGAATGTTCAAACGATCGAGTCGGTGGTGGCCGGTCAATCTAAGTTGGTCAGCGAGGACTTCGTGCCAAATAAATAGAATTTCTTTTATTTTCATTGTTCGGATTTGGTTTTGAAATGTGATGTGCCTATTTAAACGTCTTATTTCAACTTATTGGCAAGTTTTGTGTTACGTGGTACAAATGTTTAAACATGCATTGACCGACTCGAATTAAGAACAATTCTTATTGAATATTTATTCGGCCATTCAAGTGATCCGAATGCATCTCGCACAAAGGTTCCGAATTCGGATGCTTAATCGGCCTTAAGAGGCTTAATTGGCACTAAGATGTTTTGCACCGAAAGGGGCTCTGAATCCGGATATTTTGGCCAATCGTTATATCCACGAAGGGCGCTCCGAATCTGGAGACTTAATCGGCCCTAATGTGTCATGCACCAGAAGGGGCTCCGGATCCGGAGCCTTTGGCCAATCATGATATCCACGAAGGGAGCTCCGAATCCGAAGACTTAATCGGCCCTAAGGTGCCATTCACCAGAAGGGGCTTCGAATCCGGAGACTTTGTTTGGCCAATCGTGATATTCACGAAGGACGCTCCGAATCCGGAGACTTAATCGGCCCTAAGGTGTCATTCACCAGAAGGGGCTCCGAATCCGGAGACTTTGTTTGGCCAATTGTGATATCCACGAAGGGCGCTCCGAATACGGAGACTTAATCGGCCCTAATGTGTCATTCACCAGAAGGGGCTCCGAATCCGGAGACTTTGTTTGGCCAATCGTGATATCCACGAAGGGCGCTCCGAATCTGGAGACTCAATCGGCCCTAATGTGTCATGCACCAGAAGGGGCTTCAAATCCGAAGACTTTGTTTGGCCAATCGTGATATCCACGAAGGGCGCTCCGAATCCGGAGACTCAATCGACCCTAATGTGTCATGCACCAGAAGGGGCTCCGAATCCGGAGATTTTGTTTGGCCAATCGTGATATCCACGAAGGGTGCTCCGAATCTGGAGACTTTGTTTGGCTAATCGTGATATCCACGAAGCGCGCTCCGAATCCGGAGACTTAATCGGCCCTAATGTGTCATTCACCAGAAGGGGCTCCAAATCTGGAGACTTTGTTTGGCCAATCGTGATATCCACGAAAGGCGCTCCAAATCCGGAGACTCAATCGGCCCTAATGTGTCATGCACCAGAAGGGGCTCCGAATCCAGAGACTTTGTTTGGCCAATCGTGATATCCACGAAGGGTCTCCAAATCCGAAGACTTTGTTTGGCCAATCGTGATATCCACGAAGGGCGCTCCGAATCCGGAGACTTTGTTTGGCCAATCATGATATCCACGAAGGGCACTCCAAATCCGGAGACTTAATCAGCCCTAATGTGTCATTCACCAGAAGGGGCTCCGAATTCGGAGACTTTGTTTGGCCAATCGTGATATCCACGAAGGGCGCTCCAAATCTGGAGACTCAATCGGCCCTAATGTGTCATGCACCAGAAGGAGCTCCGAATTCGGAGACTTTGTTTGGCCAATCGTGATATCCACGAAGGGCGCTCCGAATCCAGAGACTCAATCAGCCCTAACGTGTCATGCACCAGAAGGGGCTCCGAATCCGGAGAATTTGTTTGGCCAATCGTGATATCCACGAAGGGCGCTCCCAATCTGGAGACTTTGTTTGGCCAATCGTGATATCCACGAAGGGCGCTCCGAATCCGGAGACTTAATCGGCCCTAATGTGTCATTCACCAGAAGAGGCTCCGAATCCAGAGACTTTGTTTGGCCAATCGTGATATCCACGAAAGGCGCTCCAAATCCGGAGACTCAATCGGCCCTAATATGTCATGCACCAGAAGGGGCTCCGAATCCGGAGACTTTGTTTAGCCAATCGTGATATCCACGAAGAGCGCTCCGAATTCGGAGACTTAATCGGCCCTAAGGTGTCATTCACTAGAAGGGGCTCTGAATCCGGAGACTTTGTTTGGCCCATCGTGATATCCACGAAGGGCGCTCCGAATCCAGAGACTCAATCAGCCCTAATGTGTCATGCACCAGAAGGGGCTCCGAATCTGGAGACTTTGTTTGGCCAATCGTGATATCCACGAAGGGCGCTCCGAATTCGGAGACTCAATCGGCCCTAATGTGTCATGCACCAGAAGGGGCTCCGAATCCGGAGACTTTGTTTGGCCAATCGTGATATCCACGAAGGGCACTCCGAATCTGGAGACTCAATCGACCCTAATGTGTCATGCACCAGAAGGGGCTCTGAATCCGGAGACTTTGTTTGGCCAATCGTGATATCCATGAAAGGCGCTCCGAATCCGGAGACTTAATCGGCCCTAAAGGGCTTGGGAGCTGAAGCATGACAAAACGAGAAACTTTGTATTACAATGGTGGAATATGTTCAAGTATCAAGCCCACAAGTCGGGTCAATGATAGAATTTACGTAAATGTGTTGAATTGCAAGGTCGTGGCAGGCTTCTTCCTGACATGTCTAAGAGCCTATATGCCCATGTTCCTGCGATGGAATCTATCTGATGGGGCCGTCCCAGTTTGGACCCAATTTTCCGTCAGCTGGTCTCCGGTCGGCTGGAAGTACCTTCTTCAGGACCAACTCTCCTAGCGTGTAGCGGCGTAACTGAACTCATTGATTATATGACTTAGCGAGCTGCTGCTGATACCGTGTCATGGATGCCAGGGCGCGGTCTCTTCGTTCTTTGATTAGAATCAGATCCAGGGCAAGCATCATGTCGTTTCAGCCCATATCAAATGCTTGCGATTTCAGGGTTGGGAGGCCGATTTCCAGGGGTAAGATTGCCTAAGTTCCGAAGCATAGAGCAAACGGCATTTCTCCAGTGGATCTCCTCGGTGTAGTACGATGAGCCCACAATACACTCGGCAATTCTTCGACCCATTTGCCTTTAGCTTTTTCCAGTCTCTTTTTGATGCCGTCCAAGATGGATTTGTTAGAGGCTTCAACTTGACCGTTGCTCTGGGGATGTGCCGGTGAGGAAAAGTAAGGCCGAATACCATACTTGCTGCATAACTCTCGATATACGCCACAATCAAATTGGGTGCCATTGTCTGAGATGAGAGCTCTTGGAATGCCGAATCGTGTTATGATGTTTCTCCATACAAAGCGTTTAATGTCGACATCTCGTATATGTGTTAATGCCTCCGCTTCGACCCATTTTGTGAAGTAATCAGTGGCGGCGATTAAGAATCGCTTGTTCCCTGGGGCCCTCGGCAATGGTCCTACGATATTAAGTCCCCACTGAGCAAACGGCCAGGGACTAGTGATGGAGTTCAACTCTTCGGTAGGCAGATGGGTTAACGGGGAGAACTTTTGGCACTGTTCACATTTTTTTACATAACTCTCCGCGTCAGCTCTCATTGTCGGCCAATAATAACCCTGTGTTATGGCTCGATGGGCCAAGGAGCGCCCGCCGGAATGGGCACCACAACTGCCCTCTTGTATCTCAGTCAGAAGCTCCTCCACTTTGTCCGAGTGCACGCATTCCAAATATGGACCGGAGAGGGACTTTTTATAGAGCCCTCCTTGCGGATCCAGATAGTATCACAGGGCTTTATTTCGCAGCTTGTGTGCTTCTTTTTTGTCCTCTAGGAATTGTTCAGAAGAGAGGAAAGCAGCAATGGGGTCCATCCAGCTTGGTGCGGATTCTATAATGTTGACATGGATTTCCTCCAAAGGGCCAATACTCGGCTCCGGGATAAAACCTACTTCGATGGTCCGTTTGATCTCAGAATTGATGGCGGAAGCTAGGCACGCCAGGGCATCTGCGTGTGTGTTCTGGCTGCGTGTTATTTGATTTAGTTCGTGATGGTCAAATTTTGTCAGCAAGGAATTCGTCGTTTTCATGTAGGCAGCCATACGGTCGTTTCTTGCCACATACTCCCCCTTAAGCTGATTGATTACCAATTTTGAATCACAAAACACAAGCAAATGCCGAGCGCCAAGAAAGTGGGCATTACGCAGACCGGCTAGAAGGGCTTCGTATTCGGCTTCGTTATTTGATGCTTCAAAGCCAAGTTTGACGGCCTGCTTGATTACTGCGCCGTCTGGAGACATGATTACAACTCCAGCGCCGCTGCCCCGTTGGTTAGACGATCCATCACAGTATAATTGCCAAATATCCCCGACATAAATTCTCCAGTTCGGCTTTGGTCAAACTTCAGCCTTTAGTCGAACTTCGTCAGGTTTGAGGTCGGCAAGCCCGCTGGTGAATTCAGCAACAAAGTCGGCCAGGACCTGCCCCTTGATTGCGGTTTTAGGTAAAAACTGAATGTCGTATTGGCCGAGTTCAAGAGCCTATTTTGAAACACGTCCTGATGCTTCTGCACTCCGTAGTACTGATCGGAGGGGATAATCTGTTAGCACCCCAATGCTATGTCCCTGGAAGTAATGCATCAGTTTTCTTGCCACCATGACTAGGGCTAAGATGAGTTTTTCCAGCGGAAGGTAGCGTGTCTCGGCGTCAACCATTGCCTTACTCACATAATACACTGGCCATTGCTCCCCCTCCTCCTCTTTTAACAATACGGCGCTGAGGGCCCTATCGGAAACTGCCAGATACAGAATGAGTGGGTCACCAGCGGAGGGTGTTTTCAAGAGAGGTACTGAGCGAAGGTAGGTCTTGAGTCCGTTGAAAGCGATTTCACATTCGGCGGACCATTCAAAAGCCTTGCCCTGCCGTAATGTCTGAAAGAATTGTCGGCAGCGATTTGTAGACCGGCTGATGAACCTGTTGAGTGTAGCGGCCATCCCCATCAACTTTTGGACTTCTTTCACTGAATGGGGGGAGCCGAGTTCCAAGATTGCTGTGACTTGCCTGGGGTTGGCTTCGATTCCTCGGTGATTTGCGATGTAACCCAAGAATTTGCCAGAGCCGATTCCGAACGCACATTTGGAAGCGTTCAATTTCATTCTGTATTTGCGTAAGATGCTGAATGTCTTTTCTAGATCGGCTATATGATTCTGTTCTTCTTTGGACTTGACCACCATATCGTCGATGTATACTTCCATAGTGTGGCCGAGTTGCTCTTTGAACATGGCGGTGACCAGTCTCTGGTAGGTTGCCCCTGCATTCTTCAACCCAAAAAGCATGACTTTGTAGCAGTAGGTTCCTCTTGGGGTGAGGAATGTAGTTTTGTCTTGGTCATCTGGATGCATGGCGATCTGGTGGTAGCCTCTGTAAGCATCGAGGAAGCTCATGCATTGATGGCGTGCCGTCGCATCAACAAGTTAGTCAATTCTGGGTAGGGGAAAATAGTCTTTGGGGCAAGCTTTGTTCAGATCCGTGAAATCGACGCACACTCGCCAAGTCCCATTTTTCTTCTTCACCACCATTGTATTGGAGAGCCACGTCGGGTAGGTGACTTCTCTAATTGCCCCAGCATCAAGCAGTTTGTCAACCTCCTCAACAACGGCAGCAATATGCTCTGCGGCTGATCGCCGGCCTTTCTGAATGATCGGCTTACATTTGGGATCGACATTCAGATGGTGCTGTGAAACAGATGGGTCTATACCTGGCATTTCATATGGAGTCCATGCAAAGACATCGAGGTTGCTGAGCAGGAAAGAGATCAGCTGCTGCCTGTCGGCCTGATTCAGAGAGGCGCCGATCATGAAGAACTTTTATGGGCTTCCATCGATGTCAACTCGGTCTAAATCTTCTGTGGCCTTTTCATTTGGATGCCGCCCAACGTCATCAAGGATCTCTCGATTTGGCACCTCAATGGAGTTTACTTGCAGTTCCTTTAGGGTTTTGGCGGCAAGGAGATAGCATGCTTGTACCGATTTCTGGAAGCCGCAGATTTGCTCAATGCCGTGTTCTATTGGGAAACGTAGCAGTTGATGATAGGTGCTTGGGACGGCCTGCAAGGTATGCAACCACGATCGCCCCATGATAAGATTGTACGGCGATGGCAGTTTGACGACCAAGAATTCCACATCCACCGTTCTGGAACCTGCTCGAATGGGTAGGCTGATCTTTCCCAATGGGTACTCTGGATTGGCATTGAAGCCGAATAGGGGATAAGGAGCCGGAGTCAGGTCTGACTCGTTGAAGCCGAGTTTGATGAAGGTTTTATAATACATAACCTCCGAAGTGCTGCCCTGATCTATAAGAACACGTTCAACGGTGAACCGGTTTACGCGTAGCTAATGGATCGATGTAAGGGAGTGTTACGCCGATCAAATCAGAATCGTCAAAGATGATACTTGGCGCTCCTCGAAGCGCTTTGCTGGTGTGAGCTGCTGTTGGAGGTCTAGATGTGATTGGATTGCATGTACGGCCGGGACTATTGGCAGGCTGTATATCATGTGGACGGTATTAAGCGGAAGTGCATCTTTCGGAAGGGCAGGTGTTTTGATCACATTCCTCCAGACGCGGTGCTGGAGACGTTCATCCCTCGCCAACTTCTCAAGGTGGTCTGTTGAGGTATAGCGGCCGCCAGTATCTTGCTGTCGGGCTCGAGATCGTCGATCATCTGCCCTCGAGGGTCGCTCGGAAGCCTGGCGCACTATTTGTTTGGACTTTGCTATTTCCTGGCGCACTGTTCATTGTCAGCGGTGATGTTGTCCAACCTCTGTTTGGTTTGCCTGGCTTGTTCCATGATCGCTTGCATTGTTTCTTGCACTGAAATCGTTGGTGAATCGAAGTTCAAGGCGCGTCTTGCAGCAATGGTTGCTTTTCCGAGCATATTTGCTGGAGTGAGGTCATCTCTCTGTGTGGTCTCGTCAGTGGCTATCGGAGGATCTTCAGTCACGCCTGCCATGGATGTATTTGAGTATTCCCACAGACGGCGCCAATTGTGGGGAAGTGGTTTGGAAATACTCTTCAGATCCTGGGAGACGCCAATGATCCTCAGTTAGTCACCTGAAAAGAGACAAACACTCCGGTCGAGGCTGCCGGAATTAGCACTCCGACGGACAAGTCAGTTTAGACGCTCAAGATAGCTTCTTTACTAAGTTAAGTGAAGTCATTCTTACATACCTTTCTAAATCTGTAGTTCTTGTATTTATACTCATTTTCTGGGCCTTGGGGCCAGAGCCTACTTTTTACTCATTGTCCTTTTGTTTATTCGGCTGTACGGATCTCTGGATATTCGGCCTTCCTATCACATTCAGCATCCTAGTCACGCAGGATGGAGTCGAATAATACCTGGTTTCTGGTGTACGCACCTTTCGACGATTATATTTATTCGGCTCCCACAGATAGATATAATTTAGGAGAAAAATTGAATAGATAGGGGAAAAATTGAACAGATAGTCAAAAAATTTGAACAGATAGATATGAATTTGAACAGATATACAAAAAAAATTAAACAGATAGTCAACAAAAAGTCAAACAGATAAAAAAAGTTAAGGGATAAATTGAAAACAAAATATTTTCTAGGATTTCTCACTAAACTATTTCACAAATTGTGAATTTCTCACTAATACAAAATATTCTTGTAGTGCCTTGTGGCAACCTAGTTGGAATGGGGTTTGTTTTGCCATGATGCATTTTGTACTTAAACCATTTTGATGTAATTTGGGTTGTTTTGGGTGTACCTTAGTTAATTATATCAATAAATTTTCTTTTTGCCGATAAAAAAAAAAATCATTTTTTGAATGAGCTGATTAGCTGTACATCTTGGGCTTTTGCTTTCATTTAAGAATTGGAGCATTTCAGAAATGGAAAACAAGTGCGGATACAATTAAGAAAATTTGTTGGAGCTTTTGGTAGAGATCTGATGGATGACTTTGCTATGATGGAAAAATTAGCAATAGTATCTACGAATAAGCCATTTGGAAGTTCTCATCTTGCTTTAGTTAAAGGATGAAATTTTTGGTCCATTAATAATTCAAGTGGTTGGAGGTGGTGGTAGAGGGAGTGGGTTAGGATTTTCATATGGGTTAGAGGCATAGAAGATGAAGACAAAGACAATAATGTCCTTTGCATTAGAATTTGACTTTGACTTAAAAAAATCTTGTCAACCCTCAAAATGTGTGTGAATTTGGACGGAACTTTTAACAGTGGCCATGTTAACATGGACTCTTATATTACATGAACTTGGGTATGAATATTGGGTGCGACTGTGCGGGTGAGTGTCTTAGCGCCAAACCTTCATAAACCTAGAACTTAGGATATTTGGATGTTTATCGAAAACTTAGATATGGGTACACAGATTTGTCATGGACACTTGCTTATATTACATATTGTATCATGTTTTTAGATGAGATATTGTAAATTATGTAGAAATGCACTTGAAATATATAGGATTTAGAAAAAAAATATAGAATTTTGATCTCTCATTCATGTGAGAGATTAGAAATATTTATTTACTAGTAAATGTGGGTTTTCTTTTTCTTCAAACATCGTAAAAAATTAGTAGGTCTAAGTGTCTCAATTGTGTACGAATATCAAACACATATCCCACACCCTTGCCATTATCATAGCCAAGGTGCGCGTAAATTGGTTTGGACACCTGGTCATAATAATAATAATAATAATAATAATAATAATAATAATAAAAACAACTGATGACACGGGTACTAAATGTTTTGTGGCCATACTATACAGCAGAGGTGTGCGCAAAGTGTTCTGTGGCCATACTATATGGTACGGGTGTGCGTGGTGCAGTTCGGTGTAGTTTGAGTGTGAAATTATAATGCAAACCATGAATAGCAGATTAGCAATTAAGTAAACCGCGGTTTGAACAGTTTGGACAATTTCAATTTGTTAGTTGATTGAAGAATATTAAACAATTATCAAGCATTTGCATAATGCATAACACTAATTTGCATTATATATTTTTTTTATATATATAATAATAACACTAACTAAGTTTACATAATATTTTTCATATATATAACATTAATTTTCTACAAATTCCACATTTTAAATCACTCTTACCCTGATTTTTATTTTGATATTTCATTAGAGGTTAAAAAAAAGAAAATGTATTAACCTATAGCGGAGCGGAGCGGTTTCAAAGACGGATTATAAATTTCAAACCAAGGTTCAAACTAACCCCATGGGCAGATTGGTGCGGATTGGACAGCATTTTGCATGGCTGTACTATACGAGATAAATTGGATTTTGTCCTAAATTTTACTTCTTGTTTATCAAGTATTAATTTAATACTAATATTTATTAGCCTCTTAAAATATGAAATAACACTTCTGATTTTATCGTGTTATACTTTTTTTGCTTCCTCCTATTTCTTCTTGGAGGTAGCTAGGATGGCAGCTAGTGGGACTGCAGAGATCCATCAAGTTGGAAAAACCAGTAAGACATACTCAATGAAATGAAAGGAAATTGCTCAAGAAAAGGAAAAACAAGGCCCCCACTTAATTTCTTATTGATTTTGCATAATGCAAAGAAAATGATCGACACGTCTTGTTCTGATAAGCTGTGTAAGCAGCTCTACACTGGAGTATTCTTAGAAGACAAGAAACTGGCAAGTCTATATAGATTTTCTCCCACATCTTAGATGAACCGATGAAACTTTTTATTATTATTTCAGAATCAGTATATATTTCATGTTTCATAGTGATTCTCTATTATATATTTATTTATTCTTTGAACCTTAACTATGTAATGAAATATATGTAATGTACCCATATATAATATTGTGTGCACATTAAAATATTTATACTACACCAAAATAAACTTGTGCTTTTATGTTTAATAAATCCTGAAATTATTTATATTCAAGATTTGATGTCAAGATGATTTTGTGTTCATTTTTTCTGCAAAACAGAAAATATGTAAACAAAAATTTATTATTTGAGGGTGTCAAAGATCAAGATCATGATTTATGGTACTTGACATAATTTCACAATATATATAGGTATATATAGCAAGTTCTGCTATTTACAAACACCATAAGTTGGAGTATGTACAAATTGGTCCTGTCTGGTGTAGCTTCTATGTTTTGATTATCAAATTTTAGCTTGTTAGAAACTATACCAAACAGGACCAATATCAATTGTATTGTTCATGATATTGTAGGAACTATTTGAAAGCATGGTGTACTAATAAAGCTAGGGGTATTAAGGGTGTTTTGATCTTTTTGTTATTTTTATTTAAGGATGTGTATAGTTCAGATTATATTTAGTTTAGGGGTATGATTTAATCTTACGAGGATTTTAGGATTCAATTCTATGATTAAATAGAGTTTGTGACAGCTTTGTAAGACAAGTTTTTTTTAGATCTGTCTTGTCATCAATGAAAATTACTTTTATCTACATATTTTCTTTTGAAATCCATAAGGTTTGCATTATTATTAAGCACCTATGTAGAGGTTTTTTCTTTGTTTATCTCTAACAAACTTGAACTTTTGATTGAATTTGAGAAATTCAAAGTAATTCTATAATTAATTGCGCTCTCAACTGTGTCATGTTTTATGCTTGTGTTGTACTCTTCTTAGCGCAACAAATAGAACAGTTATCTATTACATTTAAGTATGGATAGTTGCTATCTTTATTTTTCTTTTTTGTTTCCATTGTTGTGATTATGTATTGCTATTCATGTATGTTTTCGTTACTACAACTGTAGAAGTATTATGTCAACGAGAAGACAAACAAGAATTGCTTTATGCTATTTGCAAGGAAACTTGATATATGTTGGAGTAATCATTCTGATTATTGGAAATGGACCAATGAGGAGACAAGGTAAGTGAAATAATATGTATAGCTTAAGAACTTCATGTATTGTTATCTTTAAGGCCACTTAAAGTTTAATCAATGAAACTGATCAATGGCATGATAAGAAGCAATTGGGCTTAACCAATGTTATCAGAAAATGGTAATACTCTACCAATTGGGCTTAACCACTATTATTGTTATTTTTGTTACAAGTTTGATGACAAATTTTGTTAGAAGCACAATTCCATAGGGATTCTGAAATTTTTTCGAAGATGCTTTTAATGTGGATAAAATGGGTTCAGCTATACGTATAAAACCTTATTGTTATTTTTGCTGAAACTGTGATGAGCCCATCAATAATATCAACTCTTACAATGTACTTTATTGAATCGGGATTTTAGTGTTGTTGGGATATTTTCCAAAGTACAAAGTTCTTATTTCTAAACAACTGCACTTTATTTGTATAATGTTACTGAACTCTTTTAAGCTTAGGTGCTATATATATCCGAACATGGTTAGTAGATTTTAATTTTTTATTTGTTTGTTTGATTGGTGACATGCTTGTAATTTTATTTTTTTTTTGTTAATTCCAAAGTATATTGATTAAAATGATTGTATAGGAAGCTGGTTGCCTAAATTTCACCAACTTAACATCTGCAATTGCATAACGGTACTTGTACCTTATGTATGGTGAACCTGCACTAATAAACAACTATTAGTTTCATATTGATGCTTCAAAGTGTGACACCAAAATAGTGGCTGCCTTCACTAACCAAATTCGGAAACCACAATACTACTCAATGGCTACTGTTTTCTTTTTTAATAATGATATATAATAAAAAAAAAAGTACCATTTTGTTCTTAAAGAAGAAAATAAATTGGAGCTCTTCGGACACACGATTTTGAAGGTGGACTTCATTAGGCAATAGGATCCAAATCAGTGTTTGGTTAGCCTTTTGAATGAAAGGCTTAAGATCTTATATTGTCAACATATAAGTTTTCAAATTCTAGTTTGAAGTGTGCATTTTTAATTGTTTATAGAATATTTGAACGAAATAGGTTTGTAAAATTCAAATTAGTTTTACATGAGTTTTAAACTTTAATTCGAATTATTATTGGTATTTGATTAGTCACATTATTGTATGGTGGTACATGAGTGTCAAACTTCAATTGCGATTATTATTGGTATTTGAATACTCAAAATATTGTTACAATAGTAAACACTGTTAGGTGAGCCAATTGTTGGATCTTTCAAGTCTTCCAAAAAATTGTTACATTAGTGAATAAACTTGTTGGTCCTAGTATCTTTGAAAATATTGTTAGTGGATAAACTCTTCCAATTGTTGGTCCCAGTATGTTTCAAAATATTGTTACATTAGTGGATAAACTTGTTGAGCTCTGTCTACTAACTACAATGTAACAATATATGATATAGCCATTAATAATTTCCAGAAACAATAATTATCTGCCACTTCCATGTGTGTATTTGTTTTTTTATTCAGATTGACAAGAATGCTGTGAAGTTCAAAACGAAGCCGTTGGAGCACGTGGAACTTACGTGAAGGGTGTATGAAGGTGCCACGACAACATGAAATTTTGCATGGACACCCGGCATTGATTTCGACCCAGTCACAACGGATGACGTGTCTTCCCTTTTGGATACAGAAGATTACGAGGACAGCAGTGGGCTACCACCTTTTCAACTTGTTACCAACAGTGAGCACACAGTTGAGGGCTATGACGCATCTATGGAACAGACTCCAACTAGTGGACCGATGAAACATAAATTCGGAGGCAGCATTCAGGGGCAGCGAAAAAAAGGGTAGAGCGAGGGAGCTTCGAAGTTGGCGAGTAGCATGGAAAACCTTGCGTCATCAGTAAAATCACAACAACGTGAGGTTCAAGTGCATCATGATTACCCACATTTGACACCGGAGGTGATTGGCAAGTGCCTGGCAAGGTTGTACTCCCTGAACGGTCTTGGCCCGGATGACCCGCTCATACCTTTTGCTATTTCCCTAATGGACAACCCGGCAAATCAAGCCATAATGCTATAGTTTTTTCCACGGACGACACAGTAATTAGTTGGCTTCGAATCGAGCAGTCCCAGATTTCGAGGGGCCCATCCGGCCCAACGCATGGATCCAAAATGAGGGGCTGGTGTTGAGGAGTTGTTCCATCTCATAGTTCCTGCATTTTACAAAAACTGAAACTGAAGTTGTGCTTGTAATTTTATTTTCATTACTTTTTTTTCCCTCGAAAAATGCTGCGACGTTCCTGAATAATTGTGTTTGGTTTTTGGATTTCGATTAATTTTAATAGTCTGCATGTTAATGTTTTAACATTTGTTTTCTACCAATTCATACAGGGACTGTATTTGTCAATTGAAGTGGTCGACAATTTTGTAGGGAAAAAGAGCCAATTGGTTTTTTACGTTTACACAAAAGGTTAAGGACACAGGAAAAAAAATTGTGTCATGAAACTCAACATATGTTGGTTAGTGAAATAGATTTGAAAAACGCAATCATTTTTTTTTTTTTGTAAAATCATAGCATGTTAAATCCTTGCAATACCAATTGTTGTTCTCACCATGTGATTAAAATGGCGTGTCAAAAACCACAATAATGAGTTGGACCAAATAAGTTAAAAATAATTTTTTGGTATTCAGAGTTGGACCAAATCAGTTTAAACACAATCATCATTGAAAAAAAAAATTAATTGAAAAAAAATTTGTAAGACAAATTTTTAAATTTCTGTTTAAAAACTAACGTAAACTAATTTTTTGAGCTTACATTTTTTCCTCAAATTTATAAACTAAAACAACCATTTATAAACAAAAAAAATTATCAAACAAGTTTTTATGACAGTTTTTAAAATTTTTGTAAATATAAACTGAAAATTGATAACGAAATGGTTACCAAACAGGCCCTTAATAATTGTCGAAATAATTTTTCCAAAATAATAATGAGTATTATGTTTTTCAAAATCATTTTCAATAAGAATTATAGACTATAATGATGAGTATTTATTTTATGAAAATTCACTGACTGATTGGTGTTCAGTTTAATTTATGGTGTGTACCATACGGTGAAAAAAAATTATATATCATTGTACTAAATGAAAATGTGTATATTTCAAAGTGAATAAAATATTATTTTCGTATACAAAAATATTATATTTTGTGGTGAGAAAAATTATATCATTTCAGGAAAATGTAAAATATTTTTTCATATTAGTACAACAATTTTATTGTATTATGCACTTTATTGAAATCCTTGGCAAGGCAACTCACGTAGGGCTGTCATGCTATTCTCCTTGCCTATCTTTTCCTTCACATTGGTTTTAAAATTCATTTTTGCTTGCAAGGTTGGCAGAGCCCTTCTCTCACTCTCTCTCTCTCTTCCTCCATTATTGGTCATCCTTTCAATTTCGTATACGTAACATGGTGGATGAAGCCGGTCCTAGTAACATCTATGGAAATGCACCGCTAGAGGAAGCAATCGATAAAATTGCACGGGAAATGGTTGTACAAACTAACCATAACTTGGTAGAAGCGTGGAACATTGCAGCAACGTATTATTACAACAATTGCTACAAAGTCCCACGAAATACATCAATCTTGTCGGGCCGATTATGGATGCAAGAGTTGTTTAACGGCCACCAGTGCCTGTTTGAAGATGCAGTCAGTATGCCCCGAGCAGTGTTCTTGTTGTTGTGCGACACTCTACGCGATTTTGGGTTGACAGTGCCGCAGCGGGAGCATAGGGTGCCGCTCAAAGAGAAGGTAACAATTTTCATTTCTGTTTTGCAAGGAATTTCTTGGAGAAATTTGCAAGAATGGTTCCAACACTCAAAAGAGACATTGTCACGCTATTTCCACGAGGTTTTGCAAGTTATGATACCATTTACGTCAATTCATAATAGGAGTCTTGCACTCGATCAAGTCTAATAAGGGGGCCATCCACATTTATGCTCCAAGCCGCAGTACCGGCCATTCAAGGTGACATCATGTATAAATTTTTGTACGACGAAGTCATTCATAACATATGCAATAAAATTTTACATTTTGCAATTTTTACTTGTTTCAGACTGCATTGGGGCATTGGACGGCACGTACGTTATGGCCCGTGTGTCTAATGAATATGCCTTCTCATACTATGGCCGGAAAGGCGTGCCAATGCAAAATATTATTGCCATTTGTAACTTTGATTTGTGCTTCACGTTTGTGTATGCCGGTTGGGACGGGAACATGCATGACAACAGGGTGTTACTCTATGTCACAACCGAGCCTAAACATCGATTCCCACACCCCACGCCAGGTAAGAAATTCCCGCTTCACAATGAACTTGACAAACTATAAAAAATTAATCACAGAGGTGATGGTAACAAAAGGTTTCTTGGTATAATAAAAACCAGATTATATCGATTTTCAAATAAGAACTACAAAAATGTAGGAGTATGTGCTAACAAAAATCAAATAGGGGGTAGCCAAGTACAAACAATACATTTTTTTATTTAATCCCACATACGATTTAAAGTTTGAAATTGCCAAGGAATCTCATCGTTAAGTTAATAGAATATTTTTGTTATGTGAAGGGTTACTGTAATTTTTGTATTTCAATTATTACCATAAGTTAGTAAACAATAGTTTATCAATAATATATGAAGGGCACAAGGAAAAACGAAAGTGAAAAAGTCGTAACGATTTCATAAAAATACCATTTCAAATTTATAAGTTATATTGTTCTACATTTGCAGGCAAATACTACTTGGTCGATGGCGAGTACAACAACAAGATAGAATATCTAGCCCCGTACAAGGGGTATCGCTATCACCAAAATGCCCATCGCAACCGAATACCACAAAATGAGTTCGAACGGTTCAACGAGGCACATTCGTTCTTGCATAGTTGTATCGAGCGGACATTCGATGCTTGGAAATCGAGGTGGGGGGCTTTGCAAAATATGCCGAAGATAAAATTTTCCAATCAAGTGCTGTTCGTATGTGCGTCGATGGATTTACATAATTTCATACGCTGGCACAATCAATCTGACACGGTCATGCACAATCTCCCAGACGACGACAAGTACGTTACGCCGCAAATGCTCGACCACCCCGAATACACCCAAGTTGGCTATATCATGGAGCTAGGGGACTCAGATCCCCATATGATAACTGTAAGAGCGAATATTATATATGCACTGCGACAACAAGTGCATGATTAAGGCCGATGCGTTTGTTGCTGTGTGTTACACCGCAAATGCCCGACAAGTACGTTACGCTGCAAATGCCCAACCACCCCGAATACACCCAAGTTGGTGATATCATGGAGCTAGGGGACTCAGATCCCCATATGACAACTGTAAGAGTGAATATTATATACGCACTGCGACAGCAAGCGCACGATTAAGGCTGGAGCATTTGTTGCTGTGCGCAGGTGTTATATTCGCTGTATGTTATGTAACATTGATGTATGTTGCTCAAAGTGATTGTATTATTATATCATTAATTACAAGGAAATAATTTGTTGTACCAAAGTCACAACTACAACAAATATTGCAATAAATTGTAATTGCAAAAAACAATAATAAATTGTAATTACAAAAATAAAATCATTAAAAAAATAAATTGTAATTGAAAAAAAAATTACAAAAAATTAAATATTGTAATTGTATTTTTAAATTTGTTACATAATCAAAATAATTAGAAAGAAAAGAAGAAAAAAAAACATTTGCACAAGCGGGTGAAAAGAAAGTAAACAAGTACATATGGATGATCACGTGCGAACAGCAAAAAAAAAAAAATTACCTATCCCTGCCCGAGTCTGGATCCTCTCTAGCCAACTCCTCCGGCTATTCCTCCTGTCAAGGGCCAGGATTTGGCCACGTCACCAGAGCCAAAAGCTATGGCTTAGATCAAGTTTGGTTTTATAAAAAAAAAAAATCAATTTTTGTTTTCATTCACAGATTCATTCAAGGCCTCGAAACCATCGAACTCTTCAGCTTCGCCACTCTGCTCTCTCCCACTTTCTTCAACCCCTTTACCACTCTCTCTCCTCAGTCTTCTCTCTCGATCCCCCCTTTCACATCCATTCACACCCTAAAAACGCCTTGATTCCAATCAATGCGAGATCAAAATCAAAAAAGCCCTAACACCAAATCGATCAAAAAGATACTGAAAGTTATTGTTTTCGAGTCTGTAAGTTATTGTTTTCAAAAATAGCAAAATAAAGCTGTCTTCTTTGCGTCTTTTCCCTTATCAATGGCGAACATCGACAGCGGTGAACATCAAGCGAACCAGAGCTCCGGCGACTACAAACTAGAGCCATTATCATGCACAATGAAAGCAATTGAAGATATATATATATAATATACATACATTTGTATCTATTTTGTATATATATATGTATGCATTGGAGTTTTCTGTTTCTGATCTCCAATGAATGACCATTATCTATTTTGTATATATATATATATATATGTATGCATTGGAGTTCTCTGCTCATTACAAATCAATTCTTCACTTCGATTGTTTTTTCCTTTTCTCGAAGATTCCTTCCACAAATAGCACACAAAAAACTTCAACTCTCTCATACATTACCAGCAATGTTTAATCTTCATCGATCAAGCCAAGTCTTGATCGCGAAAGTATTCAATTTTAATCAACATATATAGCAAACAAAATTGGAGAAGATTGTTGCTGTGTTAAGTTAAAAAAAAATTTTGAATTTTTATTTTATTTATAAAACCAAACTTGATCTAAGCCGTAACTTTTGGCCCTGGTGATGTGGCCAAATCTTGGACCTTGACAGAAGGAATGGCCGGAGGAGTTGGCTGGAGAGGATCCGGACTCTCCCTGCCCACCCCAAATGAAAAGCAAAAAAAAAAAATTATACATATATATCTTCTGAACCACAAATGAAAAAACAATCCGTACTGGCTAAGCCGTTCGTCATTGTCAGTACCCATAGGGGGTATAGGAGTAATACAGTAATTTTGATATTTGTTATAATATTAAAATGCACATATTTCAATAAAAAGTTAAAAAGTTATCTTAAATAATTATTTGTTTCCCTATTTTTTAGCCAAAAAGTGATCATCCCAAACAACCCCATATATATGTAAAAGTTACTAGTCTTAATTATATTTGCATGTGAAGTTTACCCTTTATATATTGCTTTACTATTGGTCGGTGATATCATATGTTATTGATGATGTAATATCACTAATATATGAAATTTTTACTCAAATTTTGTAAAAATTTAATTTATATTACCATTATATAATTTAGTTTAAGACTTAAATATATAATTTTTTTACATTGTCTATGATATATTAATTATACACAATACTTTCTTCGATTTTTTTTTTTTTTTGTTACAGGAAAATCCTCCCTACCCTCCCGCAGGTCCAAGGCAGAGATCACTAGGGTGTCCTATTAGCCGTTCTGAGAGGTCCAACCTCCTAACCAACTGTGCTTCGCCCAAGAGATTGGCCTAAAGGGGAAGGAATTGAACTCATGACCTTGGGACTTAAATCCCAAGCCTTAACCACAATGCCACCCACCCTTGGGTTTCTTTTTGATTTTAATCAAAGTTAATTATAAAATTTTATATGAAATATTTTTATAATAATTTATTTAAATTTTTATACTTAATATTAATTTAAAAATTATTATTATCTTCTTGATTAAGAAAAAAAATAAAATAAAATTAATAAACAATCTTCTGACATAGTTTTCTGTCTCCGCCACGGTTGACAACCTTACACTGTACCTCCAATCCCTCAATCCACCCACAGGCTCTAAGAATTTTACAATGGCAATAATCTGATTTTTTTTTTTTTAAATTTTAAAATACGATTTAATTTCTGCAATCTTTGGGAGGGTTTTCTTTTTTGAAAAATGCTTGAGAACCCCCCATTTTTTTGGAGAACCCACAATTTCCTTTAAATTTCAACTATTGATATGTGTGGGGAGTCACTCATATATATGTATAGGACCACACTATCAATGATGGAGATCCAAAGAATTTGTGAGGGGTCTCAAAAAAAATGGGGTCTCAATCATTGTTGTTCCTTTTCAATCCTCTTAATAGAGCTCACGTACGGCGGAGCTTGGTGGCCCTGATCCCCAGCTCCACCAGCCATACACTATGGCAGTGCGCCGATAACAGATTTATGTTTGTGAAACAAAATTGGCACAAAGCGACAGAGTAAAGGAATTCTTTCTCTCTCTCTCTCTCTCTACCTTCCTATCTCACTCTTTGTGTGTTTCTCTCTCTGATTTTAGCCTTATTTCCCTCTTTCCCCTCTCTTTTATCCTTTGATCTTGCTTTGTTCCCTGTAGTTTACTTTCTAGAGACCATGGATGTCATTATGTCTTCATTAGGGGTATAATATTTCTAGTGTATAAATGGGGAATCTAGAGTGTCAAAGCCCAGAGGGTTTTGTCTATCTTTTAGTTAGATAATCTACAGATTTTGAGTTTTTGCTTCTTGGACAATGCGGGTGCTTTTTTTTCGTTTCTTTTTTTGCTTTGTTGAGGATTTGTATAGTTGCTACCTGGAGATTCTTTTAAATGGATTAATGCTCTAGTCTTTATAATGCTAAATAGTGGTGGTGCAAATGCGAGGCGTTTATAATTTTATATTAAAATTTGGGATACTTTATGTTAATCTTTTGGATGGGTTGACGAATGAGTAGAACTTTTTATCATTATATATTTGTTTTTTGAGGTTAAGATTTTATTCAAAGCACAAAACAAGTACAAAGAGCAAGGGTCAAAACCCAAACCCAAACCCAAACTTACAATCTAAAATTACAGGGAAAAAAACGACCCAGTAAACTAGCGATGCACTTGAAGGATAGAAGGAGAAACATCCGAATCCAAGCTCGTTTGCCAATTAATAAAGGAGTTCTTCACATACCTCAAAGAACATAGCCTAGCTCTAATTTCTGTAATAGCCTAGGCAAGAATAACATCTGAATGATTGTTGACCTGCCTAAACACTCCCATTCCTTTCAACCCAGATTTGGTATACAACACAAGCTAATGATAGTTTATGGGCTATACTTTTAGGTAGCATTTGGATTAGTGGAATGAAGTGGAATGGAATGATCATTCCATCAAAATCTTCATTCCCATGTTTGGTTAGACTAAAACAACAATGATCAAATGGAATCATCTTACGCCATTTTAAGGGGATGGTCATTCCATAAGAAAGCCTAAGGAACCACCATTCCATTCTATTCCTTCTCACTCCAATGAACCAAATAGAGTATTAAGAGAATGATTAGAGCAACTGATCAGCACAAGATACCTCTGCTGGACTGGTTAATACTCAAAAGTTGCTTCCAGATGCTCTGACCATATGCTCACTCAAAGAATAAATGGTTATGACTTTCATTTGTTGCATTACACAGTAGACATGAGGGATCTAGTTGCATACCCCATCTTAGCAATCTGTCTCTGGTAGATAATATTTGAAGACAAACCAGCCAAAGAATGAAAGACCATTTTGGTATTGCTCTTTTAAACAAAATGATGTTATGCCATGAAGCAGTAGGTTTTGAGCTCCTTTAACAATTTTGGGTAGTTATTAGATGTGATAATTATTGAATGCAGAGAGCATTTTTTGCGAAAAGCAAAAAATGTGACAGCATTCACACCAAATAAGGTATATGCTTTATATAATAAGACAGATGCCAACATTCACGCCAAATGAGATAGAATATATTGTTTTGAACATGTTTTGGAAAATTGTTCATTTTTGTTGTTTTGGGTGAACCGCCCAAGCACTGAGTCAAAACTGCTTGAATAAATCTACTGACCCGCTGGGTGAACTGTGGTTTGGTGGTGA
The DNA here is from genome assembly GCA_036172215.1 of Camellia granthamiana. Lineage (NCBI taxonomy): Eukaryota > Viridiplantae > Streptophyta > Magnoliopsida > Ericales > Theaceae > Camellia > Camellia granthamiana. Next base: position 57,804 of record JAXFYN010000167.1, read on the forward strand.
TTGAAAAAACTCAATCATCAATTGGTGGTTCGGTTGAGATTTCCTCTGCAACCCCGCTTCACACCCACTCTTGCACCCCCTAATTGGATTGGTTCGGATTTTGATTGTTTTTTAATCGATCGGATTCGGATTATGCCAAATTTGAGCTGAATCTGGTCCGCCAACAGGCCTAATTGAACACTCTCACAAGAATTGTCCTCAGGTGCAAGGTTGTCGTGCCTTTTCTTTCCAGCTTTTTACTGGGTTGGACCTTAAAAACCAGCAAATGTAAGAGCAAGCTAGTTCTATTACTTTTTTAACATGTACAGCTACAAGTAAGGATCACAAGGCATTTGCTCATTCTTTTCCTTCTTGGGTATTGTAGTCTTATCAATTTTTTCCAAAACCAGTTGTTTGCAGAAGGAACAAGGATGAGAACACCAAGTATACACGGATCAAGCAGGAGAAGATCAGAAACATTAGTAGGTCAAAGAGTACTGAATTCCATTCAATCATGTGGTTGATCAGCAAGTAGAATTTAGCATGCAGTGAATTTAGCACCCATCATTCATTGCATTTTTGTAAGACGCGAGATTTGTAGTTTTATTTTTTATTTTAATATTTGCAGTAGCCCATAAATACTAAGCTTATTGTTATTAGAAGACACCTTTGATATTAAGAATAATATTGAATTGTGAGTTTTGGCTATTGGATTTATTTATTTTTTATATTTTATTTTTTCATTGCTTGTTATTTTTCCTTTACATCTGCCATCAAGGACCTTACAACTCCTGACTTCAGCACAGTCAAATCATTCACTCTAGTTTCAATAATAATAGCAGAAAGGGAAAAAAAAAATACATTTCATATGGCAATTTGGCATGTCAAAGCCGAAGGTTAACTTCAATTGCATACTATATATATGCTACAAAACAATTTGTATGGCTATCTATTAGAGAGTAAACTTGAATCCTCAAGTATACTCCAGAAGTAGCTTGAAAATGGTAGAAGACAACCGACCAGAAGTTTGAAGAAGATAATGAAGCTTCATGGAAGCTACCACCAACCATGAGCTGGAACCAGGTAAGAAGCTTAACACTTAAGCTATGGAATTCAACACGGTTTGTACACAGAAACAAACCTATAAATAGATGATGATAGTTTGTTGTATAGATATCAATCACACAATCAAGAAACACATAAGAGGTTTGAGAGATAGAGAGGTGGGAGATAAAAACCCACAAAATTGTATCTGTTATTCTTTTGTTTGAAATAAAATTTATTCAATTGGTTGTGTGTGAGACATCACAAATTCATACAAAATATATAGAAGCCCACCATCAGTGGTATCAGATCCTAGGAGGCTGAATTTTGCAAAAACAGAGACAGAATAGAGCAATTTTCAGAATTGCCTAGAAATAAAAGTTGTCGAAATCAACTATTGATCATACCACGTTGAAGGTCTCGTCGAGATGATCATGTAGGAAAAAATCGTGTCAAAAACCGAGCACAGAGGACACCATACGCTCTCTCCACACATCGAGAGATGCCACCACCACGCACAGGTGATTCGCCCCATGCACCCATGCGAATTTAGAGGAAGACGACATGTGAGGCTGATGTCTCATGCCTGACGTCAGCAAGTCCCAAGCGCAGTTGAGCCGCGCCGCCGTACGAGCTGAGCACCGACTGAGCCGTTGACGTCATCTGACGTCAACCTGATGCAAGGAATCAGAGGTTTTATCCGCTATTTCGTGTGTCACTTTTTTCCAATAGATCTGAACCATTAGATTTATTTTGGCTAAATCTAAACCATCCAGAATTCAATCACAACGATCCAATAGTGTTTTCCAACTATTTAGACCATTCTAGACTCATCTATAGGGTAAGATTTTGGAAATTCAATTTTTAAAAATATTTGAAGATTAAAGCAAATTATCTGATGGCATCCACAAGAAACTTCTTCCAACCTCAGTTTTTGAAATTAGACAAAGGCAATTATAAGCAGTGTAGTATATAGATGAGGGTACTCTATCATCCTAAGATTTATGGGATTCGGTGGAGCACAGATATGATGAACTAGCGTCCAAAGAAAATGAAGAAAATTTGACAGAAGCTTAGAAGACCGCACTTAAAGATTGAAAGACAAAAGACAAGAAAGCCTTATATTTGATATATCAAAGCGTAGATCCAACTACTTTCAAAAAGATCTCCACCACAAGTACATCAAAAGAAGCATGGGAAACTCTTCAAAAGGCAAACTGAGGAAATGAGAAAACCACAAGGATTCGACTCCAAGTCCTATTAGGAGAATTCAAATTATCGCAAATGAAGGACAATGAGTCGATTTCTAAATACCTTACCAGAACCTTGACTATTGTTAATCAAGCTAAAAGACTCGGTGACAAGATTGAAGAAATTCGAGTTATTGAAAAGATACTTAGATCACTTAGTTCGAAATTCGAACATGTGGTTGTTGCCATTGAAGAATCAAAGGATTTTAATGACTTGACAATCGATGAATTGCAAGCATCGTTAGAAATTCACGAGCAAAGAATCAATAAGACTGCATCAAGTTCCCTTAAGCAAGCACTCCAAACAAAGCTTTCGATAAAAGGAAGAACAGAAACCTCAAATCAACAAGGAAGAGGAAGATATCCCCAGTACAATAGTACAAGACGTCCACAACAACATCGTCCACAACAATAGGATTATGGAGATTGCTGAACACCAACAATAAATAGTCAGAGGTCGAGGAAGACGTCGATACATAAGACTACAAAGGTATGACAAATCTCAGATTCAATGTCATGTTTGTCAAAAATTTGGACATTATGCTACAGAATGTTGGTATCGAAATACCAACAATGAAGAAAATGAAGTCAATTATTGTGAAGTTAAACAAGATTCTGCCGTCCTACTGACATATAATGATAGTGGTGAAGCAAATTAGAACAACTTATCGTGCCTTGATTTTGGTACCAGCAATCATATGTGCGGTAAGAGAGAATTGTTCGCAACACTCGATGAAAGTTAGCAAGGCGAAGTCACCTTTGGAGATTCAACAAAGAGACCCATGAAAGGCAAAGGAACTATCGGCATTAAGTTGAAGAATGGAGAACAAAAATATATCGGCAATGTTTATTATGTGCCAGATTTAAAGAGTAACATTCTGAGTTTAGGTTAGTTATTCGAGAAAGGCTACAATATCCACACAAGAGAGTTGGGATTATCCATTTGCAATCAACAGATTGATCACGCATGTAGACATGACCAAGAATCGCATGTTTCCTCTTTATTTACAAGCTAGCAATGCCATTCAATCCATTTGTTACAAGGCCAAAATTGTAGATGACACTACATTGTGGTATCTTAGATTTGGTCACTTGAACTTTTAAGGTTTGAACATTATGTCAAAGAAAAACATGATGACAGGGTTACCATGGATCAAGCTTCCGCTAAAGAAATGTGAAGGATATCTCATCTACAAACAACACCGAAAGAGCTTTGGAGATGGAAGAATAAATAGAGCAATCCAATCTCTCCAGTTGGTCCACACAGATGTATATGGTCCAATACAACCCATGACACTCGGTGGAAACAGGTATTTTCTTACTTTCACTGATGATTTTACTAGCAAGACATGGGTGTATATCATGAAAAAGAAAAGTGAAGTTTTTCAAAAATTTAAGAAATTCAATCCTTAGTTGAAAAACATAGTGGATATTTCATCAAGACGATTAGATTTGATTGTGGAGGAGAATATACCTCAAAGGAATTCGAAAGATTTTGCAAAGAAAATGGGATTATTCATCAACATACTATCCCATATACACCTCAACAAAATGGTGTCTCAAAAAGAAAGAATAGAACGATCCTAAATATGATTCGTTGCATGATCAAAGAAAGAGCTATGCCAAATGAGCTCTGGGGAGAAGCTGTTATTTGTGCAGTATATTTGCTCAACCGCTTTCCAACTACGAGATTACTAAACAAGACCCTGAAGAAGCGTGGAGCTTGAGAAAGCCAAAAGCTAATCATTTGAGGATTTTTGGATGCACAGCCTATATAAAAATTCTAGACGAGAAATGAACGAAGCTAGAAGATAAAGGCCAAAAATATGTTTTCACCGGCTATGGAGAAAGTGGATATGGACTTTATGATCCAATCACAAAGAAAGTATTCTATTCAAGAGATGTTGAATTTGATGAAGCATTAAGCTGGAATTGGTAGAACCCAAGTCAAGAACTAGTCCCTATAATCCATAATGAAGATAATCCAACTACTGGAATTGAAGTCTGCAGTCACTCGCATTCACCTCAAGGGGGGACAGGAGCAAGAATGAGTACTCAACAACTCAGTACACAACAAGAAAGTACCAGCTTTTCACCAACAACAGAGAATATAGTAGGCAGGACTAGAACCATTCAAGATCTATATGATGTTACAAGAAGACTTGAAGATGATAAAGATTTCCCAATGTTTTGTCTATTCTCTAGAAGTGATCCTATTCACTTTGAAGCAGCACAAAAAGAAGCCATATGGAGACAAGCCATGAATGAGGAAATCCAAGCCATTGAAAGAAACAACACCTGGGAACTTACATCCTTACCAGAAGGACACAAAGCAATTGGTGTCAAATGGGTGTATAAGACAAAAAGAAACGCTAAAGGAGATGTTGAAAAATACAAAGCAAGATTGGTCGTGAAAGGCTACAAGCAACAATATGGCATAGACTATGATGAAGTTTTTGCTCCAGTAGCTTATCTTGAAACGGTATGACATTTTATCTGTTTAGCAGCCCAAAAGAAATGGAAGATATACCAAATGGATGTCAAATCAGCATTCTTAAATGGTTATCTTGAAGAAGTGTACGTTGAACAATCATTGGGCTATGTGAAGCCAGCCCAACAAGATAAAGTATATAAGTTAAAGCGAGCGCTTTATGGCTTGAAGCAAGCACCACGGGCATGGAATGCAAGAATAACAAGTATTCTGTGTTAAATGGGTTTGTTAAATGTCCTTATGAACATTCCCTCTTCTTCAAGACAAACAAGGGGGGAGATTTGCTATTTGTTTGTCTTTACGTCGATGATCTAATATTCACGGGCAACAATCTCGACATGATCCGAGATTTCAAAGCATCCATGATACAAGAATTCGAGATGATAGACATCGGACTCTTGGCATATTTCTTGGGCATAGAAGTCAATCAAAGTAATGAAGGCATTTTTGTATCACAAGCTAAGTATGCCAAAGAAATCATAAAGAAATTTGGCATGGAAAATTGTCAAGCCGTCGACACACTAACAAATGGAAGTAACCAGATGTCCAAGTATGATAAAGGAGATAAGGTTAATCCAACGTATTTCACAAGTCTAGTTGGAAGCCAAAGATACCTCCTAGCCACGCGACCTGATATATTGTTCGCAGGCTTACTTAGTCGGTATATGGAGGAACCCAAAACGCCACATCTGATAGTAGCCAAAAGAATCATACAGTATATGAAAGGTACAATAGAGTACGGATTGTTTCTCATTTACAGACGAATTCAAATTAGTAGGATATAGCGACAGTGATTGGGTAGGTGATGTGGATGATCGTAAAAGTACTACCGAGTTTGTGTTTTGTCTCGGAGATACAGCATTTATGTGGTCCTTAAAGAAACAACCGATAGTAACTCTATCGACATGTGAAGCAGAGTATGTAGCTATTGCTGCAGGAGCATATCATGTTATCTGGTTAAGAAATTTGCTGAAAGAAGTTCAACAACAAGAAGCCACAAAGATATACGTGGATAACAAGTCAGCAATCCAATTAGGAAAGAATCCAGTCTTCCATGATAGAAGCAAGCATATCGACACAAGATTTCATTTCATACGACAATGCATAAGAAAAGAAGAGATCCAGTTAATACACACGAAAAGTGAAGATCAAGTTGTAGACATATTTATAAAGCCCCTCAAAACAACAACATTTGTGAAACTAAGGAAAATGCTCGAAGTTACCATATTTGGTGATTCAAGTTTAAGGGGGATGTTGGAGAGTAAACTTGAATCCTCAAGTATACTCCAATAGCAACTTGAAAATGGTAGAAGGCAACTTACCAAAAGTTTGAAGAAGATGATGAAGCTTCATGGAAGCTACCACCGACCATGAGCTGGAACCAAGTAAGAAGCTTAACACTTAAGCTGTGGAATTCAACACACGGTTTGTACACGGAAACAAACCTATAAATCGATGATGATAGTTTGTTGTATAGACATCAATCACACAATCAAGAAACCCATAAGAGGTTTGAGAGATAGAGAGTTGGGAGATAAAAACCCACAAAATTTTATTTGTTATTCTTTTGTTTGAAACAAAATTCATTCAATTGTTTGTGTGTGAGACATCACAAATTAATACAAAATATACTGAAGCCCACCATCACTATCAACAAATGGATTACAAAATAGAAGGTTTTATTTATGTTTTTATTTTTATAATTAATGTTGAGCCTTAGGATATACGTGGAGATTTTTTTTTTGGGTCTTCCAAAATCAAATAGAGTAAAAATTTGGGACTTTGAGAAAATTGGCAGCATGATTATAATTTGGAATATAAAGATTATAGAAAACAATTATAGACAGTAGGGTTAGTCCAACGTTTTTGCGTAGTATTGGGAGAGGGGGCTTAGGA